>JAPTGZ010000006.1:35325546-35360193 GCA_029814645.1 Fowleria isostigma | reverse complement strand
AGAAAGAAAGAAAGAAAGAAAGAAAGAAAGAAAGAAAGAAAGAAAGAAAGAAAGAAAGAAAGAAAGAAAGAAAGGGCATGTCCAGATGAGCTTACTGTATCAAATCATACATGAGGAGGCTGTGTTAGATATTACTTGATAGAAGGATGTAGGCAGGTGATGAAATCCATACTTTTCACCTTAAAGATTGACAGCAGATAAGGCTTCACAGACAGCATCAACATTAACAGTCGGCATGGCATTTAGGAGGTTCCCCTTTTTGATTAAAACATTCATTTTTTCCACACGTCATTAAATTGAGTGACAGAACAGAAAAATTACCAACATCTACTTGTGAATCTGCAAACTGAGTGTTCTGAAGTGTCTGAATACTAAATATTCAAGGGGGGTAGAATTCACCTCCTAAGGGCAATGATATCAAATCATTAACTGCAGGAATATGCATCACTCTTTTGTATTTTTTACTAATTTGTTTCACGTAACAAGATTGGCATAGACTTCAGTCAAATCCACCATCAGTGACTATAAATCTCTCACAGATGACATATTGAATACAAACTAACAGTATTAAGACAGTACACTCGCAGGGAAGCAAATGCAGACAAATGATGCCATATCACAGACAATACATTCAGCAGTTAGCTGCTATTTCTAATAAATACAAAATGTTATTCTAAAACAAACAGAGCTGACGCATACATTCAAACTATTCCCTATACATTAACCCAATACACTTTCCTATTAAAGTAATCAAATGCATTGTTAATTGCATTTATGTTTTTAATAATGCTCTAGACAGAGGGTGTAAACACTCAGCAGACCAAGAAGTATGTAGTGCAGAGGTGAATGCAATACACTAAAACCCATTACTACTTTAGCAAAGCAATCATGTCTAGGCGAGAAGGTTAACACAAGCAATAAGGACATGCTTACTTGCGTCTGAACTTTGATTGCCTTTCATTGTTCTGTGAGTACACCAAAACAAGTGTGATACAAAAAAAAAAGGACATTAAAAAAAATCCTCTAAAATGTCTGGAATCATCATCTGTAGCACTACTTTGACTCTGAACTGGGAGGCAACTGAATCAAAAATGATTATTAGATTAAAAAAAAAAAAAAAAAAGTCGAGGCAGTTTGTGTCTGTCTCCCTTCAAAAACCCTGCACAAAGAGGACAGATGAAACAGCAGAGCTTCATTCTGCCTTAAATGTCATGCTTGATTACATCTTTTCTTCTTTGCGAGGATCTGTTGAAAGTTTTTGCATGTCTTTATCACTGCTGCTGATGAATTTGCATAAACCTAAGAGTTTCACAAGGCCTGGGGAGCCATAATAGAGAGACAATAAAGATATTGTAATATTCACAGCAATTTAAGACATATTAATGACCAATGGGACAAATCACAGTTGAAATACTGTACTGATATGACCAGATCTGAACAGAACGACAGAAAAAAATGATTCCTGAGCATCCAGAGTCATTCCACTGCTGAAAAGGGACATAAATTGTGAGTAGCTACCTGTTTGTTATATTTGCTGTTCTGTGTTGGCAGAGTGCCTGCAGATGAATTTTCCCGGTGTCTTCCCATAGTCACACCCATCGCCGGTCTTGACAGTTTCATTGCTCTGATTAAAATTTCCAACACGCTTGAGGATTCACCATAATTATTCTTTCATATTCATTGTATAGTGAAACTGGAGATGCAAACACTCAAGGGAAATAATGCTTTCACTCCAAACAATTTCAACCACTTGTTTCTGTCGTACAATTCATTAGAGTGAGAGGACGGTAATGAGGCGCAAGACAAAGACTTTAAAAACTGACCTAGCCTCAAAAAACCAGGACAGGGCAAGCATACCTCTTGATAGTTTCACGCTGCAGCTGCTGGAGGGCAAAGTCCTTTGAAAAGAAACTCACTAGGTGCTCCATTTTTTTATTCTGTCTTGCCACAGAAATGCAACTAAAGCTTTTACATGATGACACGAAGAGGAAAATAGCGTAATGGCACCAATATTTGCATATTTTAGACACAAAAATAAACAAATTACAAAACTATTTTTAATCTTACTGTGAACCCATGATCCCCATGTTCAGTTTGTTGTTTATTTTTGTATGCTTCTATTTGAGTTCAGCTGAGTAGGCAGTAATGGATAAGGCCACTAATGATTTCCCCTCATTATGCTTGACTGTAAATATATTTGTTTTGCTGCTTATGTTTTACATCATTCTTCATGCAGAAACTGTGAGCCAGGCACTGTATGAAACCTGCAGATTTAGTTGTTTAATATCTGTTGGTGCAATCCGTGTTGAAAAAAGACATTAATTATGAGTACTTTCAAGAGAACAACATTAATTTGCATGTATTAAAAATATTTATTTCAGTAGACATTAATTGGAAGTGTTGCACTCTAACAAGAACATACATACAGGGTAAAAGTGAAAAGACATTCACAAGACACCCGCTGAGTTTAACCCACAAAGACCCAAACAGCCACTGGCGACCAAAACCATCTACTGATCTAAACTCTTTAATAACTTCTGAACCACTACAGTTGTGCTCATATGTTTACATATCCAAGCAGAATTTATTTTTTTTTGTCCATTTTTCAGGGAATATTAATGAAAATAAAAAAATCTTTTCTTTCACTCATGGTTAGGGGTTGAGTGAAGTCATTTATCATCAAACATGTGTTTGCTCTCTTTAAATCATAGTGATAACAGAAACCCTGTTGGCCCTGATCAAAAGTTTACATACCATAGCTCTTCAAACTGGGGCAAAAAGCCCCCACCTCCTTTAAATTCTTGGGTTTTCGTACATGAACTGCATGTTTGAGACCTCCCCAATTTGTCTCAATGATATTGAGGTCAGGAGGCTGAGATGGACACTCCAGAACCTTTAGCTTATTCTGCTGTAGACAATGACAGGTCGACTCGCCCTTGTGTTTTGGGTCACTGTCATTTTGGAACATCCAAGACCATCTCATGCGCAGTTTCCAGGCTGATGAGTGCAAGTTTTCCTCCAGTATTTTCTGATAAGATGCTGTATTTATTTTACCATCAACTCTGACCATATTCTCTGTGCCTTCGTTGCTCACACATCCCCAAAACATCAATGATCTACCTCTGTTTTTCACAGTAAGAATGGTGTAACTTCCATCATAGACCTTATTGACTCCTATCCAAGTGTAGTGTTTATGGTTGTGACCAAAAAGTTCAATTTTGGTCTCTTCAGTCCAAATAACCTTGTTCTAGAAGTTTTGAGGCTCGACTCTGTGCTGTTTGTAATATTTTAAGAGGGCTGCTTTGTGGCACTGGTGTAGTAAAAGTTTTCTTATAGAGACTCAACCATGCAGCCCAGTTTTATTCAAGTGCCTCCTTATTGTGGATCTTGAAACAGCCACACCACTCCTGTATGTCAGCTGAAATTATTTTCAGGTTTCTCTTTGCATCTCAAACAATTCTTCTGTCATTTGTGGCTGAAATCTTTGTTGGTCTACCTAACTGAGGCTTGGTTTCAACAGAATCCCTCATTTTTCACTTCATTATTAGAGTCTGAACACTGCTGATTGGCATTTTCAACTCCTTGAATATCTTTTTATATCCTTTATCTGCTTTATATAGTTCAATGACCTTCTCCCACTGATCCTTTGATAATTATTTTGTTTTATCCATGACTCAGGATTCAGAAACATCAGTGCAGCACTGGAAAGAACATGCAAGGGTCTGTCAGGACCCTGGAAACTCACAGACTTTTTATACACACACACTTTGATTGCATGCAAACAGATCACAGATGAGGATGGTTACCTTGAATATTCATGTAAACCCATGTGTGTCAACTAGTGTGTATGTTATCAGTCCAAAACCTCCAGTGTATTTAAACTTTTGATCAGGGTCATTTGGATAGTTTAAGCCATTCATCATTTGTTTAACGATGAATGGCTTCTCCTAACCCCTAACCATGAGTGGAAAAAAAAAGAAAAAAAGATTTTGTATCATTCATATTCTCTGAAAAATGGACAAAAAAAAATCACAAATTCTGCTGGGCTATGTAAACTTATTCATAATTGTTTTTATACACTGAAATTATTCAAATAAAATGCAGTTTGTCATCTTTTTATTGTCATCAGATCACTTATTCAAATGGGTCCAGAGGTTCTGTAGTTACCGTGGAAACACCATCATCTTCAAAATTGATTCTCCAGTAAAACCCATGGAGTTTGATAAATGGCAGCGGATTGAGACACTTAATTTCTGTTCACTTAGATATATTCTGCCTAAATACTCACTTTTTCTTCAGTTTTCTCTCTTTCTGATATATTAACCCTCTATTTTCATCTAAAGTTTTATTAACATGTACATGATAAGTGAATCAAATATAGAAAAATATAGGATTTACTCTAAAAAAGCACAAAAATACAGAGAATAAAATGATAATAAATGGTGATCAGTAACTTAAGAAAAATTAAATACGGAGAGAAAAAAAAAATGTTGAAACTGCCATAAAAGTATTATTGGGTATTTATGGGTTAAAAGTGACCAGTCTGCCAGCTTCAAATCTCCTAAAAGAATTTGTTAAAATACACAGACAGAGTATTCAAGAGGTTCAATTCCTGTGTGTGGAGCTTCCATCACTGTGCACGTTTATAAACTTGTAACTGCTTAAAGAGTGTCGGTATATGCATGCTTTGCACAAGTAGCAAGCATAGGTAAAATATAGGGAAAAAAAAGGAAAAAAATCAATCCATTTGCCTCCAGACAGTTTATAACAGTAGCCCACTGCATCAATTTTTTCAGATACCATTGAGACGCTTCGTGGGAGCTTAAACTTCCCTAATCAATTACATCTCCTCATTAAAATGCATGTCGTATTATCATTGAATGTTAAACTTTTGTTGCTGCTCTCACCTCCTCTACTGCTCTATATTATTGTGATAAAAAGGCTACAGGTCCTGAGTTCAAGATATTGTTATTCATGGTTTTATGTACTCTAAATATCCTCATAAATGTGCAAATATCACCCTGTTATCGCTGATGAAAAGCTTGTTTGTTTATTATGCATTTGTGAACTATAAATGCCAAAAAAATATTACTAAGTGATTTTACTGCAGAGTAATGCTCTTGTTTTTGTATCAGGAAGTTACTATACAATGAAGAGCATTTTTATTGGTTGTACTGTGATCACCAACATTAAGGCCCAATCTCAATTCACCCCTTGGCCCCCCCCTTCCGTACCCTTACTACTCCATTTTGTGCATTCACTTGAAGGGGTAGGGGTGTCCCGGTTGTCTGTGACAGGGGTGTCAAACTCAGGGGCCACTTTCAGCCCAATTTGATGTCAAGTAGGCCAGAACAGTAAAATAATAGCAAAACACCCTGTAAATGACAACTTTTTGACTTTGTTATAATGCATTAAAACAAATATTAACATTTACCCACTATTCTTTGACAAAAAAGATGTGAATAAGCCGAAGAAAAAAACCCCTGAAATTTTGTCAGAAAAATAAATGCAATTTTAACAATATTATGTTTCAACTTATCATAGCATACATGTGTATTACACACAATGTTACACAAATATTTGGTAACAGGCATAATATTGTTAAAATTTTCTTTAGACATTTCAGGTTTTTCACATTTTACTGTTAAAGGATAGCTGGTACATGTGAATATTTTCAAAGTGTAATGTTATTGTTTCCAAATCAGACCAAGAAAAAAATTTGGACTTATCATTATATATTGATTATTATGTTATTAATTTATTTGAGATCACATAGGCCTGTGTCCGGCTCCTGAACTAAAATGATTTAATAATTTTTGCATTTCATAAATTTGTCCTGTGGGCTGCATTGGAACCTTTGGCGGGACAGTTTTGACCCCTAGGCCGCATGTTTGACGCCCCTGGTCTATGAGTTGCAGGGGAAGGGCTAAAGGGAAGGGCTGTTTGGCCTCTGAAATGCAGAGTTTTCAGGACTACACTATGAGTGGAGGAGTATGAGAAATCTTCCATAATTCTGTTTAAATCATCCGCAAAATGGAAGTAGACACAGCAAAAAGGTGCAGCAGTGTGGTGATAGAAACACACAAATGTATGTATTTTCTTTGTAAACAACTTAATCATTTGATTGTCTATTTAATGCTGTTTTAATGAGTTATAGATCGCATTTCTCTGGTTTGCAGTTCAGAGCCACAAAAAAAGATGCCTAAAGCCCATGCAACTGAGATGGTTACAGCTGCTGACAGCGTGGTGAATTCTTTTGGAAACAAAGTTGTCGCATCTGTTTATAGTGGCATCGATGACTGCTGATGACATAACAGGTCTCGAAGGGTTGTTTCATTTCATAGAGGAATTTCTCAATGCCTACCCCTTAAAACAGAGTTTCAAGGGGTAGTGCCAAGTGCAAGGGCCAAGGGGTAAGGGTAAGGGGGAGGCCCAAGGGAGTAAACTGGGATTGGGCCTAAGTCTAAAGAGGACATGGTATCTATTTTTTTTTTTTTTTTTTTTTTTTAGAAATGGACAAATTAGGCAGGAATATTGTGACTTTGTTGCAACACTTTTACATGATCCCTTCCTTTTGATTTATGTGAGTGACATATTAAAAAACACACACACACTAACATTCCATAAGAGGATTATAAGCTTTTCCAAAATCTTTCTGATTTAAAATTTTTTCTGTGGAAAGTGTGGCAGATGAAACAGGAAAAGATGAACACAAACTGTCAGAGCTATGACAACACAGATGGGCTTCTGCTGTATATATTCTTTAAGAAATGTATTAATATTTTAGAAATCCTTAGGCACTAAAGTCATGAGAAATTGATCAGTGTCAAAAAGGAGTTGAACATATACACTTTCTCCATAGACAAAAACCTGTCAGCAATACTTTTTGTCAATATTTTATCCATTTTAGTGCCAATTTTAAATACATAATTTGTAAAACATGATCACAAAGCGCACATGGGTGAAGTAAAGTAGGTGTATTTGTGCCTAAAGTTGTTTCGTTTTGCCCTCTTCAGCATCATAACAGAGTAAGGTGAGATTGCTTCTGTCACTCGATAAAAACACAAACA
The DNA here is from genome assembly GCA_029814645.1 of Fowleria isostigma. Classification (NCBI taxonomy): domain Eukaryota; kingdom Metazoa; phylum Chordata; class Actinopteri; order Kurtiformes; family Apogonidae; genus Fowleria; species Fowleria isostigma. The sequence continues at coordinate 35,353,123 of JAPTGZ010000006.1, read as the reverse complement.
AAAACCATTAAAAAGTACTCATAAAGCTGGGAAAGTTGACTGAGTTTACAGATAATACACACTGCTTCCACCTAATATCAGAATATGATGGAATTTACACATGAAAGTTCGGTTTAATTTACATACTGTTATATTACTTCAGCAAAAAAGGCTAAAGAAGCCGTCTCCCTTTTCTATAAATCTACAAATGTGAAATGAACTTGGGCTGCGTTTTCTGAATTTTACAGTCAAAAAATATTGCTGCAACATATCTCTCTGACTCTGGCTCACACCTCTCAAAATAATTACTTTTCATTCAGAGATGAAAGCGAACAGGTGGCCATTTTTCCTCTGCTTTCTGTGGCTCAAAGATAAATGAGGGTTAACGTGTGTGGGAGGAATTCTGACTAGTTTCATCACACCATGTTGTTTCATCGCACAGTTACAGTATCAAAGCACCTGCACATCGAGTAGCTTTGCTCGCTTTGGTTTCTGGTTATTGAGTCAGTACGCTCATCAATCTGCATAATTTTTCACGCAGAGTCTGAAAGCAAACCAGGGTTAATACAGTATTATTCTTACATACGCTTTGTGGATACAATGCGCCTTGGTCAAGGACAATAGCCTCGGAATTGGACCAGGTCCCCAGCTGCAGCACTGGTGGTCCGTCGCTACTAAAATGCTGGACTGGGTCAAATACAGAGGACACATTTACCCTCAGGCCTCAGTGAAGTGCCATTTAACTTAGAGAGTCAATGCCCATCCAGTAATTTAAGAGCACCGGCTGGATTAAATGAGAGCGCACACACACACACACACACACACACACACACATACACACTATAGTTATGCAGTAAAGAAATAAGACACATGTAGGTGTTATTTTGCAGGATTATACTGTTGAAGGTGATTTTTATTCACAGTAAGGCAAAACTCTTCCCTAATCTTGTGCCATGTCACACCTCCACACGTGCTGCTTATGCACTTGCAAGTGTTAGAGGTGAAACTTCACATAATCAAGCGCGCCTACTCCTTTCTCACTTAAGAAACCCAGCTTGTTAAAGTTAATGCTTTCTGTGAACCAAGAGCCATCAACAGAGATGCTGTCAGATTCTCCTCATTACAATTTACACTAATGGCTGTAAAAAAAAAAATACAGCTCAGCCTGCCTGTCATTAAAATCTCAGGTTAATGCACCATTGAGTGACTCCTTTATTTTAGGAATTATAGAAAGGAATTTAACAGTCATTCACCACATGAATACAGCATGCGTTGTATATTATAGAGAATAAGTAGATGGTGGGATGTCTAGTGTGGGTTTGTCACAATTATTACATAACCACAAATATTTGAGCTGATTGTAGTTATTGTGCGTGTCCGGATAATCATCTCCATTCACCAGTATACAAAAGCTGGATAAAAATAACAGAAATTTAATGTTTCATAACTATTTACACATGACTTTCCACTGTTTGAGCTGTAATTGGCTTTATTTGAATCATCTTGTTGCACCCTGCATCTCATGGAATTCAACTTAAATTTATTACCTGTTATGATAGGTCATTAATTTATATATTTAAGCAGCATATTTTGTATGTGTAAGGTATTGATGAAACAAATATAAACAGATGAATTGTGAAATGCAATATAAATATGTATATATGTAATCATAAAAAAATTACTTCTATTATTACCTGTCATAATAGGTCATTCATTTGTATACTTCAGCAGCATGTTTTGTATGTTTAAGGTATTGATGAACTTAAGACATTCTTGTTCTAGCAGGCATTTTACATCCAAACTGCATCAGGGCTGCTACAGCTGATTGCATTTAATGCATCTATTGTATTTTAATTGTATTTTGTACTGTAAAGCACTTTGTGACTCCCTGTGTGTGAAATGTGCTCTATAAATAAGTTTTCTTAGTTTACTTACATGACGTCATTTTGTTCCAGTGTAATTTTTCCAGACTAAAAAAATTACACATACAATTTATGTTCCCTGACTCAGTCATAAATATTGTCAGATTTATGAGGTAATAGTAGCATAAAATGAACACTGCAATGAAAGATGATTATAACATTAAATGTAATTTTTCTACAATACTTGGTCATTATTTAATTAAATACTACTATCATATCAGTCCTAGCCCTATGTTTTAGTCAGAGTAGATAGACAACATGTGCTTTTCCCTTCCACTAAAGCTGGTTGTGAGTCACAGCTCTATCCTTTCTTTCTCTGCTATTATTCATTTCTGGTGTCTGCTTATGCACAGTAATTAGCATTTTTTTTTTTTTTTGTCAGTGTGTGTTATTAATTGGAACTTGTGCATATTGTGTTTTGTGTTTCTGTCCAACGCTATTCTGTAGCAGTTTTTATTTTTACCCCCCGACTACTGGAAGTTTTACAGCTGATGCAAATATCCCTGCAAGGACGATAATGTTTATTTGATCTCATCTAATCCCTCTCTAGAATAAGCAGCTGATAGAAGGTGAGTACTGAGAAATATTTTAATCACTATCACAATGACAGCATACTATTAATTTTACTATTGAATAAGATATAAAACCAGTCTTGCAGAACGAGCCAGAGCCGGTAGCATTTTGATGTCAACCACTTGTCCTTGGTCTGGCTTTAACCCGCCCATTTACCTCCTCATCTGCAGAGGTCTTATACATTATGCACTCGGCCTGTGAAAGACATCCGTCCTAAGCTCATGATAATACTTTAACAGAGAATATATATTCAGCAGCGTGTTGCCCTTATAGGGTGCTGCTAGACTCCACATATAAATGAAAATAATTAATTTGCCAGTCTTGCCAACCTTCATTATCCCCAATCTTCTTGTTTTAAACAGACAGGCAGTGAGATGACTCTTGCTGAGGAGAACACCTTGTGCATACATAATGTTTAAGACCGGAACAGCCGATATTTAATGGATGAAAAATTCTCCTGAGCAAAACCAGGTTTTAGAAACCTCTACAGACTTTCCTGTGCCTCATACTTCTGGACCTGTAAATCTGAAACAGAGATGGAGGTATAATTGTAAGTGGTCTTGCACTGATGGTAAATAATTAAATAATAATGTGCTTCAAATGACTCACTTCGCAGTCTTAACCTGGTCTCACAGGTGTAAGAAATGGTGTGAAAATAACCTTCCTCACTGCTTCCTTTGTGTCCATTACTCAAACATTGTTTGCACAAATGACAGAATTATGTTATTAACACAAGAAACGTGAAAATGGGATCAAATTGTGGAACGTTATGCAAAGAAGTAGGATGCTAATGTCTCAAAACATCAAGAAGGTGTTCATTTATTTCTGCAATTAATGGAAACTGGGAGAAAAGTGGGAATGGAGTGAATATTCCATTACAGTGCATTGTGTACTGTGCCTTTTCACCTGCAGAGATCACTTGCTGTAACTGCAGGGAAGTTTCTGCAGCTCAAGTCTTGTAATTGTTTTGCTAAAGAGATCTCTGCAGTCACTGTTGTTATCCTGAAGGGATGGAAAACAGATTGGCAACAAGTGTGAAAACACTGACGATAAAAGCCTTAGCCGAGCTGGCTCTGACAGAGATATGAGATGGCACTGACTGCAGCTCTTCTCATCCACTCCATTTTGGAAGCCCTGCTGGTCACACCGGATCCTCGGAGGAAAACCCACTCATGTTCAAACAGCCCCATCTGAAAACTCTGAAGCTGCCGACTGCTATCCAGCCAGGGCTCTCGACAAGCTTTTATTGCCTTTACTCAAACAAAAAAATTCTGAATACTTATCCAACCATCTAGGTCAAAATCTTTACTAAGGCATCATTAAAATATGACAATCTAAACTTTCTGTGCTGTTCATTTGGAAGCTACTTTGAAAGGAGGCAATTGAATATTTCCAGTGTTGGTACATGTAGAAATATAAATCTTATACAGTTTTAATGGCTTAAAAAGCATCCTGCTGCTAGTTTTTCTCCTTTATTTTTTTCTGGCAATTTGATTAAATCAACCTTTTGAAAAATTTAATTGAATCTTTAAACAAACAAATCAACCAGATGATTACAAAACAACCACAGGGCATGCATGAATTACTACTGTATTACATAAGAGTGCAAAAAGCAAAACCCATATTCACAAAAGAAACAGTTCACTGGGCAATGTTGTAACACACATAACCAGAGTTAGATAATCTGGGCATCTGTGGTGGTTTTTCATGAAGCACCTAATGGTGACTCAAACCATCATCAAAAAATATTTTAAGCTTTAAAGGGGAAAAATGTGGCATTTCTACTTTAAAATGTAAAAAAAAAGTAAAATTATCATAGAGGTGTTTAGAATAAAGAGATACAGTTCTGACCAAGATGCCAGTGTATTGGAGTGTAGCAGTATGAAGTGAATAGATTTACACCGACAGGCCAAGGGATTTATGTGGCCATTGGAAGTAGTGACTCACTATGTTCAGTGGTGAAGAAAACAAACACCATGGGGCCTTTGACCAAAGCATCTGAAAGTCACCAGATTGGATGAGAACCAGTGTTGGGTAGTAATGTGTTACTATAACACCGTTACTTTTGTCAGTAACTAATACTGTAAGGCGTTACTCTTTAAATAAAGCAACTCTGTTACCATTACCGTATGGTGCTTTTATTGGTTACTAGCTAAATTGATCAATTTTAGTGTGCAAGGCGTCTAGCCTGCTGAAAATAAAGATGAAAAAGAAGAAGAAGCAGTGTGCTACTTCCTGTTGATAGCGGTGATGCATTGTGGGTGTTGATGTTTTTTTTTTTATGACCGTGCAGTCATGGCAAATCACAGGGAGAGCAAGACTAGTTTCTCAATGTGGAAATATGCACACTAATTCACATTAGTTGAGCACAAAAAGATGAACATTCAAGCCCCTGTCTACTGCAACAAACAGCAACGCATCCACGAAGCTAGCTGAGACGAACCGGCATCTGTGGACACACAGGAAATAAGGCAAGCACTGCAAACAACAGCAGTTAGATTGAACAGGACTGTTAGCCAGTGACAGATCAACAAAACCATTTCACATTTTTATTGTTTTTATTGTCTTGTTGAGAACATGCAGCCAGTTTCTACTGTGGAGTCACCCACTTTCAGGAACTAATAGGTTTAATAACATGTCCAAGCGGCACACGGCAAATAGATGAAAAACATTTACAACTACTTGGATAAGAAGTATTCAAAAGTGGAAGCCGAGCATAATGACACCAATGGGTGTATTTTTTAGACTGTTCTTTTAAAAAAGTAATGCAAAAGTTACTTCTAACAGTAACACATTACTTTTGGGGTAAGTAATCAACAAAGTAAATTACTTTTTGAATGAAGTAACTAGTAACGGTAACTAGTTGCTTTTTTCAGTAACCAGCACAACACTGATGAGAACCAATAAGAAACAACTATTAGAGTCAAAAAGAAAGTGACAAATTGATAAAAGCTAGAACCACTGTTGTTTTCGCCATTGGACACAGCTGTAAATTAAAAGAATGGTTTGATGCTGAAGTGGCAGTGCTTCCTCTACATGGATGGGCGTATTTATATCATAATACTGGAAGAGCACAGAGTGTCTGTGTGTGTGTGTTTTGGCACGATTCTGACCAATGTAGACATTTTCATCTGGTACCTACAGTTGAGGAATAGTCCCGACTACACCTCACCATCTTGCTGACTTCATAGGACCAATATTTTTGGAGATATTAATTATTTTATTAATTTGCGCAGTACCCCACTGCATGATGGGAAATGAAGATGTAGTGTCACAATTCATGACTGGAAATCAAGTTAAAATCACACCGCTCAGTTGCCATAGCTACGATGCAGCCAGCTCTGCTCTACTGTGGAGTGGATCTGATTCCGGAAATGGTGCTCCACTATGTTTCGTCTCTGTGCTTTGAGCTTAGTCCCCCTAAAAGCACCGTCTCATTGGGTACACAGCATGTGCCAATCATATTTTAAAGCCAAGTGTAAACACTGCAGACCACTGATTGGTTAGAGAGTTGTCTCTGCGTTGTTTGCTTCATCAATGTGCTTTTTTAAAAAAAAAAAAGATTCAAAAGACAAGCGCTTGTGACTATGGTTCCACTCCACCGGTCCCGGTCAGACCTGCCTGTTAATGTCCATCTCTAGCCCCCCCCCATCTCGCTGTCACACAGTGAAAAAGGGACCAAAGTTCAGTGGATCCGGTTTCAGAAATGGCACTGGGGGCGTGTCTGTGATGTTTGTGTTAAAGACCACTGCTGTGACATATATGCTGCATTGCATTGTGGGCAGTGTTGTGCAAGTTACTGGAAAAAAGTAACTAGTTACAGTTACCAGTTACTTCATTCAAAAAGTAGCTCAGTTACTTTGTTGATTACCTACACCAAAAAGTAATGTGTTACTGTTAGCAGAAACTTTTTGGTTACCTTTTTTAAATACTGTGGATAGACCAGATATCTGCTGCTAGTCAAAATTTAATCTATTCCCTCCAATGTTGTTTTAAGCTCAGTTTCCATTTTTGAATACTCCTTATCCAAGTAGTTGGTAAATGTTTTTCATACCATTTGCTGTGTGCTGCTTGGATATATTATTAAACCAATTAGTTCCTGAACGTAGAGGATTTCACAGTAGAAACTGGCTGCATGTTCTCAACAATAAAATGTGGGTTTGTTGATATCTCCCTGGCTAACAGTCCTGTTAAATCTAACCGCTGTTGTTTGGGTGGCGGTGCTTACCTCATTTCCCATGTGTCCACAGATGTCGGGTTAGCCTCAGCTAGATTCATGGATGCATGTTTTCTGGAAATGCGTCGCCATGCACACCAAAATTAAGTTAGCTAGTAAGAAATAAAAGCACTATATGGTAACCAGTATCAGGCAGTAATGCTGTTACTTTTGTCAGTGACTAATACTAATAATAATGCGTTACATTTTAAATAAAGTAACTCTGTTACTGTTACAGTATGGTGCTTTTATCCGTTACTAGCAAAACTGATCAACTTTGGTGTGAAGGCGTCTACCCTGCTGAAAATAAAGACGAAGAGGAAGCAGTGATCAACAGCTACTTCCTGTTTACAGCGGTGATGTATTGTGGGTGTTGATGTTGTTTTACGACTTGTCATGGCAAATCAAAGCGAGAGCAGGACTACTTTCTCAACGTGGAAATACACTCACTATTTCACATTAGTCGAGCACAAAGAGATGAATATTCCAGTCAAGTGTTTGTGGATTAAAGCTCCTGTCTACTGCGACAAACAGCAACACATCCACAAAGCTAGCTGAGGCTAACCAGCATCTGTCATCATCATCTAACATGGGAAATGGGGCAAGTGTCGCCACCCAAATGGTTAGATTTGACAGGACTGTTAGCCAGTGACAGATGAACAAAACCACCACACATTTTATTGTGGACAACATGCAGTTTCTACTGTGGAGTCACTTGCTTTCAGGAACTATTTGGATTAATAACATGCCCAAGCGGCCACGGCAAATGAACAAAAACATTTACAACTACCAGTACTTGGATAAGGAGTATTTACAAATGGAAGCTGAGCTTAAGGACACCAATGGGTGTATTTTTAAGAATGTTCTTTTAAAAAAAGTAATGCAAAAGTTACTTCTGACTGTAACACATTACTTTTTGGGGCAAGTAATCAACAAAGTAACTGACTTACTTTTTGAATGAAGTAACTAGTAACGGTAACTAGTTACTTTTTTTCAGTAACTAGCACAACACTGATGGTTACATAAACAGAACAGTTACTTTAAAGAGTAACACATCACCGTATTAGTTACTGACAAAAGTAACAGCATTTACGCAATGCATTACTACCCAACACTGATTGTGGGTACTTGACATTTTAATCATTGTGTTCTGTTTTATGTGTAGGGGTTCAGAGTGGAGTGAGGGTTATGATATAGGGCGGATGTGGCGCAGTTGGTAGAGCGGGTCGTCCAATGATCAAAGGGTCGGCGGTTCGAATCCCGCCTCCAACTGTCTATATGTCGAAGTGTTCTTGGGCAAGACACTGAACCCCAAATTGCTCCCAATGAGGCCTGGTAGCGCCTTGCATGGCAGCAGCCGCCCACTGGTGTATGAGTGTGTGCGTGAATGGGTGAATGTGAGGCTTGTATTGTAAAGCGCATTGGGTGCCATTAATGTACAGAAAAGCGCTATATAAGTACCGTCCATTTACCATTTACCATATAGATTTATTTACATTTATGTGTCTGCTTTACAATGTTTATTGGTCTTTTTATGTTTATTTTTTATTAATTTGACACGATTACTCAAACTTGTAGGACCAAAAATGCCTTTCAGAAATAAAGATGTAATCCAGTGTTGCTAACTTTGCTATGTTGTAAGTTGATTCACAATTCAGATAAAACTGTGACAGCTCTGACCTTGTTTGTTCAGTTCCAAACAGATCTTTTGTGTAGCCATTGGCAGCATAAACCATTCAGAAAACAGAGATGTTTTGTGGTTTAACTGTGGCTGTTTTTGGTCTAAGTTAATCAAGTTATAATGTTAACTATCAACTGTGGATCGGGCATCAGTTGAAGGCAACAACCTGATCTTCGGACACATTCCAGGACATGGAATGTCCCTTGGGACATAGTTGGGCTCACCTCCTCTCACAAATTGGGCTCTGGAATCCAACCCCTCGAGAGGGGCTGGACTCTTCACTTTTCTAGCATTGCCTGTGGTGAGAGACAGCGGGCTGGTGTGGGCTTGCTTATAGGAGGAAGAAGCTGGACAGACTCGGCAGGCCTACCGTATTGTGAGGGTTTGTTGGGAATGTCTGGCAGAGCCCGATGCTAGCGTGGTCTTCAACTTCCAACTCCAGGAGAGCTTCTCCCAGATCCTGGGAAAGGCTGGGGACATTGAGTCCAAGTGGACCATGTTCTCCATCTCCATTGTTGAAGCAGCTGTGTGGAGCTGTGGTTGTTGGGTCTCTAGTGCCTGTCATGGTGGCAACCCCCAAACCTAGTGGTGGACACCGGAGGTAAGGGAAGCTGTCAAGCTGAAGGAGGAGACTTATCGTGCTTGTTGGCTTGTGGGACTCCTGAGGCAGCTAACAGGTACAGACAGGCCAGGCATGCTGCAGCCCAAGCGGTTGTGAAGGCAAAAACTTGGGTCTGGGAGGAGTTCAGGGAGGCCATGGAAGAGGACTACTGGTTGGCTTCAAAGAAATTCTGGCAAACCGTCCGATGCCTTGGGAGGGGGAAGCAGTGCGCCACCAACACCATGTACAGTGGAGGTAGGGAGCTGCTGACTTCGACTGCGGATGTTGTCAGGTGGCAGAAGGAGTACTTCGAGGACCTCCTGAATCCCACTGCCATGTCTTCTGTAGAGGAAGTAGAGGCTGAGGTCTCAGAGGAAGACTCATCCATCACCAAAGCTGAAGTCACCAAGGTGGTTCACAAGCTCCTCGGTGGCAGGCACCAGGAGTGGATGAGATCCGCCCTGAGTACCTTAAGCTCCTGGATGTGCAGGGACTGTCTTGGTTGACATGTCTCTGTAGCATCAAGTGGCAGTCGGGGACCGTACCTCTGGAATGGCAGACCGGGGTGGTGGTCCCCCTCTTTAAGAAGGGGGACCAGAGGGTGTGCTCCAACTATCACACCCCTCAGCCTGCCAGGAAAGTCTATTCCAGGGTACTGGAGAGGAGGATTTGACCGTTACTTGAACCTCAGATTTGGAGAAACCATACGATTTTCATCCCAGTCGTGGAACACTGGACCAGCCATACACTCTCCACCGGGTGCTCGAGGGTTCATGGGAGTTCACCCAACCAGTCCACATGTGTTTTGGAGAAGGTATTCTACCGTGTCCCTCGTGGTATCTTGTGGGGAGTACTTCAGGAGTATGGAGTCCGGGGCCCTTTGCTAAGGGCTGTCCAGTCCCTGTATGACTGAAGCAGGAGCTTGGTTTGCATTGTCGGTAGTAAATCAGACCTGTTTCTGGTGCATGATGGTCTTCAGCAGGGCTGCCCTTTGTCACGGGTTCTGTTCATAATTTTTATGGACAGAGTTTCTAGTTGCAGCCAGGGGCCGAAGGGGGTCAGGTTTGGGGACCACAAGATCTTGTCTCAGCTTTTTGTGGATGATGTTGTCCTGTTGGCCTCATCGAACCTGGACCTTCAGTGTGCACTGGGGCAGTTTTCAGCCGAGTGTGAAGTGAATGGATCAGAAGTGATGAGGATTAGCACCATATCCGAGGCCATGGTTCTCAACCAGAAAAAGTCCTCTCCAGGTTGGTGGAGAGTCCTTGCCCCAAGTGGAGGAATTCAAGTATCTTGGGGTCTTGTTCACAAGTGAGGGAAGGATGGAATGTGAGATTGACAGGCGGATTGGGGCAGCGTTTACAGTGATGCAGTCATTGTATCGGTCTGTTATGGTAAAGAAGGGGCTAAATCAAAAGGTGAAGCTCTCAATTTACTGGTCAATCTACATTCCTAGTCTCAACTATGGCCATGAACTTTGGTTCATGACCAAAAGGACAAGATCCTGGATACAAGTGGCTGAAATGAGCTTCTTCCGTAGAGTGGCTGGGTGCACCCTTAGAGATAGGGTGAGGAGCTCAGCCACCAGAGAGGAGCTTGGAGTAGAGCTGATACTCCTCCGCATCGACAGGTGATTGGGGCATCTGTTTCAGATGCCTCACGGATGCCTCCCTGGGGAGGTGTTCCGGGCAGGTCCCATTGGGAGGAGACCTTGGGGAAGACCCAGGACACACTGGAGAGACTGTGTCTCTTGGCTGGCCTGGGAACACATCGGGATCCTCTTGGAGGAGCTGGACAAAGTGTCTGGGAAGAGGGAAGTCTGGACATCTTTCCTTAGACTGTTGCCTCTGCAACCCAGCCCCGGATAAGCGATGAAGATGAGATGTAAACTGTCAGCTGATGCTGCATGTGAACATTATGGACATGTTAAATGTTATTGTTTATTTCTGGTAATCCTGCACATGCGCAGTATGCTGGAGGGCAAAAGCACTGATCCTGCTAATACAACTTAGCTAAAGCAACCGCTGTTGTCATCATTTTAGAAACATCTGCTCAAAGAGGAAAATCAAAGACAAAACTGTGGTTAGTTTAGATTACCTTTGTGCTGATGACCGTGAAAGGTACAACGCAAAACTAAATTATTTAGTGAAAAGCTTCTACCTGACGAACTGTGGGTTATGTCACCAGTGAAAAATATTTCCACTTCTTGCTGCGCTGCAATTTTTAAAAGTAACTGTTGTCATTTCTCAATGTCAAGAATGGAGAGTACAGTCTGGGTCCGACAACAGTGCCCTGCTGGTGGGCTCCACCGCGATTTGACGTCTGAGGGGCTGTGCTGCCGGCTCGGCTCAGCTGGGAGCCTCACACTGTCTAAACCACGGGTGTTCAACTCCGGTCCTAAAGAGCCGCTACCCTCATGTTTTAGAGATTTCCCTCTTCCAGTACACCTGGTTTAATTAATGATCAGCTGGTCATCAGCTCTGCAGAAGCCTGATAACGATGTAATGGCTTCCAGGTGTGCGGATGAGGGAAATATCTAAAACATGCAGAACACCGGCTCTCTAGGACCGGAGTTGCCTACCCCTGGTCTAAAACAATGAACACTAGGCATCTTTTGTCTGTCCCATGTGTGGTTATTTGTTTGTTCCTTGAGTGTCCACTATAAGTGTGTTTTATATCTTCCTCCTGTCTATGATGCCCCCCCCCGTCATCTTCATGTCAGTTGCTTCGTTTGCCATGTCTGTTTTCCTCATCTCCTATTTCTCTGCTACTGTCTCTAAAATACTCTTCTGAAGGTTCATCATACCTTCAATTGTGTCCATAATCATCCGTAAGGCTTCCCTGGTGTTATATCTGGATAGCGGGGATTCGAGTTGGAAAACTTTACATCCTTCCTTACATCCATTCATCCTTCATTTAACCAGAAAAGCGGCTTTTTTTGTTTGTTTGTTAATTGCTCCGTTGGCTGTATTTAAATTTGATGCGGTCTTTTGATAACTTCACAGCTAAAACCAATGCAGTGCGCTTCAGGAGCACAGTCTTTTTGCCCTCCCGTCTGAGACGGAGCAAAAAATCACGTGTGCGTGATGTCACTCTTCAAGGGGTCCATAGGAAGCTGTTATGTTGAAGTAAAAATAAACAGCTATGAGTTTTATGAGTTTTTCTTGAAGAATAATTGATGACACCACAATACACGAGTGTAAACAATGAGGTTTATACTTTGTTGATTGAGTGATACAGTCTGTAGATACAGTGTAGATATATTGATTTGTTATTGGTTTTGGTACTGCGTTCTAGTGCGTGACTTCCCCATGTTGATAGTCCAGAATATCAGATCTATACACAGCCCCATTAATATTCCAGTATTTCATGTTTTGTACAATTATGAGGTTAAATTAATCTATGAAATAAAAGTTCACCATTTTCCTCAGTTTTTTTTATGCAAAAGTGAGGATTTATCGAGACCTAAAGAAATCCATCAGCCAGTTTAGTCAGAGCCCAAAATAATAGCATTTCAGAATTCAACTTTTCTTCAAAATCTTTTCTGAAAACTGAAAAGTAGCTCCCACTCTCGGCTGAATAGCACACTTTGGATTGATCTGAATGTAATACAATGATACGCTCAACCTTCACTTTCACTGCTTTGGATAAGGATTAAACTGTACAATTCCAAATTCAATAGGGGACCAAGTTCAGCCCAACTGGGACATTGTTGTTGACTGACAGAAATACAGTTGGAGGAAGAAGATTGTGAATGTACTTTGAGTTACGCAAAGGAATTTCCTTAATGCCTGACACTCATCTCTCCATGTGGGGGTGAATCCAGCTAGGAATTTAACTTGTTTCCTGCAAATAGGTTACAATCCATAGGTGAGTTACAAGATGTCTACTTGACATATTGCACTGCTTCAAATGCCTGGGGCTAATAGACTTTACATGAACTCCAGCCAACCGGCTGTGAGGACAGTGTAAATTTAGCACTATAATGGTGAAATCTGATAAGAAGAACGTCCTCTGTATGCCGTATGCATTTCAAACATGGACCATAATGACTAATTCCAATTTTTCATTTCTCATTTTTATTAATTGAGAATAATTAATATAAAACTTTTTATGTCCTCAGGTTTTTTGAAGCTTTTGTGACCATTATGAAGCAGTAGAGCCTTTATGGGTGCAAATTAATTTTTATATAGAAAACAGACACAAGTTTAATTTTTTCACCATGTCTAAACCACAACCTTAGTAACAGACAGAAAACAATATCTTGTTAAGTCTTTAATACCTAAACCACCAAATGCACCAACTCATCTAAAATATTTAATACTTTTTGATCCACCGCTTCTACATATATTGAAATGATTCAGGTAAAATGCTGTTTCTCAGCTTTTCTGCAGCATCGTGAACATGGAAACAGTCAATTTCTGAAAAACTGATTAATCAATAAAATGCATGTAGTCTGAGAAATGGCAGTGGTTGTAGAGTCTTGTTTTTGCATTTAGTTAATGATATATTTAGGTGAAAAGGTCACTTGATTCAGTTTTCTCAATTTTGATATAATGACCTTTGATTTTCCTTTTATGAACAAGTACATGGTCAAAAAATATGAAAAAAAACCCTGATGTTCACTGAAAAATGCAAAGGAAAATCTTATAATAAGTAAAAAAAAAAAATCAAAGAAAGCTGCCACAAAGCTATTTCTAAGGTTAATAATATATTTTTATATGTAAGAGGTGAAAATGAAACATTGGCAACAATGATGAAAAAAAAACATTCACTTTTTCTGTACTCCCCAGGAGATCAGAGATTGAAAAGTTTATTTTTTCTGTGATTCTCTTCTAGGTCAAGGCATGCTTTGAGAAACAGATGCATAAGCACCAGTTTGAGCTTTGGAAAAAACTACATGTTGGGTATTTTTAGACAAATTACCAGCCTTTAGTATGCTCTACTGTTGCTTGTCAGTGTTTATAATGTTAAGTCATCGCAGTCTTAGTCTCCGTTAACCTATAACTGGAGACTGATTTCAACTCTTATAATAAAAACGCCTCCAAAGAAACAGAGAAGCAAAACATATTCAAATATTTATAATTTCATGTCAAAATAGAGCACATTGTACAGCATTAGTGATCCTTTTTGAAAGAAACTGTCCCTCCACAGCAGTAACTTCTTTTCTGTAAGGGTTTGGATTATTAATATGATATAATAAATATATACATATCATAATCATTTTGCCACTGTAACAGTAACTTAACTCCATCATGCAACATCTCAGCCATTAATAGACTCAAATATAAAGTCATGGACACACGCTCGCATGGTCCCTCCACATAACACATCAACATTAACTATACAAAACAATTTACATCTCTGAATGACAAATGATTCAGTTCCATGACTCATTAAGACACTGCACGCACACACTCACACACAGTACAAGCATACATATATTCATACAGGCCAGTTGTGTGCTTAAAATCCTTATAACTCCGTCTTGGCGCTCTTATTAAGTCCATCTGAAGTTGTTGCCCTCGAGTCATCCTTCAGCCATTTGTTGAAAACAGCAACGGGGTCGATGTTCCAGTGTTTATGGAAAGAGATGGGCACCTGGTGAGCTAAAAAGTCTCTAGCATAGTCCTCTGGGCGTGCCTGAAAGGTAAGATTAAGTACAGTAATTTATATTTGAGAGCAGTCACCAGAGAGTGCATACAAGTGCAGCAGAGACCGAGAGTGATAGCATGAATGTGCGGAGAGAATACTTAAACCCGAGCAGCTGATAGATGCAGTATATGTTTACAGGAATCATTTTAAACGCTACACTGGTAGCTAAATTAAGTGTAAGAATTTGACTGATGCTCTGACACGGCGACAGAAGCACACCCACTGTCTGGGTTAAGTGATGTTTTGATTAATCTGCTCTCAGGTAGGTGATTTCACTTTTCTCTGCTAATTAAACCTGTTCTCAGGGCTACGTGGTTTGGCGTGAACTGTGGCGGACTGACAACCTGCTTGCTTTCCTGCGGTTTTCGTCACAGTGGGACAAATTACGCCTTTACCATAACAATAAAAGCGATTCCCGATATAGCTCTTCGTGCCTTCAACCTGATGCTGCATTCACATCCTGCCACAACTAATTGCCATGTAAATACTCACTTAAAACTTCAACAATAACAATAAGAGTAACAAATATGCCAAGCAACGGTGTATTCAGGTCAGCTTTTCAAGGTAATTGAGCCCAAATTAAATGGATATAATGCCAGAAATGAAGAAAACAAGGAATTGCATTTTATTTTATTTTTTTACCATCATCTAACAATACAAATATTTTGATTTGCTGGAAGCTCACATTATATGCTCTTGAGACCCAGTATTGCAATTTTGTCCTCTGTAGGGGACAAGAGTTTTACAAAGAAAAAAAAAAAAAGTAATGTATCTAACAGAACTGTTGCATTACGCCGTTTCCAATCACAACAATTATTTAATATAAAAAAATCCTTTTACTTTCCTGGGTCTTAGGAAGATATTAGTGTAAGAGCATTTACACTCTTATATATGAACATTTGTAGTCATTAAGAGATATAAAATATATAACTTTTTAATGAACTGCACTTGTGATAAAATCAATACAAATTCTTTAAAGTACCTCAGAGTTATATTAAATGATGCTTTGGCAAATTTTAAGGGTACAGCTTTGTCCTCAGCTGCACATAATTATAGTGTATGATATTAATAACTGCAAGCTCCTGCGCCTTCTTAATACAGTATCAGATATCAGCTAATTCTCCTGTCAAAAATTTTCAACACAATAAAATCTGTCTTTCTTTGCAGAGTTCATGCATACATAATAAGTATATTACTCAAAAACCTCCTACTGGCTAATGATGCACTAAAAAATGATGTAAGTACAACCTGGTGGAATAGAGGACTGTGTATAACAGGAAGTCCAAGGGCATTGAGGCACATTCCCAGCACCATGTCGTCTGGTGCGTCATTGCTGTAGCACTTGCATCCGCTGTTCAGAAGCTGGAGTACGGCCTCCCTGCTGAACACCATGCTGCACAAACACAAACCCAGAAATCTTCCCAAAAATGTAACAAAAATAAACACTTTACACAGCATATTTAACTGCTCCGTACCTGATTACTTTAGAAGTACAAGAAATTACAATCAAATAGTATATGTGTTTCACTGTGTATTTTTTTTTTGGTGCTTATTTTTTGGGTAGTGACACTGCAACCCAAGCTGGGAAGAAGATGTGCTTTTCAGTGAATCGACTCCACACAGTGATGTGACATCTCTTTGAACGGTGAGGCAATTACACATGAAAACACAAATCTTAGCCTGCCAGAAAAATCGCTCATTGCCACTCAAAACAATTTTTAAGGGATATCACTTTTGAGAAAGCTGGCAGTTGCTTTGTTGAAAGTGTCACAGCAACTGAAGTGTCCCTAAATAGAGTTTCTCACAGAGCTCAAGAATTATCTATAGCACAGCTTTTCCCTGCCACTGACAGCTGACACAAAAGTGCTTCTTGTCCAGTTAAAATGTACTTGAATGTAATAAAAAGGGCTCTGACATTCACAGTCTGACTTAGATAATCATCTATCTATCTATCTATCTATCTATCTATCTATCTATCTATCTATCTATCTATCTATCTATCTATCTATACATCCACACACACACACACACATATATATATATATACATATACATATTTGAGTGTGTGTATATATTAGTGCTGTCAAATGATTACATTTTAATTACAGGGTTGCTGTGGATTAATTTCGATAAATCACGATTAAATATCATACATTTTTTATCTATATTTCCTCATGCCTTTCATTTTGCATGAGGAAACAGACCCAAGAAAGAAGGGAATATATATGCACTTAATATGTTAATTAAACACCTTAAACAGTTTCAACAAAACAACTTAAAACAACTGTCCATCTTGTTTTGTTTTGTACTCATATTTCGTGCCAATGTGCTGTTTAGTGTCTTCCATCTTCATGGGTTGGTTCTGCTGCCTGTCACTACTGGATCACCTGCCCATTTGTGAATGTGTGACGCTAACTCTACTTGGTCAAACTGCCCGAAATGCGTTGCCAGAGGCGTTCAGAGTCATTCTGCGCTACAGATAGGCTACTTATGTTAACATTTTTAATCAGATCAATCATGATAGATTAATCTGCATTAACGTCTGAATTTTGACAGCCCTAGCATGTAAGTATGTTTGTTTGCATGTATGTGTATGCGTCTGTATAACTGGGCTTTGATTCCCTGTGTCGTGCAAAAACCACAAGTGTTTCGGTGATACTTTTAACTTCTGTGATACAGCTTGTAAACTTAAGTGCCTTACAGGCTCCAACACAGTTTAAATTTAAGCTAAAATATTTTATCTGTAAATTAGAAATTACAAACATACACATTTTACAGTCCTTCTGCTGTATCTCTGTCTTTCATCATTATTCCTGGAGCATCTACTAAGCTGTGAAACTCACCCTCCACCTCCTGTAATGTAGCTGTAGCCGCCTTGGCTCAGGCCGTAGCCGTACCTCTCCCCTAGACACACTGGTTCAGAGGGGTTGTAACAGCTCAGCAGTATTTGCAGTCGGGGTAGGCTGCAGACAGCACAGATCAAACTCATCACACACTCATCACCATCATCATGTGCACATGTCTGCACGTACACAGCAGTGCACGCACATATACGCAACTCACAAAACTGTCCTTTCAGAGGCTAAAATAACAGCCCTCCCTCTGGCACTATTACACATCCAGAGTCTTCCACATGAAGGGGCAACCTGACAGATATAAAGTGAAGTCAGCTGGACTTGAATTTATGTACTGAACATTTTAGATGTTCGACAGCACGGTAATATCTCTGCAACTCATTTTCCCCAAACTGACTTCATTCCAAACATTTTTACTGTGCAAACTGTTTTCATGGCAGTGAGACAGAACCTGCTTGGAAAAACTGCTACAAAATTTAGTAATAAATGTCAGTCAAACAGGAAAAAAAAAGCAAGAGTGTGACATTTAATGACACATTGTGCTCCAGCTGAAAAAATGGAGAAACACCGGGTTGAGAAACTAATTCTACGTCATGAAAATATACCTGATAAGTGTGTCATCGTCAACAACAAGGAGCCACTTGGTCTTGGGAACAGCATTGCTTAGAAACCGTTTTAGGATTGCAAATGTTTTCCCGCAGTGGCCTGTAAATAGAGACATGTGATCAACTGAGTGGCCTGTACAACTTAAACACATATTGACCATGCGTTGTGTCCTGTTAACAAAGATAAATCACCCTGTTACTGGAAGAAAAACACACTTGGCATAAGGTATTCACATTAAGGCAGACACTCGCATACATACAAATCAGCATCAACAGTACAACGGCTATTGACAAAAACAAACTTCTTTATTTCGGTTTAAAGTGTCATTAAAAAGAGCAATATTTTACTTTGAATGAGATATCACTGTAAAGCTTCAAGTTTAAGGCTATAAGAAATTTAAGCATTGTGGGTGAATGAATGTTTCGCTGTTAGCGTTACTGCACCCTAACTCATGAAGTAGCACTTCATTAATGTACATCTTGATGTTTTATTTAAATATGGAAACTATAGCAAGAAAAAGTTGTTAATATTCCATTCTCTAGGTAGGAATGACAATAAGCTAGGAGAAATGTGGCCAACCCAAAATAGCTTTATTCAGATTGCCTTACATTTGCAACTTTCCTTTATTTTTCAGCATTAACTTGACTGTCTTATACATGAAAAGTGTGAAAGGCAGAAGTTCTGCATTCTGCTCAAGGACAACTCAAAATCGCACATGGCTGTAGGCGGACGCATCAGCCATCGCAGAGATCAAACAGGTGACCTTATATTTAGAAAACTGTCACTTACAATGACTTTGCCACTTTGAGATTTGTATTGTACTACATTAAAGAAAACACTCCTTGGCTTTTCAATGTAAGGACATGTCCTCTAAAGGGGCTTGCAAGCAGAGAGAAAGACGGTGTCTACCTTCTGCCATCTCAAAGAAATAATAAGGTATGTTTGGCATGATGGGCCAGGAAGATCAAACTTTTACTCTCGAGTGTTTGACATAACTGCCAGATGGAACAAAATGTTCTGCCAACTCCCAAAAACCGCAACAGTGGTGGGGTAGTACACAACAAATACAAGGAACCCAAAGAAATATACCCATCAGAATCCAAATATCTGCGCACCATCAGGACTGAGAGCTGAGACATGGAAATCCCTGGTGGCAAGCATCAGAAAGAATACTGAGGCCTTCTGTTTTATTTATAAGGCACCCACGGTGTTTTTCCAAGTATCTGAATATAGAATAAGAAAGGACACCTTGAACTGCTGACAGGAATAAAATCCAAAAAATGCACTCTAGGTCTCCAGATAAGCCTGGTAATTTTATTTCTAGTTAGAAGAGGTTACCGAGCAGCATTCAGCAGCCTTTAGAGGATACAGCTGTCTCCATGTCCATGTCCAGTCATGAAACATGTGAAAGGCAGACATTTACACAGAAACTGTACCCTCAGATCTTCAATTCAACTCTACTTTATTTATAGTCTAATATCACAACAAAGTAGCATCATAGAAATTGTTGAATTGATAAAACAAACAAACAAACAAACAAACAAACAAACAAACAAACAAACAAACAAACAAACAAACAAACAAACAAACACAAATTAAAAATAAGCAAACAGTCAATCAGTTAGTAAACAGTTGGTGAAGCAAATGGATCAATGTCCTGGGCATCCCCCCATTCTTACACCTGCCTTATCAGCAAAGAAAAACTCCTAAAAACCCAGTAGGAAAAAGAGAAACCTCTGGGAGAACCACAGTGTAAGAGAGATCCACTCCCATGGAAAGACAGGCTGCAGATGTGACCAGGACTGACAGACATCCATCTGATGATGTAATTCCAGATCTGGGGTTCCAGACACAGTGGAACAGTTGTTTTGTGATCAACTTTTTACTTATTTTAACAAAATATATTACACATAGCTTGTTCTACATCCATTTTACATCCAAATTTACACAATTTATAGAGACAGATTACATGAATGTACCTACCTTGTATCTTGTGCTAATAATATACAAATGAGAACACAGAAAAATAAACAAAAAATAATGACATAAAATACTCCCCTTCCTACCCACTTCACAAGTCCAGAGACTTGGTTAGTTATACCTACACCAAACTTGACCGTGAACAGGTCTTAGCATTTGCTTGACAAATTTCCATTCCATTTCAAGGTCTTGCATCAGTCTTTCTCACACTTGCGCTAAAAAAGTTAAAACCTCACACTGTTGAGTTTCATTCTTCTCCATTTTCTAAACACACAACCTGTAAATCCATATGAGACAAAAGACGGCAGTGTTACTAAGCTGTGCATTTTAACAGTCAGGTCAAAGCCGTTCTCTGGAGGCAGTCCCATGAATTCATTGCACTAGGTCTCATTCACTAATATATATGTGTGTGTAGAGTATTTTAGTCTGCACACAAAATAAAGTGCAGCTGCAAAATTAATGTCAGATCCATGACACGTGTGTATCCGTCAGGGCTGTTATTACTACTGTGCATGTGTTAGTACATCAGAATCACTGTCATCATAGGTTTATCGTGGAGAAAGACATGAAATTGAGAGAACAAGGAAAGCTAAACCCAAAGTAAATCTATCTATCTATCTATATAGATAGATATAAATATGTATTCTGATTCTGATAAATGTAATCTGTATTTTAAAAAATAATCTGTAACTGTAATATGTAACTGAAAATGTAATCTGTAACCCTAATCTGTAACAAAAAATGTAATCTGTATTTAAAAATGTAATCTGTACCTGTAATCTGTAATTAAAAATATAATCTCTATTTAAACATGTAATCTCTACTGTGAGGTGAGGTCATTCAGAGTGTGGGTGCATACTAAGAAACACAATTATTGTAAATGAACCATAAGTATAACAGTAAGGGCATTTTATGTGATATTTTACAAATCTTTCAACTAAATCATTCATTACTAAACAATTTTTTCACTAATATGTTCGTAAAGATGTGTAATAACATGGCTTAAAATGTTTAACTTCAATTTCTGTGGGAAACCATGAAAAAACCTGCTCAAAGTTAGGGTACTGATAGAAAACTGTCAAATAATAGATTTTATTTTATTTTTTTTAGAATATAAATTTTCATTTGAGTTTTTACTTAGTACAGGACAATCATGGCTTTCATACTTAAATGAATTGTATCAATAGTAATACAATATAATAATAATAATAATAATGATGATAATAATAATACCATATTAATACAATAGTATATAGATACAATAGTAATAGGAAAAATTCCATGCCAAATCATCAGAAGGCTCCCGTCTGACCATCACAGATTTGCTTCATATTTTTTTAATTTTAACGTCCTTGTTACTGATAACTGCTGTGCAAAATTTTAGTCCAATATCTCACATAGTTTTGGAGATATAAAGCCTTCAAAAACAGGTTTGAACCATAGTTAGCATAAAACCAACATCCATTTGATGGCAAATAACTTCTGAACTGTTCACATTAAATGGATCAAATTTTCACACATGATTCTTTGATATAATAAGTCTCTATACACAAAAGGAGAGCTTTGGATGGAAAGATTTACAGATTTATAACATCACAAATATGATTTCCTGGAATGAGTGTTTGTCCATGGTAGCATTTTTGCTCTCTAGATCTCCAGATTTAATGACACCAGACATCTGATTCTTTTTGATATGTGAGACATGTTATAGTCCTATCTGAAAAAAACATGTCTGTGACTAAATATACTGTCTCATATATATGCCCCTAAAAATGGAAACAAGCTTGTTGAGTCTGTATTTTGAATACTTATAGCTAAAAATCTGAAAAGAGCTACCAGAAAACAAATTAGATAAGTGAAAAGAGCAAGGTCTAGTTGATACATGTACCAAATTTGGAGTTAATGCTGTGAAGAAAACTATTTTATTCATGCTGTTGAATATAGGTTTTATGACATGTGAAAATGCTCTTCACAAGATTACATCACATGTACATCATTGTTATATTTTTCAAACAATAAGTCACACTTTTTTTTGTAGTTTGGCTGGTCCTGCAACTTATACTCCAGTGCGACTTATATGTCTTAAAATCTATAATTTCACATGTTCTTAAAGGCTCTGTTCAGAGAACTGGAAATCAGTGGTGTTTTTCCAGGGTAAAGACTACGCTTCCCATAAGCACTAGTGGCAACTGTTGTAACTCTAGCCAAGATGTGCATTAATATTGGAGCTAATGGATCAACAGCGGATCTTCTTTGCAAAGCGATGCAAAGCGATGAGGTCATATGTGAGTGAGTGAATGTTAAGAACACCAAAGTAAACAGCGGTGTTGTCAGGCTTATTCCTAATGCTAGCGGATGGAGCTAGGCTGGAGACTGCTCATCTTAGCTGACGGGACTCCAGCTGTTGTGTTAGAGTCAGTGGGCAACTATTGGACCGGAGATCCACACTGTTGGAGGATATATTTCCTGTGGGACAGACAAACGATATCCGGATGGTTGTGCAGCAGAGGTGAAGGCTCGGACAAATAACAGCGGACTAGGGGAGCTCTAGCGGCTATGTACTGAAGAACCTACCATGACCATGACCAGGAGGAGGTGAGGTAGCCTGGCTCCCACATACAGTTACCCAGTACATCACAAGCTTAAAAACCAGTGAAACACTATAAAATTTTCCGATGAGCAGCAGTAGAAAGTTGGACCAGCGTCCACTTTAGGAGTCCCATTAGCATTAGTGCTAGCTGCTTCATGTGCATCCACAGCGCTGCATTATGCTGTTATAATTATTCCTGAAGGACAGTTTAGTATCCAGAACATCAACATTCAACTCCGAACCAAGAGACTTCAGTCTCGTCTTATGCAGCCCTTAGTTTGTGATTGAACCGATGCTAAAAATAAAACAGATTACTGACCCACAAAGTGCTAGCTGTGCAGCTAATGCATTAGTATTTCCTAAATGTTTGACTGACACACACAGACACTCTAGTCAAATCCACTGTTCCAGTTCATATGAGTAAAGAACAGAATCATTCTGGGCCTGTAAATGAACAGGGACAACTCCACATCTGTTTCATTTCTTTAACTCCTTCGTTCTCTCCATCGGTTAAATCAATGCCGACGTTTATCGGCGTTTTAGTCCATGCTCTGTCACTCTCCCGTTTATTTTTCTTCTGTCCTTTTTTTCCCCCCAAAAAATGTGACTTATACTCCGGTGTGACTTATATTTTTTTCTTCTTCATGATCTATTTTTTGACGGGTGCGACTTATATTCTGGAGTGACTTATAGTCCAAAAAATACGGTAATTGAAAATATTTATTATGATTAGTAGACTAACATCTATTAGATCATTCCACTCCATTTTGCTTTTTTCCTCTTCACATATTTATTAAGTAATGCAGGAGATGCCAGAAATATTATTAAAGCTATCTATAAGTTTGCTATTCACAGCTGCCACACAATCTTCAAAACACCAAAGAACCTCAAAAAGCTCAAAGTGTAAGCTTTTCATAAAAATAAATAATTATAATAATTATGGAGCATAAAAGAGATTAATGATTCTGGCAAATCTGCCTTTTAAAATATTGAATATAATCTTTTAAAGCACTGTATGTAGTAGGAAGTGTAGTTCTAAGGACAGTAATAATGCTTTACAGTTTGTCCATGAAACATTTATATGTTCTTGACACTTTACCTGGCTGAGTTTTTAAGCTTTTAATAAAGAGGTATGAAGATGGATTACTATTTCAAGAACCAAGAGTGGTATTTATTTACATTATACAAGGATACAGAAAGACCTGCCAACTGCAACAACAGCCTACTAAAACAACTAGCTGCTGATCCTTTGGAGGTGATGAACTCTGAGACTGAGAACAAAGGATTTATGCTCCAAAATGAAGCTAACATGGACATATGTTTAAGTTGCAGTAATGCTTGGCTCTAATAAGCCCATAGACTTAGACCACTGAGTCAATATTTTTTTCCCCAGGGGTCACGCTAGGCGCTTTCATTTCTTTTAACCTCTACGTATTTTGGTGGTCCATCTCTAAATTATTGCTCCAGTAATTATATCTCAAGTTGAAAAAGGGGTGTTGATGTCTGCCGTGTCAGGATTTGAGTGACAGGCCTGTATGACAGCTCACTTGCCTGCTGAGTCAGACTTCAACAGCTTATATTTATTTGATAAAATGCCTTTTTCCTGTCAGAGAGCTCCACTGTAGTTGTGGTGAATAGGCTGTAAAATGAGTTGAGCATTTTTGCTGAAGCATTAGCTCTCATATGTCCCCTTGTAGAATGTACTGACCCTTGCAGTCCCACAGTATACCCCCCTTTTGTCCAAATATAATCACTTCTGGCTCCAGTGCCAAAATGACTCCAATCAAACTGCAAACTATTGGTTTCAGAATGCTCGTTTAGAAAACCATGAGTCTGCCCTGGTTCCTCTGTTCACTTCTTTAATACAGTCTATGGGGAAGACCCATGTAAAATTCAATATATGCACATAGAACTATCACCACATCACAAATAACACACAAAAATTAAATGTTTACACAGACACAGGGTTCCTATGAATAAGTCATTAACACAGGCTTCATATAATTAACCAAATCAGTATTCATGCTGTACTTGGCTTTGTAACTAATGCGAGTTCACACACTCATCAAATAATGAATTTGTAGGATTCACAGTTGTCTCTGGATCAGAGGAGAAAAGAAGCATGTGCTGCTTTTAACTAGCAAAGAATTGTTACGTAAACTACATATTCACTTCTCCAGTCTCTTATCTGATTGTAGTGTAGATTACTGATAGTAACTAAAGCACTAGATCAACTCCCCAAACCCCCTGAACATTACCAGGGTGAACTTTGGAATTCAGTAAATCGGCTGTCTTTTCGGAAATCATGTGCATGGAATAAATAACAAAACATCATCCCACCTGAAAGACTTTTTTTTTTTATTTCAACAACTTTAAAGGTATTTCACAAGCTTTTATGATATAATACAATCACTGCTTTTCAATATCATAGATGGAATGAGTTAAGGATATCTTCAGGAAGGTCCATTTACCTCTTTTTTTTTTCTTTTCATTTCCTTCCCTTCTTCTATCCTATAAAGTTGCCTTTACATTTTTGTTGCCTTTACATTTTTGGTATATTTTACATGATACAATTTAACAAAGACTGTGAAAGAAGATATATCTTAATGGGATGAATGACAATTAAATAAAACTAAATAAAATGGAAAAAACTGTCCATTTTTTATTCTAATAAATTCCAACTACTTATTACATTAACCCACAAACACCCAATACTAATTTAGTGCCAATTCCCAAATAATTTTTTCTCTATATTGAACTTTTCTTATGTGATGCATCACCCTGTATTGTAATATTATCCTTCATATTGGGAGGGTTTTTTGTGCTTAAATTATGTATTTTTCTATAATTAATTAATAGATCATGTAGATGATCATAAAAGCTTAGAGTAAATTAAAAGGTTATTATATCAATGCAGAGAAAATTGAAGAAAAAGTGACTTTTTCAGTAAAATCTATTATTAACTGAACATAAACCAAGTGTGTTCATACACTGTCATTGATCCACCTCCATAGGTTTTACTGGTGAATCAACATTGTAGAAGAAGAAGTGTTTCCACAGTAACTATGGAACCTCTGAACATCCAAATGTGTCATATCTGATGACCATGAAAAGATAAACTGCTTTTTATGTCAATTATTTACAGGTGTTAAACATCATAGATTAGTAGATGCTTTGGTTGCCAGTGGATGTTTGGGTCTTTATGGTTTAATCTACACTTTCTTTCCTTCACCGGTAGGATGATAATCTGCTTCAAATATGAACAAACAAGTATGTTCATAAATATTTGTATAACAGAGTGAAGAATACACCAGTTCATGTCTTCATTCATCTACTCTATCACAATAATTATGTGTGTTTTAGCTTTGATAAACCCATACAATATTTGTGTGCATGCTCTGTGGCAGGACATCAATTGTTTTAAAGACACTTTTCTTGATTCATCTTCCCACGGCAGCTCAAAATTTTTACCTGAATTCATCTCACTATGCCCTTCTCTGTCTGCTGACACTTTATTTCCTTCACTCTAAATCGGAGGTGTCAAACACATGGCCCACGGGCTAAATCCAGCCCACCAAAGGCAATCCAGCCCGCAGGATGAAAGTGCAGAAACAATATTGAAAATATTAACAGTCAAGGATGTCAAAATTAAAATTAAAAACCACCCCAAGCCGCCCCGGGGCTCTGCTCCGAGCACCGGTGCACAGTCGGGCAGAACCGCGGCTCATAGGGTCTGCGTCCAGCACATAGCCGAGGTGCAGGGTGCAGCGTGGGCGGCTCAGAGACCCGGGACGCCGTGTTCACACCGCTATTCCCACTGTGTTCAAGTGGGTGGGAGGACCAGGCACCAGCCACATTGTCCATCCAAGGCAAGCTACCAGTAGAAATCCACCCCTTCTGCTCGTGTAGATCCTGTCTATCATGTTCAGTTGAATTTGCAAGCAAAAATTTTTGCTTTGCAAAAGATTTTGACACACAAAACTTTCCTACTCACCAACGATTTTGACCCAAAAGTAAGTACCATTTGAACTTGCAAGCAAAACTTTTTGATTTGCAGAAGATTTAGAAGTGTAAAACATTAGACTTGTAAACAAAACCTTTAAAATGACAAAACATTTAGGCCTGCAAGCAGAAATTTCCGATTTGAAATGAAAGAAAATGAGAACACAATCGATTTTGTTTAGCTTAAAAATTCTAACATCATCATTATGTTTTTAAATCCTGAATTTTTGTTCAAACTGTATTTTTTGTTTACCTTTTTTCCCCTTTGCTTGCATGATAAAGACCCAAAATTATCTTCAAACAAAATCCTTTTTAGTTGAAGTTCCCCATATAGACCATTGTGATCTCAAGTAAAAAAAAATAACAACATAATAATCTATACATAATGACAGCTACAATTAAATAAAAAAACATTTAAGTAAAAAAATAAATACACTATGAAAATATTTACATTTATAAACTACCCTTTTACAATAAAATGCAAATAAATACATGAATAAAAGCAAATATGAACCTGGAATGTGCAATTTTAACAATATTCTTTCTGTTGGTGTTTTGTGAATTTGTAGATCCACTGAGATCTATAAGTTATGTTAATAATAAGTTGATATGTAACATTGAAGAAAATGTTCTTATTTTAGTTCTAAACTCCAAAATTTTAACAATATTATGCCTGTTATCAAATGTTTATGTAACACTGTGTGTAATATACATGTATACATAGTAAGATGAAGCTTAATATTGACAAAATTGCACAATTCTTCTGATGAAATGTAATTACCTCCGCCAAGGAGATTATGTTTTTACCGGCGTTGGTTTGTCTGTTTGTCTGTCTGTTTATGTGCAGTATAACTCAAAAAGTTATGGACGGATTTTAATGAAATTTTCAGGAAATGTCCACTCTGGGACAAGGAAGA
>JAPTGZ010000006.1:35285374-35308456 GCA_029814645.1 Fowleria isostigma | reverse complement strand
ATGTGTGCGTGCAATTTTCAATGTCCGGACTTTTTCAATGTCCGGACATGGCCCGGTCCGTATTAGTCCGAAGAAGCAGGGGTCGACTGTATATGAAATTTGGTGGTCCAAAATTCAATTTAAGATCTTGGGTCAGTTCAGAAAACATTTTAATTTGACAAATTTCAAAGTCTCATTACTTTAGATATCTCCAGGTTTGGAATTTTGCCTCTAAAGTTTTCCCAGGGTATCCAGCGCCACCCTCGAAAGACCTACTGTACTCAGTTATCAATGTAAACTCGTTTAATGAAAGAGCAATATCAAAAATATATGCAATAATTATGAATAACTGCACTCAAGCAAACTCAGGGACAAAATCAAGAAGAAGTTGGAGAAATAATACTAGAGGACGTCTGGAAAAATGCCATAGAGCATATACACACATCTTCTTTGTGTTTCAGACATGGCTGGATCCAGTTTAAGGTTGTCCACAGGTTTATTATTCTAATGACAGACTGTCTGAATTATACACTAATGTTCAAACTGTCCTAGATGTCAATACTCTCCTGTTTCTTTGGGACACATGTTCTGGTCATGTCTATCCTAGAATGGGTTCTGGTCTTCAGTTTTTCAATCACTCAGTGATACCTGGTAAAACCCTGCAGCCTGACCCTGTGATAGCTATTTTCGGTGTAATTAGGGATGAGTTAGAGTTATTCTGTCTCCACAAAAATGCAATTGCCTTTTCATCATTGCATGACAGAACCTGGTCACAGTTCATTACTTTCTTTTTTTGAGGTTTTTTTTTTTTGTTTTTTTTGTATCTGTGTATATTTGCCTTCTTTTTTCCTTCTTGGTGTTGTGTTTATCAGTCTGATATGTGAGGGGTTATGCGAATGTATTTGTCGTGATGCCACCAGGATGGGGTGGGGGGGTAAGACAACTCTAGTAAGAAAATACCTACAATGCCAGTCTTGCTGGTATGGAAAAATGATAAATAAGATGGACAAAAAAAAAATAAATGCACCCAGAGAATAACATTAAGCAAAACTTATTAAACAAAAAAACCAAACAGCCAAACAAATATTGTCATAGCACAGCAGCCATGTCCAGCAAAATTGGAATAAAAAAAATCTAAAAAAAACTTGAAGAAACCAAAGTAAAATCATTTTCTGAGAGTGTCTGCTTGAACGCGCATGCTGGTTACAGCACGCGCATGCACCAAAAGGTAGTCCAAAATTTGATAATTGTAGAAACACAGGTGGACGAAACAACAGCACCAAAGAGGAAGGCAGAGGCAGAATAAACCAGGCCAAGCGCTGTAGGTCCGTACCTGTATAAAGGCAGAGGTTTTAGTGATAGACTATAACAAAACATCCAGCCGTTCAGGTGTAGCGGTTTACCTGCTGGTGAATGCGTGTACACGTGTGGGCAGGAGGAGGAGGGGCAGAGCCGTGGGGAGATCACAGCTTGGTCTCAGCCACAGCCTAGGATCTAGTACAGAATTTGGGGTCAGCCAAAAATTGAATGAAGCCAAAAATTAAAGCAGACAATAATGAGACCTAACGGAGAAAGAGTCCCGACGACACAAAGCCAGACATGCGCACCAGTTGGAGAGCGATGGGGGGTGGGGGGTGACGGCCACAGATGGACGTCAAAGTGGTTCTGTCTGGGTAGTCTGGGTAATAAGAGGTGCAAAAGCACTGCTATGGAGCAATAAAGCCCCAAAACTACAAAGCCCACCTGAGACTCACAGTCTTATGTGGACTACTCACTGCTCTGTCGGTGCCACCCACTAATCACCTATCAACTGTGTACCGATGGTGCATAACAAATAAAAATACTATTCTGTGATGATGCTTTTTTTTTGTACAAATCCCATCGACACTGCTATATCCAAGACCAAGACCAGAGAGAGTCGGGACCAAGACAACACTGAGACCACATGACTTGAGTCCGTGACAAGACCGAGACCACAACAAATTGGTCTCGAGAAATACATCATTACCTTTTGTTGAACCGTTCCAACTTTCTGGAAACGAGTTGCTACTATCAAATTTAAAAATGACACTATTTTTTCCTTCGATAAAAAATTCTGTCTCCATATTCTATATTAATAAAATGGATTGTTGACATTTGCAAATCCATCCATCCAACTTAGTTCATTCCATTTTCATTTATATTTTGCACAACATCCTGACTTTTTGGGAATTGTTGCTGTATTGAGAATATGTTTTAATTTCTGCACCTGCAACCATGAGCAAAAAATTAAACTCTTTTTCTGGATGACACTCCTGCCTTTATGACTTTCTACCCCATCAATGGTATTTTCCCCCTTCAGCCACACCCACTCACTGGTTTCCACTCAGATAAGACACGTCTAATTCTGGCCTAAGGACAGTACAAATTATTTCCTACAGGAAAGAGTTCAGATATCCTTTAATAATACAACCAACTCACATATCTTTCTCTGCAAAATGTCATGAAAAAGAAATTACATGAGAGACATTTTTATAAGTTAATGTGCTAAACTTAGTAATAAAGTTTTCATTACCAAAGACAAAATTAGAGACTCCATGAATGTTAATTGTAATGCAGCCCTGATTTTTCTCCTCTGTGTTTGGAGTTTACTTATCAAATCTCCAACAACTGTGGTGAGTTTTAACTTACAACACCCAAACACACATGTGACACTATTTACAAACTATAGATGTTCCTGAAAAGCATACTTTGTTCTAAATCTATCAATGTTGGATTTGATTTGTGTTTTCAAAGATAAACAATTATTTATATGCTGCAAGACTCTCATCTGTCTGCAAAGTGACATAGAGGGGATAAAGGAAAGCTAGTTAGTCCTCAGCTGCAGACAAGATGGATTAGCATGTAAATATATCTCAAATATAGATACAGATGGGTGACAAACGTAAGGAAAAATAAAAATAAATGTTGACCCAGCAATACGCCTCAGCTGAGACAGTCAACAGGGAATTCTACAGATGGATGGGACCGCTCTTGCAACAGATATTCCCTGATTTAGTGTTTTGATGATATTGGAGGAGAGCGGTGTCACGTGATTGTCGAAGCAATTTCCAAGCTATCATCATGGAAGAGAGAACACCCATCGACTTTCATCCATAAGTCAAGGCGTAAGACTGGCATGGTGCTTTGTACTCCAAGACTCTTGATTTCGCATCCAGCCAGCTAACTCCTCTGTTGTTTCCACTTCTGTGTCCTCCATTAACGTTTTGACCGTGGTTTTTGGCAGTCGTCCTTGGATTGATTTACCATGCGTGGGATCCTTGATAATAACCTGGCTGGTAACTTGGAAAGACTAAAAGAGTGTCCACTGAGACTTAGTTTTCTCAATTTAATTCTTAGCCCCACATCTGGATAGCAGCTGTAAATGTCTTCATTTGTCATATGAGCAGTTAATTAATGTCAAGGACAGTTTGAGGCATCTTTCAGCAGTCATCAAGACATTTGGCTTCAGCTTCATAATAATCCATCACTCACATCACTGGAGATGGATGGTCTTGTAGATAGAAGATGTGCTAGTTGTTTAAAAAAAGAGTTATGGTGTACAGTATTTTGTGTCGGTTATTGTGGAGACTTCATAAAATAAAATATAATCAATTCATTTTTTGTTAAACAGGTCCCAATTCCTTTTCTTCTTAATATTTAACAAAGAAAAAAACTGTTGTGCAACAACATTTCTTTATGATTATTTGGATGACAAAGGTCTGAAGTAAAGACAGAAGCAATACAAAGATTAGGAGGCACCAATGAACTACAAAAAGAGAGACTTTTAATCTACTGTTACATTAAAGAATTACAAACAGCATTTTAATGAAAATATCATAGGTCGTACATGTCATAGCACTGTGTAAATGACCATTCCCTTAGCCCTTCCCTCAAACGTCTTGTCCAATCCTGTGTTAGCAACCGTAGCTAGGCATGGGAGACCTTGTCAAGGGCTGATTGAGTCACACATGCATAGAAACTTTCAGAAGAAGTAGTCTGGCCAGGTAGTGTAAAAGCTCCACTCAGCATTAGCTAATGTTAGCTAGCTTATCACACAGCTGCTAGCAAAGACTGAAAAAATATGTCTGAAATTGGTTTTATTGGTGTAACTTAAAGTTAGAGAATTAATAAAAGGAGGTTATCCACCTTAGTTTGCCAACAGCTTCATGCTAAGCTACTGTTAGCTACGATGCTACCTTAGAGTTTTTATTCATCAAATTAACAGTATATTATGGGGGTGTGATGAGATTAAATTGTGATGATATTTCTCATTCAGTGAAAAGCTGTTTTGTGGGCAAACGTCCTGCCCTCCCAAGTGAAAGGTTGTGTCAGGAAATAAGGAAAAGGTAAATAAGCCTCACAACTGAACCACGTAGAGCAGGGGTCCCAAACATGCTGCCCGTGGGCCAAATCTGGTTTGCGAGATGAAAATTTAAAAATTACAGACATTTTCACTCAAGGTTGTCAAAATCATTTTAGTTCAGGTTCCACATACAGACCAGTGTGATCTCAAGTAAAATAATAATTACCTAAAAATAATGACAACAATAAATTTAAAAAAAAGTAAGTAAAAAAATAACATTACACTATAAAATATTTACATTTACAAACTATCTTTCACAATAAAATGCAAATAAATACATAAACAAAAACAAATATGAACCTGAAATGTACAATTTTAACAATATTCTGCCCATTACCACATGTTGGTGGAACTGTGTGTAATGAATAAATAATAAGTTGAAGCATAATACTAAAAATTGCAAACATTTTTCTAATGAAACATAATTTTTTTTTCCAGATTATTCACATATTTTTTGTAAAATGTAAACATTTTCATAATTTAATGAAAGTTTTGGTATACAAAAGAAAGAGAAAAAGTTAGAGTTGTCATTATTTATAGGTTATCATGTCAATATTTTACTGTTCTGGCCCGCTTGAGCTCATATTGGGCTAAATGTGGCCACTGAACCAAAATGAATTTGAGTCCCCTCACGTAGAGTATTAAGTTTCACTGTCACGGTCCATCCTGCATTGTGCATTGTGAGACATGTGGTATGGGCCACACTGTCCTGTACAAGCCACCCCACCCCCCAGATTACACACCACCACACCAAGAGATCAATTCCACAGGAAACACTGACAGACGCCTTTGTACCTAAACTCCCAGCTGATATGAGGCCATTTTACAATTTTGCACTTAATGTTTGCACTTAAAAAAAACCCAAAAACTTTATTTGTGGAAAGAAGTTGAACAGTTACAAGCTCATGCTTAGGTTATGCATAAATGCAAATTATAAAACATTTCAAAATGCACCTGCATTATTTTATAACTCTGTTAAATAAAAAGTCTGTTTTCCAGTCATATTTTGTCATTTTAGTTTTCTTAAAACGTCAACTGAAAAATCTTCTCATCTCATTCTTTTGAACCCAATATATATATATCGTCTCGTCTTGTGAGCTGAGTGTATTGTCACACCCCTAGTATATTGTTAAGATGGCTTTTCTAGTCCCTTCTGAGCACTTCTATCTCCCATTTCATAACTGTTATTACAGATGTTTCCAACCATTTCCTACATGTATATCTGATAAAATTGAAAAAGCCATAAATGATCTGCTAATAGCTGTAGCAATGGTACACAATGATGTTATAAAATCTATATTTGTATTGCTAGATACTGTATTATTATTGTATGTTTAGATGAATGCCAGAACAAATTGTCAAAAGCAGAAAGAGATGATGAGAGACACAGCTGAAACACAAAATTATCCCACTTAACCAGAGGGGAGCTTTTCTTTATGGCCCTGCGACTATCTTGTTGAATGGTGTATGAAAGCAATAACGTCCAAGGTTGTACCGCAGCATGAAATATTGGTGCTGCTTTGAAGCCGCTCTGGGCACAAAGGCTGAAGGCTGAATATTGTAGGTCATCACAAAACTGCCCATATCTCATCCTGAAGCACCCTCCTTCAGTTTTGTTGTTTAATTTAGTTGTCTTTTTTATTTCCTGGCAACAGAGGACATTGAATCAGATCCCGATTCCAGATCAGATACTTACACACAGTGGTGACTCAGTGCTCAGGGTGGTGGCACAGCTTTGGGCCTGAGGAGAGTCCTCGGGCTCAGTGCACAGTTCAGGAACAGCGGTGAGATGTGGACCCTTTCCACTGTCCCAGATATAAAGGGCAACCTGAAATAACAGAAACTGACTTGGTCTAGCAGACAAACTCATTCAACACCACTACCTGCTCTTTACTCTTGGCAGAAGAGATGCACGGAATGTTTTTGTATTTTTTTTAGAGCAAATGGGATAACTTGGCTACAAAAACTCCACTGGGTATATTTAATATTTAAGATGACTAGAAAAAGAGAGATAAAATGGATAAGAATGAGAAATCTGGTGAGTATTATTGTACTTCTTTCTGAACCAGAGAAAAACAAAATTGAGGATTTAGTTGAAGCATTCTACAGGGGAAAATAGACAGAAAAGTGACATTAAAGGAATACGTAATAAAGACGGAACAATCAATGCTGTCTGAATTTTGGTGACTCTCACAAAGAATACCAAACCTTGATGTTTTGCTGACATACGGCTTAGAGCTACAGACAACCAAACGCATTGATTGAACTCAAGATTCATGCTTTTTCATGCAAATAGCATTAATTCTGAATGCATGCATGAAGCTGTAGGTGTATTCAAATACGCAATGTAAATTAGACTACAGTAATACACCTTAGAGGGAGACGGTGGAGAATATACAGTATTCTGTAAATCTCAAGGACTGAACTCATGCCATCTTTAACTGAACCCCCTTTTCACGACGGAAGCTGATAAGTCTGAGGCTGTGTTTACTCAACAAAATCCCCAGGTGCCTTCCCGACTGAATTTCAGTGATAAAAATAAGAACCTCAATGCGGCACCATGACAATTCTCCAAAGTAATGAGATTTTACTCCAAGGTTAGATGGATTTCCTGCCTCGCTCTTTATGTGCAAATAAATTATAGTAGGTTGGCCCTGGCTTGAATGAGAGAAAGAACAATAGAGAACAAAACAGAAAATACTGTAGCAGTGTCATCTGATTATACCCAAGACAAAGTGAGTCTAGAGATAACTAAACTTTGTGACTTTGCATTAACTTACCTCGTGTTTGAGGTCTATAGTAAAGTCAGATTTAAGTGGTTCATCTCTGACTTTGTTTGCAAGCCTAGAAAAACAAACACACATAATCAGGTAATATATAAAACGCATATTAAATCTAACAACGTCTAATGAAGAATACTGCGATGTGAAATGAAAAAAAAAACAAACACACATAATCAGGTAATATATAAAACACACATTAAATTTAACAGCTTCTAATGGAGAATACTGTGATGTGAAATTATCTGAATAAATGTATTTTTTATGCTGCTACTCACCGAACAACAAGGGGGATGCTTAACACCCAAGACGCAGCAAAGTCAGGATATTTAAAGACTGAGGGATTTTCTGCAAAGGCGTAGTGATGGATGATGGTTGACTCCTCGTCATGGAGGGGTTTACCGAGAAACCACTCCTGATAAGAAACAGGATGTCAGCACCACTGCAACTTGTGTTTCTTTTTTGAAACTTTAATAATATACTTCAATTTTTTAATTTGTTTTTTCATTGACATATTACTGTGAACTCTCATAAAAATAAACTTTTGAGTGTCTGGCCCGATGTGGGAGTTTGCACACTGCACTCTGCCAGAAAGTATTTGATTTTTTTTCTTCTGGTGAATATGTTTGTTACTGGGTGGGAAATAATGAGCTTTCTTGATAGAACTTATTTCAAAGATGATGCTACAGTCACAAAGGTTGTCATAATTTTTGACATATCTGGGGAACAAATTATCTTATTTTTAGAGAAAATAGTTTATTAAAGCTCCCTTTACACATGTTAATTTAATCCTATTAGTTTCATGCTGTATAGAAGCTTTGTTATATTTTAATTAACCATTTTATTTTATTTGAACATTGAAATCAAAAACAGCAGTCTGACCAAGACAGGCAACAAAACAGTTCACCAGAAAAAGCTGCTCTATATGAGATACGAGCCAAGGATAAAATGCCAAGCATAAGGAAGGTGTTGAAATATGTATGTTTCTGCCTCTATGGCACACTAAAATCTCTTTAGAAGGGTCCAGCATGACCTACTCAAGTGTTTCCAAGAGGAGGGATCAACACATTTTAATGCATTTTTTGTCCCTTTTTCAGTATAGGCATTTTATTTGTTACATTATTTGAGAACAAATCAACATATTTAACAAATATCTCAACTCTCTGCAGTGATTGTGCCCTAGTGCCTCTAGTGTCTTTTTCCTTTAATATATTACATTTTGTTTCACCAAAATCTAATTTTATTTGACAGGATTTTCTCAATGAAATCCTGACCACACTGAGCCATACCACCAGACAGAGATGTCTTTCTTTAGGGCGTGTTGTAATGAATCAAATTATAAATATATTGAATCCACAGTCTCCTCTTTCCCAGGAAAATGTTAAGGATATTCACATAATAATGAATTCAATCCTCCGCTCGGAATCAAAATACCACATAGGGGCTAAATAGCAGGAGACGGCAATAAACTTGGTTTTCATTACTCATTTTATAGTATCTTTTGGCCCAGTTTGACTTCTATTGGTCAAACATGGACAAGTCTGCTCATGGTATAAAAAGAAGATGCTTAGAAATGAACGATATTAATAGCAAAAATGTAAGTAATGACAGCGGAAGCAAATTTCCCTGGGTTTCATTAAGAGAAAAATCCACTCATAGCAGTAATATACCATTTCTAGACTAAGGTATTTATATTCTACCTACCCTTCCGACCTATATACAAGAAAATAATTTCATGAGTGGAGAGACAGGCTTAAATTAGGTCCACGGTAGATCACAGAATGGCGTGTCTGACAGGTTACACTGTGAGCTGGCAAACACGCCGTAGCTCAGCAGCTGCACCGGAGCCCGAGCCAACCTGATACTGTATCTCCTAATTGAACCGATGATCAACCAAGCTGGGACGTAAAACTGAACGCTTTGGTGTCTGTGATGAATTTGGCAAAGTGACAGGGGCATTAGTGTGGGGATAGATGGGGGAAGATGCAGGAACACTTGTATACTTACTTTATTTTTGTCAAATTTTGCAAGGACCTCAACAAACATAGCCAGCTTCACACTCGTGTCCTCCTCAAGAAAAACAATCCAAGATGAGTTTTTCCCAAAAGAGTAAGATAAACTGGAAACAGACACACACACACACACACACACACACACACACACACACACACACACACACGCACACAAAAAAATATATATATAAAACATCCAAAGCTGAAATGAATAATAAAACTAATACATGAATTTTTCCCTGCATAGAGAAGCCCTTTAAAAATCTGTCTGCTCATTTCAGTCCAGTCTGAGGAACTAACTAACTGAAGCTCCTGACCCAGTCGGATCAAGGCAGCCACAGACTTTCCCCTAGAGGGCAGAAAGACAAAAAAATAAAAAAATAAAAAATCACAAGCACACAGAGTTCTTTCAGGGAGGGCGGCTCCGTAATGATTTTCCCTACATTTGATGATCTGGGTCCTAAATCTTTATGATGGAACCAGAAAACAGATTCAGATGTCGTTTCATTTCTCCCCAAAACAATTACTGAACGCAGATTAGATATTTGAGAGAGCCCAAGCATGTAGACCACTGTAGCTAATGTCGTTATCATGCTGTTAGGAAGTCTCGATAACTGGAGTAATAGGCTTACTGTCACAGTTATGGACATAATAGGAAGGCATTTATTATAATGTGAAGCAATCAATTGAAGTTATTGTGTTACTAATAGTTTCTGAAGCAATCTGGAGCTATGCAGTGTGGCAACCTGAATGTCCTCGAAACCAAAATATAACCTCCGTCTCAATCTCAACTGCGTGCAGCCTGTGTGTTTCATTCTAAAGTCTTATATTTCTGGATTAAATGTCTCACATGCTTGTCCATAATGTGCAGATACTTACTAAGGCAGCAGAGGAAGAATACTCCAATCTCCCTCATTATCCGACAAACCATGCAGAAGCAAAGTCACTGGTGGTTTCTGAAATCGACACCACAGGGATCAGTTCTCTTAACTGTATAAAAGCAGCAGAAAGCTAAATACTACTAATTTGGCCTTTGTGCAGTAGAAGACCCTCAGGTGGCCTGACGTTTTGAGACGTTGTCCTGCAGCTGAAAGGTCAGGACTTTGATTTGTCTTAATGAGCCAGTTCTACACCATCCCTGTCCTAAGAGCATATTTAAAAGGGTATATCAATGATTTTGTATGTTTTGGACAATTCATTACAAAGTGTATATAATGAGCAATACACTTAACCATTTTGGTCTTCAGCTGCCGTGCTTGATTAAATTTGTTTATTTTTACACCAGCAGCAATTGCTTTTTTATTCATACTTGTATTCAGTGAAAAGCTATAAGCTCATGAGCAATGCAACAAACCAGAGGTATAGTGTGATGGATGGATTCACAACTCAGGCGACTTTCAAGAGTCTGTTTATTCTAATACCACTTAGGCTGTCTGGGGTTACAGACAAATGCATCAAAAAAATAACTAAAAC
Source organism: Fowleria isostigma (assembly GCA_029814645.1). NCBI lineage: Eukaryota > Metazoa > Chordata > Actinopteri > Kurtiformes > Apogonidae > Fowleria > Fowleria isostigma. The sequence goes on along the minus strand of JAPTGZ010000006.1, from coordinate 35,297,828 downwards.
TGTCCCGCAAGCAAATATAAGCAAGTATAAATTATAGGTTTAGGTACCACTGGTTCAGTTTGAGTCAGTCAGCCACAAATGCCACGCTGTCGGTGTAAATACTCGCTTTTGGATCAAATGTGTAACAATCCTCAACTGAAAGCAGTCCCAGGTGAATGCTCTATAACCTACTGTTTGTATAACATTTTCCTGAGCCTCGCTCTGGGTCCGTGTGTGCCACAGACAGGGTAGGAAAGTTGAATGACTGGCAATTTTATTTTCTTTTGGATGGAATAACACTAGCCTTATCTCAAAGGAGCTAAAACTTATTGCGTGGGTATTTCTTTTGACCCTTTATTGTTGTCTGGGTTACTTCGGTGGTTGTACCTGCCTCTGCACAAAGAAATAAGTTGTTCAGAGAGACAGAAATATCACAGGAAACAAGTGTATAGGATATTTCAGGATATGGATATAGGAGCGCTTGCAGTCACTTTTTAAATAAGAAAAATGTGTTTGGGCAAAATAGTCTGTGGCGAGGCGAAAGAGGAAGGTGTGTGATGATTGTCTGGAGAAAGCTGATGTTTCACACTGTGAGGAAAACAAAGCATCAGAGCGTAGGAGCCTGTGGTTCATTACTGCATGGTCCACTCATCATGCAGGGAGTCAGGGGAACGCTGTCCTCTGATCCATTCAGTCTTAGGGCAGCCTGTTTGACTTAATCGATGTTTTTGACACTGTTTACACTTATTAAACCCTTTTAGGTCCTAACAATTGTTAGCGCATATCTAGCATGAGGTTTATCTTGAAGCCAATTGCATAATAATGACACTTACTATCTTTTTATTAAACTGTTTTCTACTTGATATTCACATCACTGGTGCACATAATGGAAAACTTTAAGAAGGCTTAAACAGAGGAGAAAAAGTCTATAACGCAATCAAAAAATAGCTACTGCTTCAAAGAGCTATTGACATGATATACAGTAGGAGATTCTTTCACTGAGATTATGTGCAAGCTGCAGGCCTCTAATCAAAAGATAAGAGCTGGTTCTCATGTGGACATGCTTACGATGAGTGGGACGCTGATTGCTTGGTGACTTAGGAGGAGATGGGGGTCACCGAGACCTGGTTGTAAAAGAAGGAGGGACAGGATGCTATGGGTTTGGGGGGCTGGAAAGGTGGGGTTACTGAGCAGGAAGTAGCCAGCTGTCAAAACCACTAAGTGATGAGCTATAACCAAGAATGACATTTTTGATGGTCAATTAAGCCAATCTGATGGAGGCCAAATCTCTAATAGAAGAACGGACTCTCTATTACAATATGTCCATCACAGCGGCTCCATAAATGCTTCAATTGCAAAGATAAGTGAGGAGTAAGAAATGGGAAAGCATTTTAAAAACGTGGAGTGCAGTGCTGCTACTGGTTTAATCTCATTCTGATGTGCTTGTGAGGCTCTGTGGATTGGAAGTATTGGCGAAACGACAAAAATACTGTGTAATGTGAATTCCTCCTAGAAGGCAGAATGTCAAATTGCAGGAACAGGGGCCATGAGCCCACACCCGGAATACACAAGTTTCTCTCTATGTAAATCTGTGGGTATCATAAAACCAGCCAGACAACAGTGAAGCGGAAATATCTGCTGCAGAAGAGGCGTAGAGATCCAAACGCTGATGCAGTGGTGTGGTGGTCAGGTCATACATTTTCAGGATATCATTAATAACTGCTGGATGATTTACACTTCAACTGATACTACACTGGCTTTAAACATTTAAAACAGTTACTAATTGATCATCATTTAAATGTTTGTTGTATCCTAATGTCAACCAGTTCTTATCTTTTGATCATTTGCCATATTTACCTCTGCTAAGGAGGTTATATTTTTGCCGGTGTTTGTCTGTCTGTTTGTCTGTCTGTCTGTTAGCAACTTTACACAAAACCTACTGGATGGATTTGGAAGAAATTGTCAGGACATGATGGAAATGACACAAGGAACAATCAGCTAGATTTTGGGAGTGATCTGACATGTTACTCCGATCCAAATATGCTAATTCAGTTTGAATGGTGCTAGTTACTGTCTCTCCTCTCTCCTCCATGCGGGTGTGGGCGGGGCTACCTGCGCTTCACTGAGCCATGTGTGTGTGTGTGGAAGGGGGAGGGGCCAGGGGCTTCGCACAGTCTGTCTGTCTGTTAGCAACTTTACTTTAAAATATATGCAAATAAATGTAGGATTATTACTTTGGTGTGAGTGACAATATGGGGGGAACTATCATTCTTGACAGAGGTCTGCACTCTCTGAGTGCTTTTCTAATTTCATTTCTAATCTAAGATTTCAGGCACAAACAGGAATTCATCCTTCCTCTGTCAGGCTCCACAACAAATGCTCCAAATAATCTGTGCAATGAAACTGCAATAATCTGTGCAATAAACCGTACTCAAATGTTTAACACATACATGTCTATATATATATATATAATTATGTGTGTACAGGTGTAGGTATGAGTATCCCCCATCTCCCCTATCAACATGTACACAACTGTAATTAGTATTTAGAGATATTTATAGATTTTTGACTTTGTATTTATTTTTGAATGCTGCTTTTGTTGCCCTTGTGTGCTTTGTACTGTTCTCTTTCTGCTGTAAAACTGGAATTTCCCCTAGTGGGACTAATAAAGGAATATCTTATCTTATGATTCAGATTTTGAAGAAATTTCACTAGTTTCTGCTTGCAAATATCAAACATCTCTATCTTAGGCTATGTTCAGACTAGAGCTGCACAACATATCATTAGCGCATCGTCATCGCAATGTACGTATGCGCAATAGTCATATCGCAGATCCTACATAGGAGGCAAATTAATTCATGTTCTCATCTAATTTCAAGGGTATCTGAAACACGCTGCACACAATAATCCATCAATCACAGTTGTTCTTAATTAGTTTGCTGAAGCAGACCATGCCCCAAATCATGGAAAACAAAGACTAGGTATCAGGAAAAAAGTTACGTCAATTAGCCGGAATTTTTTCAGCTACAAGAAGGATGAAACTGAAACACGTGTTCTGTGTTGTAAGTGTCTTGCACCTGCTGACACAACGAGAGGTAACACAACTAAATGTTTGACCATTTTCGTCGGCACCACACAGCTATTTTATCCTCCTGAGTATTTTTTCATAATATATATTGCAGGGTTAAAAAAAAAATTCGCAATGCCAGTTTTTCCCAATATTGTGCAGCCCTAGTTCAGACTGCAGGCAAATGTAGCTCAAATCTGCCCACATTTGACCTATCTAACCAATCTGTTAAAGACAATTTGAACAGCAGAAATCCAATTTTTTTCAAATCCAACCCAGGCCACTTTTATGAATCCGGTCCAGTCCTGAATTCAATATGTGTCTGATATTTTCAATATGACTTCAGTCTGAACAGCCAGGTCGCATTTATCCATCCTTTACGTCATTGAAATGTAACAAATGTCAAAATTCAGATCCCAGGAGAAGGAGCGTTGGGAAAAACACAATAACTTCTGTAAACACAGTGCATGCCTGTGTAGTATTACGTCAAGACCTCTTTAGCACAGGCACATTCGGTTCCTACTCAAAACTGAGAAGTTGCATTTAATGTGTACTATGAACTAGGACACACAAAAATAATCAGATTTCACCAAAAAATCTGAAATGTGCATTTAGACCTGTAGTCTGAATGCAGCCTTAGTGTAATGTGTTTTATCGTTTTTTATTATTTAAGTTTAATCTGATACACTTAATCCACTGACTGTTTGGTTCATTGTTCCGAGATGATTTTAAAAGATATTGTGAGAACTTAAATGAAAAATCCTTGACACATGAACTGTTTAACTTCTCACATCTGTATATATTGTGGAGTTTTAAATAAATAATAAAAATTGTTTTAATATGTGCTTAAGCACCGACTCCAAATGTATTTTTCCTATGGGTATATGATGAGAAATAATCAGGACTGCAAGTCTTTGGGTCTTAGAGTACATCTCTTTGAAAAGCTGTCAAATCTTTACCGCTGCCTCTCCAAGAAAACGCTGATTAAAATTCTCCAAGGACCCCAAGTTTGTGTAATTGCATTCAACTGACACTAAAATCCTGCAGATAAATGCAAACGCAACATGATGTGCTACTCATAAGTCTGTCTCATCTTGTAAATGGTCATGTCTGTTAATGTAACTAAATCTATTTAAATCTGTATCTCCTGGTAAAAAGTGATGCCACTATTTAATGGATGACAAAACTGAACAATAGATAAACTACAGTTAAAGTATAAGTCTCAAAATTCCAGATTAAATACAGTTTAGGATGTTACAGACTTGACATATTCAGTTACCTCCACCTTTTCAATCTGTTATGTGTTATGATGAAATTAAATATGTATCAGATTGTAAAAATATAAGAGTTATTGAATGTTTTCTTTTATTTATTGTAGATTTTATGGTGTGATATTGAGTCCAGGATTTCAAAAATGTCAGTGTCAACAAAAGCAGAAGCCCAAGGTGTCTAATTATCTACCTCACACATTGTTTAATTATATTGTATGCACCACTTAACATTTGATGATTACCTTAAAATCACAGCAACACTGTCAAACTGTGGAATGACTCACCGGTGATTATCTACACTTACAGCCAGGGCAGAAATAAAAATAAAAATGAAGAAGAAAAAGAAGTGACATCTCAACTATCTCTCACAAATTCTGTTCATATATAACTAAACTGCAAATCCAATTATCTGTTGAAGCAAAATGAAATCATTATCTTACCAATGTAATCAAAGTCTTAATTGTGATGTAAGGGGATGCAATTTAGCACTGAAAGATCCGTCATTTCTTCTGACCTTCTGCAATCAGGAGGAAAAGGAGGCTGGAGTGGATGGTGATGCAAAATCCAGACAGTGGAATTTTCATCCATACTTTTATAGGTGTTTCAAGGACGTGGTTTTTGTCATTTTACTCTCAAATTTGACCTTTTTTGATGTGAGAGGATTACAGGAATAAACAGAAGATGGAGAAAGTGGGGTTTAACCTGACAGTATCCGCTCTTTTCTGGAACTAGTTGTAGTATTCAAAATAATTAATAATTCAGTTTACATGTTATTATATAATTTAAATGGGAACATCAACATGACACAAAAACACAACCTTAACTACATCATTTAATCCCTAAAGATCCAAACATCCACCTTTAACCAAAACCATCTACTGATCTAAACTGTTTAATAATGGCTGATACATTAATCCTATCAATACATGTAAATAATTTGTGAAAAATGCAGTTTGTCATTTTTTCACGGTCATCAGATATGGCCCATTTGGACATTCAGAGGCTCTGTAGTGAATGTGGAAATAACATCATTTTCTATAATGATTCACCGATAAAACCCATGAAGTTGGATCAATGGCAGTGGATGGAGACACTTGGTTTATGCTCAGTTAATAGACAAAATAGGTTAGATTTGACTGAAAAAGTCATTTTTTCATCAGTCCTTCTCTGTTTCTGATATAATGACCCTCAACTTTAATCACTCACAGAGAGACAAACAGACAGACAGATAGATGCAGGAAATTATTTGGTTATGACAGGTTACAAAATGTAGGAAAATACCTGATTTTCATGAAAAAAATGCCCACAAAATACAGAGGATAATATTATAATAAATGGTGATAAATCACTGATCATTTAGGAACTGCCATAAAAGTAGCACTGGGTCTTTATGGGTTAAATATGGCTTATACTTAATGTTACCCTAACCCTAAAATGGGTAACCAGTGACCTGGTAGTGTTTTAAATATGCATAACTCATTGTTAAATTACATTGCTGCAAACTATTTCTGTATTAAACTAAACCCTGGCATCCTTCTCCAATCCTGCCTACACCTAGAACTAACCATAAAATGTGTTATAATGCAGTTGTCACAACAACTGGTTCTGTTGGTATAAAAAAAACAATACATATAATCTGTGAGCAGAAGCAGTGTATTAAATTAAAATATAATGTGCAATTGTGTGAATAAATGAACATATTTACGTTGGCAATTTAATTATATACACATTTCTGAGAGCAGCGCTGGAGTCAACAACAAATCAAAGCATTGAATATCTTATTACATTACTGAATATATCGAATGGGAGACGACTCCTCGGATATAAAATATAACAGCAGAGAAGACTTCTAATTCAGTTTCTTAAAGGGAGTTTTTTTGTCACTACTTGTATAGATGTTGTAGACAGTTGAAGCAATAACCCCGCCACTGCATGCTACATTAACAGAGAAGACTGTGTTGCTCACACTGCTCATATATTTATTCCTTGAGAATATGTCCAGCATGCTCTGTCCAAGTCAGGAGTAAAACTTTCATGTATGTCGAGCAAACACAGACTCCTGATGTTGTACCCTGTTGAAAGGCTAATACAGCTGCTCCCTCCACTGCATGTCACCTCTTTATTCTGACTCTCACTACTCTGACTATAAATACCCTGGTTGATTATCATACTGTAAAATCTGTCCTTGTCTGTGACATCTTCTTCAAGTGTCAGTTTTTTGTTTGGAGATGTTTGTTTATACACAGTTTCTAAAGCAGCAAAGACTAGAAATCCAACCTGAAATAGATATAGTTTTCACTGAGGAACCACTGATGTAACATGGTGCTGTCGGTTCCCAGGAGAAGATTTTGGACCCGAGAACCAGACACAGAGGACGTTGGAAAAAAAAAAGAAGAAAAAAACTGTTGTGCACACAATATCCATAATTCACATAGAGACGAGGTCATAAATCAGGGACGTTAACCTTTATACAGAGCTGTTGTCTCGCCCCTTCCACTAAGCCCCATGGGACGTAATTTCAGAAAAAATATGCACAGCGGTCAACATCGAGAGACAAATATTTTTTTAGCCCCATCTGAATTGTGCCACCATTTACACATATGATATTTGTCTATTTAAAAGAACATTTTACAAGTAAAGGAGGACACAGTTTGTGGCCAAGATAGTAAAGTATTATCTGGTTTTAGGTGACACAGCTGCATCGATCATCGCATGTGAATCGACTGTTACCTCAGCATATTTCACCTGAATATTATTTCTTCGCCTGGTGGAAAAAGTATTGCATGAAGTACAAAACAAAACAAAAGTCTGGTTAGTTGAAGCTGCAGAAACATCTTCAGCAGCTCTGAACCACTCATGACATAACGTTACATCTTTCTACTGATGTATTTTCATTGACTGACATTTAAATAGCTTTACAACAAATTATGACTTTATCTTGGAAATCCTTTAAATATAAATATCATATGTGTAAGTGATGGTATGATTCACACAGAATCAAAAAATTACAAATCAAACCTGGAGTTGACGAGGCAAATAAGCAAGATCCTTCCATTGTATAGTTACTGCAGTGATTTTTTTTCCCTTTTAACCTCTATTTAACCAGGTAAGTTGGTTGAGAACTGATTTTCATTTTTAATTGTGACCTAATACTAATATGTTTATTTATTTAAACTATTTTAATACTGTTGGCTACACTAGCCAAAGGGTATTGTCATCAGTTTGTCGTCCATCCGTCTGTCTGTCCGTAAAAACTGCGTACAAAAACTTTGCCGTACACTGATAAGTCACGCCACTGGGTAGTGCAACTGAGAAGTCAGGCCTAGGGTTTTAAAATGCACGCATGTTATGTTTTATGTAAACCAGTGCTTCTAAATGGGGTCGGCACTGGCCCTCAGGGGGCATTGGGACACCATCAGTGGGCGTTTGGAATGAGAAAGCTGAGAGGGGGGCATCGAGACTGAAATGGGGGGGCGTTAGTCTGAATAAGTATCAATATCAAGCAGCATGTTATGTCAATGGAGAATAGCTATGATTCCCCCCCCCCCATCACAATTAGGTACCTGCTTCCCCATTGTGTCCCCCCTCCCAGTTGCGAGGGGGGGCACTATCTATGCAACATATATGCTCTGTCAAAGTGCCCCCCTTGCAATTCACATTCAGGGAGCATGATGCATCATTTTCACACATGGATTGGCCTCCACAGAGTCCAGACCTGAACCCCATTGAGAATCTTTGGAATGAGCCTACACACAGCAGTCTGACTCCCCCATCATCAATACAAGATCTTGGCTGACAATGAATGCAACTCTGGACAGAAATTAATTTTGTGACATTTATTGTGATACCACATTAGCATTGTGTGGCATGAACAACTCTAAGTGAATTTGTCCTGTAATCAAAGCTAAAGGTAGTCTAAAATTGTGTGCAGAACTTTTTTTTTTAACAAGGAAGTGCACAATTTTTGTTTTCCTAAAGTGAGTTCCCATGTAGCAGGAATCAAACAGTTCCTTCAGCTAACTGACTGTAATACTGTCATTAGTAATGCTCCATCCACTGGTTCACTAAATATAATACACCTAATTATCACACTGCATTTGATGCGGCTCAGAGTATTTCAAGCAGAACAGGACATTTTGACCTGCACATGTACTCTCTGTCTCCCTATGAATTTATACTCATGTGATCACTGTAGTTTTACAAAATCCAAGCAATTTTAAATTTCAATCACCCCTTCTTAGTAATTACAAGAAGAAAATATTATAATATTAATTAAAGTGAACATACGCCTATTCCTAGCTACTGGATGATCATCAGTTCTCATTAAAAATTCACCAGAAAGTGGCCGTTGAAGACAGAAACAGAGGGTTAATTCATTGAGCAGAGTGATACATTGCTCAACATCAAAGCTGCATGAATGTCTTAATTTTCTAAACACATAAAATTATAAGTAAGCAAATGATTTGATGTCACAAAGAAGTGAGGATGATGAATATTTTAAATATACTGTGCATATTCTGGACTTTAATGTACTTTGGGGGTTTAATCTGGGGTCTGCCATGAATAATTTTTCATAGCGTCATTCAATATTTAAAGTGATAACTTATGATTGATAATGGAACAAATGGCAAAACTGGCAAAGTCAGTTCTGTTGTGAAATCAGGTCATGTTTGTTTTCTGTCACATGGTTTTCATATAAAATCGTGCTTGAATTTTCAAAATGAGCGCTGACACCATGCAGTAACATAACATAGAGGTTACAACAACACACTCACAAATGGCTTTCACTTTAAATTTCTATTATCTATTAGGGGTTTATTGTGTGTCAAAATTAGATCTTCTATTTGTGTTGGTATGACAGAACAGTGCTTTGAATCTTACCTCTGAAAGACTGTGTGCCTGTTTGAGTAATTCTGCTCTCCGTCTTTCTGCCTGTCTCACATGGAAAGAGTTGCTTTGACTCTGGATGACGAACACTATCTCCCGCAGGTCTGGGTGAACACAAAGGACAAAGATGTGAGACTACTCGCATACAGTGAAAAAAGGGATCATGGCAACTGATGACCTTCAGTGAGAAAGACAAGATAAGAGAGACAGTGTGAAAAACTGAAGAGACTTTTGCTAATCTCCATTACTGGCCTGGTGATAGTAACTGGCACATCAAGAGCTTAATTGGCTTTGGGAGCAAGTATGTAAATGTCACAGTCCAGAATGGGTTGCTTAATAAAAGATTAGGAGTCAGAAGAGTCTTTCTCTGAGGTGCCATAACACCCAAAAGGTTGCCGCAGCCCAGCTGTCCACTTCTGGCTGAACGACACAAATGTATTATTAATATAATTTAGCGCTGTTACTGCATGTTAAGGCCAAGGTTAATGTAGAGCTAGCTCCACATGATGTTGAAAGCTGCCAATACAGGCTACTTCACCACAGGCCACATGTTTAGATGTTATCTATGTCATTGACCTGCCCGACTGCAGTTCCTCCTCATGTGAAATCCATTTACAGGGTAGTAATAGTGACACAGCTCAGTGAAGATTGACATTTGCTGCACAAACAAATCCACAAAGACCCTGTGGCACTCACGACCAGTTCAAAGAACACTAAACCACAAGCCCTGGGTGGAGGTAATAAAAAATAATTTGTCTTTGACTCTGTACAATTACATTTGACAACTTCTAAATCCTGTAAGCCGTCTCGAACATCAAAATAAGGTCTGTGGCACCTGGCTGGAAGGACTATGACAACAAAGAGACTTTTGAGGGATTTAGAGCAAATTTAAACCCTGAAGAGACGTCAGACTTTTCCAACACAGAAACATTTCCAGCAATGAGACATGCAGGCCTTTTTGTGTAAACTTTACATATAATTTCAGCTCAAACAAACATAATAGGCTTTGCGCCAACTCATTTTCACTTGATACACATTTTAATTAGCTATTTAAGTATTAGCACAGGACTTGGTCATAAAGGGTAAAGTATATCATAAATTACGACTACCAGAAGGCATTTTGCAATGAAGCTTTGAAAAAGCTGCTGAGTAAGATAATTTAGTCTTTCAAAACATAAATAAGTTACAGCCTCTGCTGACAAGTCTATAATCTTCCCTTTGGAATAGTTGCGTCTGAATGCAGTTCAAGGAAGGAGAAGAAAAAGGGGAGTGGTGACAGTGGCAGGATTAGATGGATTGTCTGCTCTACAATTACACCACTTGAACCATTTCCCACCCTGGGTTCAGATATTAGCACAGGGGTCAGGGGTAGACACTATGCCAGAGTACAGTATCTATGTCAGATCTTTTTAATTAAGTGTTGGTTGGTGTGTATCTCCCTTGCCCCGCTTCTAACAAAGATCCCATTGATCCTCCAGTCCTGGCAAGGGAGGGATTTACTTGCTAAATCTCAGCATGTCCATCTCCCAACAGATCTAACCTCTGCCGAGAGCTAAGCTCACAGAGTGAATACCACTACACCACCTCTAAATGTCCTTCTGCTGAGTTTGCTAAATGAATCACTGTGTGTATGTACGTGCGGGTGCATTTTGTTTCGCATAAAGCTGTGCATTTTAAAGCCCCAGGTGAGGTACCAGCCTCTTGATACTGCACAGTACAGCAATAATACCAGCTGCATGAGTCTAACTGCAAGATCAGATAAGCAGTTTGCCAATCCCTCATTGTGTAGATAATGCGCACCCTATGTCAAAGCAAAGGAGAATCAGGGGTAAAAAAAGAAACTAATTAAGACTGAATTCACTGGCCTTGGCTCACACTAATGGGTTTCGATTAATCATCAAACATCGGGGAGAAAAGGGGAAAGGGAAAAATCCTGCTTTACTGCCCTTCTTCCTTCACCTCTGTCCCTCTCTTTCCTGTCAAAAAAAAAAAAATCGCCTCTGTGTATTCCCTTGCCAATCATCCGATCCCTGACTGCAAATGTCCAATCAGTGCATCTATTTGTGTTTACCTGTGTTTAACACCTTTGGGGCCCAAGATGTCACCTAACACTTTTCAGTGGTCAGGTAAGAAAAACTATGTTAATTAAAAACATGTTCAAACACATCAGTACCAACTTTTTCAGAGGTTTTAGATGTTGTAGTGATCCTGAAGAATTTGTTGTTGTAGGATATTTGGAAGATGTTTGAGTGCTACAAAGTTGTTAAGGGATTTGCAGGGCTGTCACAGTAAGTAAATATATTTCATGTGCTTTGGTAAAAATTTTAAAGGCAGAGTATGCAAAATTTTCATTAAAAAAACACTGCACAGACTCATACACTTATAATCCCTCTCAATTCTCACATGTGGTACTCCTACTCGATGGTGTCCTACCCACTGCCTGCTGTCTACCCCGCCCCCTGAAGAGGAGGCAAGGGGTGTTGTTTTTGGTTCTTTTTTTCCCCCAATGATTCTTTGTTTGTTCGTTAACACTTTAGCAGCAAAACTATTGGTTCAATTCATGCCAAATTGGGTTTATAGATTGACAGTGATCCAGAATACATGTCATTACATTTTAGGGAAAGTAGGTCAAATTTTTAATGATTTTTTGTTTTTAAATCTTCACATCTATTTATAATGGGCAAAGTATGCGCGAGGGTCGGGGTTTGTTGTGCCTGGCACCACTTGTTTTTTCTTCTTTTTTCCTCGTTTTGCTGTGTTCAGGATGTTTCAGGGCATTAAGCTTCAGGCACTGGGTTTGTACCTTTAGCAAATAACAGCATGATACAGCGTCCATGAGTGGAACACAATAAAAATGATGTAACTCCAGGAGCTCTCTCCTCTTTCTTCTCTTTTCATTTATTGCTGAGTCATGTCGGAGAGACAAACCTCCCAACAGAAATCAGGAACCTTGTGCTTCAGCTGTATGTATATCACCTTTACATCTTTGCGGTAGAGTTTTGATTGTGCACATGTTTTTTTATGTTTTTAGAACATAACCCATATTATATCTTAATATTCTACTCCAGTTAGAATTAGGGCTGCACGATATTGGAAAAAACTGAAATTGCAATTTTTTTAACCCTATGATATATATTGCAACATGAAAAAATACTCAGGAGGATATACAACCACAATTCCAGTGAAGTTGGGATGTTGTGTAAAACATAAATAAAAACACAATACAATGATTTACAAGTCCTTTTCAACC
>JAPTGZ010000006.1:35240544-35255898 GCA_029814645.1 Fowleria isostigma | reverse complement strand
GAAGCCATTTCTGTGTTTGTTGCTGCTGCGGCCATACTGCGGCTGCGTGGAATTCCGAAAAGGCCCAGGTAATGGTTTGGTTCTGGTTTGGTATGTAAACAAAAGCACTGCTTGTGATGGAGTCAACTTCGAAGTTGTTCACTTTGAGGGGTGTGATTCAGGGACATAATCACGCTTTAAAAATAACTGTCCTAAAAGTGCCTTTTTAATCATCAAAATGGACATTATAATAGACAGTCGTCATATATGTAATGTATTTCAGAAGACAAAAGGTTAAAACTGAAGTGCATCAGCTGGTTTTTAATGCTGATTTGTTGTGAATACTGTGGCATATACTGTTCTATGATGAATTGGAAATAATTTTATTTTTTCAGCTTACCAGGCTTTAATCAAGTTTTCTCTTTATTAAAAATGTCCTTTGTTTCATTATCAATTCAAATATATTCTGTGAAGTTCAGGGGTTATTATTTTACCTTTTTACTTTTTAATTTCAGAATTTCTCATTGTCACTTATTCTCTCACAGACAAAACAGTTCAATGAGGGCACTTGTTGTCAGCACTAAGAGGATTGTGCACACAGGGATTTAGCTTTATTTTTTTAAGAAAAACAGTTGCCAACAGAAGAGACCAGACTGTACAAAATTGTTGACAGTGGTCCAAATCTGGTTGCCTGGAGCAACAAGGCTACGGTAACTATCAAGCCCTGCTGTGTAAGTTATTTGGGGTCACAGTATGCTTGCTGGCCTCTACATGAGAGGTATGATGGATGCTTTTGACCAGATTTAACCATGATACCAGCACTAACAAGACATTGGTCACAAAAGAAAATCCTACCCGGGTCCTTTCAAGAGAACATCACAGAGCTGTTCTTCATTCAAGGCAGACAAGAGTCTTCTCAGATAATTACAAAGGCATACAGATTTTATATGCTATGTTTAGTAATTTACTATGACAAACACTGCTGTGATTAAAACACATTTATGATATACCAGGTTAGGGCTGGGTGATATCAAACCTCAATTCTGTATAAATAACACATTAAATTTTTAAACAGAGAAAATATAATGCTTTAACTCTGCGTCTCCTCTTTAGTCTGGAGGGCTATATCTGAAATTCTTTTTGGTTTGCAACATTAAAAAAAAAAATTTTCCAATCAATCTTCTCTCACAACAGTTTTCCACTTTGCCTCAGTCCATCTGAAATTAACTTTGGTTCAGAAAAGATGGTGGTGTTTCTCAACCGTGTTCTCATACAGCACAGTAATGACTTCAATAAGTGTTCCTGAGCCCATGCAGTGATTTCCATCACAGAATCATACTTGGTTTTAATGCAGTTCTGCCTGAGGGTCACAAAGTAACAGGCATCCAATATCATAATACCTTGATTCATGTGTGTAGAGATTTTCCCAGATTGAGAATATTTTGAGTGCCAGTGTCAGATGAGATATTCAATAATTTCACAATTTTACATTGAGAAACATTATTTTGAAAATGCTCTGTAATTTATAGAAAGAGTTTTCCACAGACTGGTGAACCTCTGCCCATCTCTGCTTCTGAGAGACACTTTTGCTTTTTTTATAAACCCCATCATGTTATTGACCTGTTGTCAATTAATGGAGGTCACATTTTACTAAACCTACTTTTATTAATCTTTGGTACATTTATTTGTGTATTTGTGGTTCCTAATAGCTCATACAGTTTGAATGTGAACCCTTCAGGTGCTGCAGAGCTATCCTTATATTCATTTTGGCAAAAATCGAGTGGATTTCTACAACCTGTTTTAATTCCTTCCTAATTTGTTACATCTATAACTAGTTACTAGGTAAGCAAATTATTAATTCATTATTCATTAGTTGGTTGAACTTGTCTTTCAATTAACAATTAATTGATAAGCAGCAATTTTCCTGAGAATCTGAATTTCTCTTTCAGTAGGGTCTGTAATAATAAAAGTTAAATATTGTTTATATTCATGAAAAAGAATGTCATATTCCTTGATGACTGATTTATTGTGCCACTGGGGATACAGTACAGGCAATGACATTTATGGAGTATAATAACTAAATAAATTCTGCAGAGACATTAAATCAAATAAATGGTTCTAAAGAGAGATCTTTTAGAAGAAATGGGCATTTCTGACTTTGCAACAGTACATGACACCACGCCAGATTTCAGTACAGAGGTGGTTCATGTATGTGAGGTAGGGGAAGAGGAAGGTGGGGGTGGGAGGTGGTGGTGTGCTCTGTAAGTGCCGTAGCTAAACAACAACAGGCGCAAACCTAAAGTGAAACTTCCCAAGCTTTGGACGCCTGACTACTGGCTTCTCTGCCTTGGTTACACAGCAGTCCTAACACAAAATGTTCCCAATTTCTAACTTGTACCCAACCCACTGGGCCCCCCCTGAAATGCAGACTGATCTGTGTTTGGCTCCTCCCCTTAAGCCATTCTAACCTGTCAATGCCACAGTCTAGTTTGATGACTGTGCATCCCGGCCGCCATGTTGTAGCGTGGCAATTAATTGACAATCATTGTAATTGAATGAAATTGTTATTTATCAATAATAAATTCACTGTTTACATCCCTACTAGTTATGTCACAACATTTGCACATACAAGGTCAAGACTTCTGACAAACTTTTTTCCATGTGTACCATAATTGTTTGTCAGCAGCAGCAGTTGTAGGCCATACTGAAACTTTGTCCAAACTTCGAGCCCATTACCTAAAATGATCAATTGTTGGTTGTATTAATGAACACAAGTGGCTGAACAAGACAGAACAGCATGGTCAACAACCTGTGGGGAGTGGAGTGTGAGGTGGCTCATTTGCATTTAAAGGGTCTGTGCTTAAAACAACCTTTCTCGTGTCATTACTCAGAAATAGGGTTTAAGATGGACCTGTGCAGTTAAATTAATGAATAATTCAGACCCAAGCATAGCATTTTCAGTTTATGTAAACTGCAGGAAAATGTATTAAAATGGATAATTCCATTTTAAAAAGCTAATTATTACTCCTTTAATGCAATTAGTTGCAATTTTTTAATGCCATTTAGTTTGATCTCTTTAATCTGAACCACCAGGAAAAGCTTTAGTGTGTCTGTGTGTGGAGTCCAACTGTGGAACAGTTTGTGGGGTCAATTAAAGAAACGCTCCAATAATAATATACCAGTTTAAATTAGGGTATAAAGAAATCATCTTAAAACAATATAGAGATGAAGGGCTTTGAAGGTCATGTGGTGTCTGTTACTTTTGTTTTATCTTGTTCTTATATGGTTTTTTTTTTGCTTTTCTCTTATTTTTTTTTTCCTTTATTAATTGACATTTATTTTATATACTTAGATTTTTACATTATTTCATTTTGGTGCTTATAGTCTGTTGTGATTTATTAGTATTTTTCTTCTTTATTGGGTACATTTGTGTTCTGTATGTTGTGTTAAAGTTAGCTTGGTGTACTAATGAATATTTACAACAAATTTCTC
Source organism: Fowleria isostigma (assembly GCA_029814645.1). Taxonomy (NCBI): domain Eukaryota; kingdom Metazoa; phylum Chordata; class Actinopteri; order Kurtiformes; family Apogonidae; genus Fowleria; species Fowleria isostigma. Next base: position 35,252,427 of record JAPTGZ010000006.1, on the reverse strand, counting down.
TGGTATAATTGCAACCATATAAGTTTAAGTGGTGAAACCTGGAGTGGGAGTAAATGAGCTTTACTTCGCACTCCCTTTTGGGCCACTACGGGTGTATATTAATAGTGAATTATTGTATGTGTTTCTGTATATTTTTGTACACATAATGAAATGCATATAATATGTGGATGTTATGTTATTTTTGTTATTGTGAAATGAAACAACATTGTACACAAGCTTGAAATACACCAAAGTTTTCCAGCCTTCGTTACCCCCGGCCCCAACTTTTTGGAGATATGTTGCTGCCATCAAATTAAGACCGAACTTATCTTTTCATGAAATAGCAAATTCACATGTTTTCTATTGTTAGTAAAATATGCATTTATGAGACTTACAAATCATTGCATTTTGTTTTAATTTACATTTTATGCAAATTCCCAATGTGTTCACCTGATTGTTTTTCTCCAGTTACTCCATATCAGTGGTGCTTTCATTTTTTTATGCATATTGACACCTCAATAACCTTCTTTCTGTTTTTGTTAGGTGTTTATTACTAAGGCTCATTAAAGCTTATAGTTTTAGTCAAGAGAATCATAAATGACAGTGAAGAAAAAGAAAAATACATGCTTTGTAGATACCATCCAGCCCTAAACTGGGTAAATCTATTAAATGTTTTGTTGTTTTACTGTGTAATGTTCACATATGCCATATTCACAGATCCGCCTTTTGATAAAAGGTCAGTGCCAGGGCTTGGATCGCAGATTGTGAGGTAAGACTTACACATCTCCACTTGAGTTTATTTTATAAGAACTGTTCAAGGTGAGGGGATGATACATGGCTGTGATTAACACTGCACACAGAGGAGTGTGAACACAATTCACCACAAATTGATGTTATGTAAGGAGCAAAACACCCTACGAACAGGGAGGCTGTTGTTCTCTGGAGAGACATGAGTCGAATTGAGTGTGTCATTGAAATTGCTGTGGCCCCTTTCCTTATGTCAACAAGTGAATTAAACTGAGGACTGACCGTGGACATGACGGTCTATACCCTTCAAAAAAGACAGGAACCCAACAAAGCCTTATTTCAGTGTGACTGGAATAGAGGTAAATAAGAAGACAGACAGAGGAGTATGCAAAAGTATGTGGCATTTACACTAGAGTTGGGAATCCTGGTTGTAAGGGTGATATGACATGCATGTTGATACAGCATCTCCTATCCGATATTTTAAAGATACATGTGTGGCATCATGCGATGCGAAATGATTCACAACAAAATCACAATACAGAGTGATTAAGCCCATTCTGATTCAGCACATTCAGTCTGGTAAAACAATACGCTTGATTATTTAGTTAGCAAATAAAACCATGACTTTTCAGAAAGTGGCTTTTGAGCAATTTCAGAACATATGCCTCACATACAGTCAGGTGATAAAGTTAGAATGCTCCTTTAAAGGTTTGTTCCCAAAGTCATTTCTCTGCATGTTTCCCACACTCAGCTTCTTGCTCCCTCACTGAATCAATCTAGTATTTGTAATGTAGGTGATACAGAAAAAGGTTCTGTCACTTTAAGAGACACCTGCACAAGGTATTCTGGGATGCGCCGTTCGATATGTGCATCACTATTTAAGAAGCTTCGGTGTGTATGACGGTATTCAATGCAGTTGATATAGTAAAAACTACATGTTAAGAAACTACGTCATCGGCTCTCTTCTACTGTATGTCTTATAAGATTAAGATACAGACATTAAAGTGTTCATGGATGGTGTATGTGCCATAGTACATCTGCAGAGCTCATACTGTAGTGTACAGTCAGTGTACACATCCATGAATCCACAGCACGCGATAAAGTGCTTATTCATAAAAGAAAAACTTTACCCAAATAAGTAGTAACACTTTTAAATGCAAGTAAAAATATATTCTGTTGAAGGAATCAAATTTTATGAATACAAACATTCAATTACCGATGCATCGCAATATCATTCCAAACTTTTCATTCACTTGCAGCCCCTGCACCAATGCACTTGGATCATGCATGCACATGTAAGTATTGATACGTGGGGCGGCTGTGGCTCAGGATTTAGAGCAGGTCATCCAATAACTGAAGGGTTGGCGGTTCAGTTCCAGCTGTCCCAGTCATGTGCTGTTGTGTCCTTGGATAAGACACTTCACCCACCTTACCTCCAGTGCGGCTACTCACAGTGGTGTATGGATGCGTATCAATGTTCGGTGGTGGTGGGAGGGGCTGTAGGGGCAGATTGGCAGCTCCGCTTCCGTCAGTGCGCCCCAGGGCAGCTGTAGCTACAAATGCAGTTTACCACCACCACCAGAATATGAATGTGTGAGTGAATGAATAATGGGTTCACTGTATTCCTTAATAGAAAAGTGCTATATAAATCTAATCCATCATTATTATTATTATCATTATTATCTTCTTCACATCCCTAGTTTACACAGGATGATACTCTTTGCAGCATCTCCAAACATCGCCTAGAAGGTGTAAGTGTTCCACCAGACTAATCCCAACAAGCCCTGCATGACAGCAAAGACAGGAAGTTAAAGTAATGCACAGGCTTCACAGGAACCCTATTGTGTAAATAATTTCTTACACCACAGTCCTTCTGAATTATCCCACTGTTCTGAGTCTTCTAGAGATCAAGGGACGTCTGCTTACATTAGCAAACATGTAGTACACTTGTTGTTGAGAATGTTTACGGAGTCCTGAGGCAGCAGATAATCACAGTACCTGGGCTCATCTTCACAAACATCTCCAAGTCATACTAAGTTCAAAATGATGCCAGTCATCAGAGGCTCGAGGCTGCCATCAGAGGGTGAAAACTTGTTTCATATGCAAGACACATGAGTGACTACACTCAAAGACAACGGCTGAAAAATACCCTATGATGTTTACTGCTGTTTCCTAATCTACATATTATAAGCCTCTTGTAACGAGGTTATGGGAGAACAGTATCGATCAAAGCACAGACTGTAATCATTTTCAAATCCCACATCAAAATTGAGACGGATGCTCTTTGTACAGTTTTCTTTTCCTCTTTGCAAAAGAGCAAACACCGAATCATGGGTCACTGAAATGTTATTTATGTGAAACTGCAGACACTGTGTGAATAATGAGTGGAATGTTACTGTCACACAACACACAAACTCCCTGAAGAAGCTGCTGGAGTCAGATGGAGAAGCCCTTCTTCTGCAGTGCCAGATCATCAGGACTGACAATTTGACCTTACAGAAGCTAAAATAAGCAGTGATTTGTCTGAACACTTGTTTACAGGCATGCATTTGTAGCCAGAGCCTATTAAAGCTGCTCGAGTAGAAATCAGAGTAAAAAAAACAAACAAAAAAAACAAAAAAACAGAATTTGAGAATACACACCTGCCCTATACAGCTCTGTTCTTCAAAAACTACAAGTCAAAAGGCTAAATGGAAATACAGAAGATCGAGTACTATTTTATGCTATTGTGATGAGCCAAGGAGCAGAGCGGTAGAGAATCCTCTGACAGAATCTTAACAACGACTGCAGATTACAGCTGTCAGTCATGTCATAAACCCATGTACATGAATGAAAACACCCATGAGCTGGAGTCCAGAGAAGTAGGAAGAGTTCCTGCTTCAGCTCAGACCACTTGAACCACAATATGTTGTAAGGTATTTATGGATTTTTTTTGTTGTTTATGCGACAGACAAAACCAAGAGAAAATAATGATGTTTCACCCCAGTTTGTACAATGAACATGCATTTGAAACATGAAATACAGATCATATAGGTGTACAAGTCAGTGAATTAAGTGAGTGTGTATTACTGTTGAGGTGGAATTTACATTTTTATCAATAAATACACTTTAACAATCCAAACTAACTCTTATAAATTAACTTTTCAGTATGTCTGTAACTGTGCTGCTGCTCAGATTCATGCCAAATTACAGTCTCTGCACCTGCTGGCAAATGTATCCACAGTGTCCACAGTTTAAAATTTGACAGATAATACTTGGCTGAGCTTTGGTACTGGTTTGTTGTCACTTTAGTGTGTACATAAATATTTTCTAAAGCAAAGGTCATGTGGACAGAGTGCTTTTGTTTTCCCCAAAACAGGATGGGCAAATATCCACTGAGAAAAATATCTGTATTAGTGTGGACAGGGCATCAGTGCAGTTTTAAATGTCATAATAACAAGAGATGGCAAAATAACATGTTTATTTTTAGCAGCTAAAAAACAAAATTCACACTTACAACATTATCACCATATTGAAATCATTTCACATAATTGCAGTAATTTTTCCAAAATTGTGATAATGCCTGATTTGGTTAGTTACGGTAATGCACAAGTTCTATACCATGCAAGTCAGCAGATATTACCAGTTCATATGCAAAAGTGTTTTACAGTACGTGAAAGAGGTTACAACTTGAGAGGTGAGGATAACTTTATGGTCAGGGCAGTGATAACCACCAGGAAAAGCTTTAGTGTTTGTGTGTGTAGGGTCCGGCTGTGGAACAGTTTGGGGGTTCAACTACAGCAACACTCCAACAGCATACAGCAATTTAAATCAGGATATAAAGACATGGTGTTAAAACAATATAGAGATGAAGGACTATGAAGGTCTTGTTTGTTGCTTAATCTTCATTTACTTTTTATTTTATTTATTGACACAATTCTTTTCAGTGTTTTATAAAATTACTCATGTCAGTGCTTATAATCTGTTGTGTTGAATTAGTATTGTTTTGTCTTGATTGGGTACATTTGTGTGGAGTGCAGGAGTTTTACTTCATCTCACTCCCATTCAGGTTACTAGTGTTGTATATTAATAGTGAATTGCCATATATATTAATGTATTATGCATATTGTCCATACATAATGTTTACAACCAATGTCTCCATGTATAAGTCTCCATGCATATTTCTCAACATATATATTTCTGGATGTATATTTCTCTATGCATATTGTGTAAAATTCTCAATGTATATTGTGTTTACAGCAAATTCTTTATGTATATCTGTGTATATATAATGAGAAATGTAAACAATAATATGGTACATGGAGTGCACAAGCTCAAAATAAACAATAAAATTAAATGAAACAAGTAACTGAATTGAAGTTGTAGCTTCAGTATTGACTTGTGGCATTATACACAACAGGGGGCGCTATCTCCAGTCCTCAGGGCCCAGTATCCTGCATGTTTAATGGTTCCCTCTTCCACACACCTAGTTTCATTAATGATCAGCTCATCATCCAGCTCTGCAGAAGACTGATAACAATGGAAGGGCTTCCAGGTGTGAGAACGAGGGACACATATAAACCATGCAAGACATCGGCCCTTGAGGACCAGAGTTGGTGGCCTCTAATATACAGGGTGTCTGTGGGTTTGAGGAAGCCAAATTTAAGACTTTTTAAGACATATTTCAAGGTGTCTGTGATGGAATTTAAGCCAATGGGCCTCAGAGTTAACCGTTTTTCCTCAAACCAGTCTTAGCCATGTTGTAGTCCAGTTAATGTTACATTTCCATTTCTGCTTTACTAATGTTTCTGCCACTGACGTTAAAGCTGACAAAGCTCATACCTAAACTCACTCACCCATGAAGGATTATTGGAGGCTCCACTCATTCCCATCCCCGTTATGATAAAATAATCAACAGTGGTTACACATTTGACAGATTCTTTACAAAGATTTCTATGGCAAATACAGTCATACCATTTTTTTGCGTCTATGTTTAAGACTGTTGCCAGCCAAATTTAAAGGATAAATTATCATCATTCATTTTAAGGATAATTAAGGCTTTAATTTAGAACAATCAAGATTTTTTACGTGTATAATCTTAAATAGTTGCAATTTCAAAGTCTACATTTAGAAGGATCAAAGTGATCTAATTAAACATTTAATACATTATTTTGAATTCTTTCCTTCACTCCATCAATCCGTTCTTTCTTTCAACTCAAACTTTTCTTGATAACTAAGTAAATACAGTCAAATTGAGATTACAATACTGCCCACAGTAATCACAATATGACTGTTTTTGCAGCTCTAGTCTTCAATCACTTGCATTAAAGTGGATGGATCAGAAATAGTACATTTTCTCATCATTTCCATGTCATCTACTACTGTGCCGTGGTCTGCCATGTTTAGTTTTGTTGACAAAAGGCAACCAAGAACATCATTCCAGAATTCAATAAAAATATTGTCCATTTAAATGAATGAATGAATGAATGAATGAATGAGAATCTTTATTTTGTCAAAAGGTTCACACACACTGAAATGTGTCCTTTGCCTTTAACCCATTGCTAGATCATGCATCACACACTGCAGATGAGGAGCAGTGGGCTCGCCATATCAGGCACCGAGGGAACAAATGGGGCTTAGGTGCCTTGCTCAGGCCAACAACTCTCTGCCAGTCCAGGGAATCAAACTGGCAACCATCAGTCACAAACCAACTCTCCAGCCATCTAGGCCATGGCTGCCCCCAATGAATGAATGAATGAATGAATGAAGGAAGGAAGGAAGACGGAAGCCAGCAAGCAAGCAAATTTGCTGGACTTCTGCCACAGCGCTGACATAAAGTTAAGTAAACCAGTGATTCCAACCTTTTTTGGCTCATGACCCCATTTTAACATCACAAATTTCTGGCAACCCCAGACATTCAAAACGGAGATTATTTTGCTGAAATTAATTTGTTTTTAATCATTAATAGTTTGCTATACTATGTTGCAAATAAACACTAATTTTAGATGACAGTTAGGCTATAGGATGTATATTATTGTGGACGGCCAGGTGTAGATTACTGCACACAATGAGAATTTTATTTTCCTTGGTCAGGATATGTACAGTCAGTTAAGCTTAAATTTACAAAGCTGCAAATTAATACTGAACAAACAATAACTCCAACTATGAATTATGAAAGAACTGCAGCATCTTAAACTGACCACAATGAATATTTGAATGATAATCAAGATAAGCCCTCTCAGATATTACATCCTGCTTTTTATTTTAACTGGATTTTTATTAGGAAAAGTATGTTGTGTTTTAATTAAACTGAAATATATATTGATTCATTAGAAAATATTTTGTGTTTTTTTTTTTTTTAAGCAATTACTAAAAATTTCAGGTGACCCCATTTGAATTACAGGCGATTCCAAGGATGAAAAACACTGGAGTAGACAATAATGTTGAAGATTGGTGAAGTCAAATTTTAAGATTGTGACTGTCCTACTCAATTCCAGATGTCATTGAACATGTTCTGTCCACAGGAAAAGTGTAAACATAATGGAAGCAATATCAAATCATGGCCCAGTGAATGTAAAATACCCAAATGGAACATTGTTCGGTGTAGTTTCTGCAGTGAGGAGTACTCACACCAGCCAAGCCTGAAATATCACCTCTACACAAAGCACTCAGCAGTGAATGAGTGAGAGGAGGTGAGACCTAGAACAGCCCTCCATGAGAATGTTACAGAGAGCACTGAGCCACCTCCAGCCACACTCCAACAGGTGTTCAGACGCAAAGAGAGTAAATCTACCAAAGACTGATTAACCACCTCCATCACTAAACAGATTTGAATGGACTGAAGGCCAGTGTCTGTGCTAGAGTTAATGGAGGGCTTACAGGCTTTACATGAAGGACATGTTGACCTTCACTCATCTACCAAAATCCATTTTCGTCTAAATACAGGACACAAACTGGAAGCGGAGTACACAGTTTATGTGGACATGTGTTTCTTACTGTTCAATACTTGTGAAGAAAAAGGAAAAAAATAGGTTTGTTAATCCACCTTGACCTCATCAAAATATAATCATGTATTCCAACATACAATCTAAAACAGCCAACAAAAAAGATATAGAGAATTCTAATAATGCTCTACTCTTCAATGCTACAGCAATGACCCTGGGCTGCCATGCATGCAACGTCCTACACATGTACCAAATAATAAGAAAACAGCAATTATACACAGTAGACCTTGACTAGACACAATACACCACATGCACTAGGTTCAGGGTAGAGTAGAAATGTTACTAAATGTAATTACTGTTTTAATTGTTTGTCTTGATTTCATTTATTTTATTTGTAGACCCAGTAATGGTTATGTTTTGTCTTGGTTGCTGTTATTTAGTTATTTTTTAGTTTGTTTTTTTCTTTCTTAGTGGTGGGTGGAAGGGATATTGGATGAATATGGTTCATTCATAGATGATGTTCTGACTCAGACTGGAATCATTGTTGTTCTCAATATACACTGTGTAGGATAATTTACTGTTGCCCTTTAACCTAGAAACACCAGATATGTCAAATATTGCTGTGTATGGACAAAAAAATCTAATAAAAAGAGTTCTATAAAAAAAAAAAACATAATTATTTAGTAAGAAAAACAAGCAGTACTCTGTTGCAAAAAATGTATTTGGCTCCAGTATGAATTACTTGTACATTCTTCTCATAGCAAACATTGATATGACAACTGATTTGCATTAATTAATCAATCCCAAAGCATGTAATTAATCAGATACATATTTTAATTACTTGACTGCACTACTAATGATAATAACACACAACGAAGGCACTATCTCTAATTATAGCTGCAAAACAATGCATTTCTAAGTGGTTCCTTCACCGTGGTCTATAGAGCCAGGTGGTCTATCGCCAACAAAAATCATCATCATTATCTTAAATGAAAGTGCAGCTTCTCATACCAAAATGTGATAAACAAGTCTGCTGTAACATTTCTGTAAAATAATATTAGGGTAAACTAAGTGGATTATTTTTCTCTTAGTGCCATCATACGATTTTGTTTTCAATTTTGGGAAATAAATGAAGACTAAATTCATAAAAAGACATAATTATGACAAATACTATATGTTATATTATTAAGTGAGTGTCTGGCAGGCTTCTAAGCATTTTGGACTTTTATACACTGCACAAAACATCAGAGATTTGCCTCTTCGGGGAAAACTGAATCTAATTAGACATACAGTATATTAGCTGTAGTTCTGTTAATGGTCACTGCTTCTCTACAATGACAGCAGGCACACATATACGACTGAACAAATCATTTTTCAGTGCATGGAAATGCAAAGAAATAAAAAAGACCCCAATAATATCTAGGGCTAATTGATCAAATCTTCCAAAGAATGGAATGAAGTACTTTCATAATTGCATCATTAAGCACAGACAATACAGAGACCACAGGCATTGAGAGGGAAATTCAGTCAGACAATGGTAAAGAGTCTGTGTGATAAAATAATGCACCTTAATTTATTTAGCTGTGTAAAAAGTAAACAGAATATGAAAAATCCTGATTTTTGTCAGGGTTATAAACTGTTGAGAGTCTGTTGCAGGATTAGACAGAGGGACAAAGTCTGAAAAATCATCACATTTAACCCATAAAGACCCAGTGCTATTTTTATGTCAGTTACCAAATACAATTTTCTCTACATCTAATCTTTCTTAAGTGATTTATCACTATTTATTTATAATATTATCTACTATATTTTGCATTTTATCAGTATATATTAGGTATTGTCATGTATTTAATTTACTGATCATGAAGAAAAAGCTCAGATTAAAGTTGAGTTATATCAAAAGCAGAGAAAACTGCAAAAAACATGACTTTTTTTTATTTAAATACATCATTAACTGAACATAAACCAAGCATTTCCATCAACTCTCATTGCTCCAACTCCATGTGTTTTACTGGTGAATCAATGTTGTAGAAGATGACAGTGTTTCCGTGTTCACTATGGAGCCTCTGAACATCCAAATGGGTCATATTTGATGACCATGAAAAGATGACAAACTGCATTTTACAGCACTTATTTACATGTATTGATAGAATTAGTGGATCAATAGGTATGAAACAGTTTAGATCAGTAGATGCTTTTGGTAAGTCATAGATGTTTGGGTCTTTATGGGTTAAATTTTCTCTGCATTATCCATCATATACAGTAGCAACAAGCAAAAATTCTATAATAGGGATACATCGATTGCATAATTATTGACTGATACCTGTACCAATATTAATATTTTAAATGTTATTTTGAATGATAGCTAATGCAAATGTTATGCTCTCTTTCTCTATGCTGTTTAGTTGTTATTTAACCCCCCTTAAAAAGAAATCTTCATTATAGATATAAAACGTTTTACTATAAAGTCTTTCACACATAATGACATTATATTTGGATGAACACAGATTCAGTTATGCTAATTTAAGACAACCAAAAAAAACCCTCTTGATAAAACACAACAGATAAATATCTGCCTTTTGCCTCTACCATCTGCCTTTAATTTCTACCACTGGTGAAAAGACATCTTATATGCCGATACCAGCAAAGATCAGCTGATACTGATATCTGGACTATGTATCAGTCCATTCCTATTCTACACACACTGTAGATTTCATACAACAGTATTTTCATGTTTCTTTGCTCGCTTTAGGAACCACTGGAGGTTTTTTCTCCTTATTGTTCTCCCAACAGTGAATTGAAATAACCAGCCATGCATACCATAACATTTCAGATTCATTAATGTAACCTTACTCGGCAGTCAAATGAAATAAAGGAGTCATTTTAACATCGCATTATATTTACAATATAATTTACTCAATGATAACGGGAGGTTGCACATTTCATTGTAGTCTTTCCAGAGAAAACAATCACGTGTCAGTCACAATAAAATCTGGGCACTGGAATAAGGTTGTTATGAGGCGACCTAATAAACAGCATACATGCACAGCTTGCAGATTAGCGTTGCAGGATTTTGCATTTAAATTTAATATTATCTCATGACATGATCAAGTAGGGTACTTCAGACAGACAGTTGAAGTGGACCAAACTTAATCTCTTCTTTCTCATATGTGCCCTGATCCTGTTTTCACTTCCAATTCGTCACATACTGCTGCGTGGTCATGGCCTCTTGGCACAAATTTTTAACATCCAGGGATTCTCAGGGATTAGGTAGACGTCCCTGTAAATCCTCATGTGTCAGAGATGGGCATGAGACAGAGGCCAAGTGTTGTGAATCTCAACCTGGAAGATTACTTCATATGACTAGGTATGGGTAGGGATTAATCTGTCAGTGAAAAGTGTGGAGTTGGTGAAGGGGATAAGGACATACTGATAAAACATCAGTATGTTTAACATGTCAACAGTGACTTCATGGAATTTTTTCTGATTACTGACTTCCATATGGGTTACAAATGGGGCGGCTGTGGTAGAGCGGGTCGTCCAAAGACCAAAGAGTCGGCGGTTCGAATCCCGCCTCAAAAAACTGTCCACATGTCGAAGTGTCCTTGGGCAAGACACTGAACCCTAAATTGCTCCCAGTGAGGTCTGATAGTGCTGACATAGTGACAGCCCACTGGTGTATGAGTGGGTGAATGTGAAACTAGTATTGTAAAGCGCTTTGAGTACCATTAATGTGCAGAAAAGCACTATATAAGTCCAGACCACTTACCATTTACAAAGGTATGAACTGAATATATTTCTGCCTACAAACCAGAGGATTTTTGTGATTACTAGAGGCCACAGTGCAAAAAAGTCCAAATGTATTATAAAAAATATTTTAAAAGTGTTTTTCAACCTTGGAGTCAGGACCCCACGTGGGGTCACCTAGAATTCTAATGGGGTTGCCTGAAATTTCTAGTGATTGATTAAAAAAAAAAAAAAAGCAAAAAATTACTAATAAAAAATATCTTTTAATGGTTCAATATATATTTATTTTCATTAACACACCATACTTTTCCTAATAAAATCAGGTTCAAATAAAATGCAAGTATGATATCTGATAGGACATATCTAGATTAATTTTGTTGTTTGTATTAATGTTCACCCTTGTAAATACAAGCTCCACTGACTACATATCCTAACCAAGGAAAATAAAATTCTCACTTTGTGCAGTAATCTACACCTGGCTTTTCTG
>JAPTGZ010000006.1:35228345-35239938 GCA_029814645.1 Fowleria isostigma | reverse complement strand
AGAACACCTCTTTCAAATGTTAGGGATATCTACTGTAGAGTTACAGCTTCAGTGGTGGTGCAGTTGGTAGAGCAGGTTGCACAATTATCAAAGGGTTGGTGGTACAAATCCCACCTCCAACTGTCCACATGCTGAAGTTTCCTTGGCCAAGACACTGAACCCTAAGTTGCTCCCAGTGAGGCCTAGTAGTGCCTTGCATGGCAGCAGCTGCCCACTGAATGGATGAGTGTGTGCATGAATGGGTGAATGTGAGACTTGTATTGTAAAGCGCTTTGGGCACCATTAATGTGCAGAAAAGCGCTATATAAGTACTGACCATTTACTATACACACTTGAATTTCCACCTTGGGGGATCAACAAAGTATATCTGATCTTAATCTTGTTGATTTTTGTTTTAACCATAAACACATTATACTACACACAACAACAATACCTACATTGTGCTTCAAAGGGTAGGATGACTTTGAGAATGTGGTTGTGTTGTTTTTTTTTTCCCATCACAGTGTGAACAACACAAATCAGCCATTTCCATATGTAACTTCAGTGTGAACAGCCAGCTTGGAATTCATGAGACCTCGACATCACTCTAGACTGAGCCTGGCCATAACTGCACTGAGTCACTCACATATAATGAGGTACTTCAAACGAGCTAAAACCTTGAACATGTACAACAGTACAATGCAATATACATAACATATTATATACAATAAAGCACTGACAGGATAATACATATTTTAATTGTATGTAAGGTTGCTTCCCCACTGATACTTGTAGAGAAGAAAACTATATGTCTTTTGTGTTAAGGCTCACTGAACACAGTCATAGAGGCATTTAATATATTTATTACCCAAAACTCATCATTGCTTTTATTGCTTTGTATTAAAAATATGAATAAAGTATAAAAAATATGAAGGTAAAAATAAAATCCTCCTCTAGTACTCTGAGGGATTATTTATAATATCTGTCTGTGTTTTTTTCCAAACAAAAGTCACAAGAGGAAAATATGATTGTTGAGATCGATTGTTCAGACAACAGAAGCTTAGAAAGCTCATTTAATTATCCCTATTCATGGGGACAAAGCAATCCCCAACAAAACGCTAATAGTTGTATCTATCGGTGTAATGTGCAATAGTGGATCGCTTAATTCCTAGACAGGTTTACTTCTAAAAATAAATAATCAAATAACTCAAGAGTACACTAATTTAATCAACATTTGTTGTCTCCTGTGATGGCTTCTCTGTAAATTCCTTGACTTTTCATAACTAAACTGGAGCACTTCCATGACCTAAAAATTTGTATTCCTCTCTAATTTGTTAATGCTGCTCTTGAGCTCAGGAGATACAAAAGGGGGGCAACAACCTGGTTTCTACAGTTTACATTAGGGCTGGATGTGGAGTAAATTAGATGACAAATAATAATCTGATGAGTTGGGATTCAGCTTTAACTGGAATTTAAGGGCACATCTGAATGCACTAAATAGTATCAGTAATAGGAGTGATAATGGAGAAACCCAATTTGCAATGTAAATCTTTAACTGTAAAAGCTTCTGAAACACATGCATGATGGGAGACTGAAGCACCAGCACTGTGATCTCTGTGTAACTAAGCAACAACCCAGAGGAGAGCATTGAAAAGCACTAGAAGGCACATCATGGTTAGGGTTAAAGTTATCCTTTCATTTGAGGTTCACTGATAATTTTGTCATTTATGTATCAAGAAAAAGACACAAGCACACTTCTCACATATAAAGGGTAATGTACTTCTCATGGATGAAATGTAATAAATAGACCAGTACTAGCAGGTGACATTTTGGTCTAGCATCATTTGCAACAATGTGAGATAAATTATAATCCAAACTGAAAACTTCCTCAGCAGGGAAGGGAAAAAAAACTAGTTGACATCAGTAAAAAGCAAGACAGTAATTTCCCATTTCTGTGATACTAAGCACCTCTGCCAGGAGGCTTACTGTCAACATCTCACACCAATAAGAAGTAGAGCGACTGAACATGTTAATTATTTATTGAGCCACGACTGCAGACTTGGAAAATGCAAGTGCGAGAAAATCATCTCACACTTGAGAAAAAGGAAGACGGATTGGGATTGGAAAGCAAATGAGATTTTGGATCAGGAGACCTATGATCAATTCATTAAAAGCAACAAAACAACAACACGAGAAACAAAAAAACCACACATGTGGTCATTTATTTCCTTTGGGCAGGCAATTACGGTTTTAATAGAGGTGAGGAAACCAGGAAAGCAATGATTAACAGTAATTATCAGAAAACTAGCCCCGGATTTCAGTGCCATTCTTACCTGTGAGCCTTTCTCTGAGCTCCCAGCAGCAAAGTCGATCTGAACTGCAAAAAAAGAAAAGAAAATACAACTTTAGACGATGAAATGACAAATTCCAGCGCCCTCTTTTCATTAGGGGGACATTATCTCTCTGAACGTTCATACTCACAAACATGACTAAAAAAAAATAATCTAACTGAAGTGATTATTTTTGAAAAATAAAAATATTTGCAATTAAAATAAAATCCCTCTGATACCTCAGTGCTGCATTTTGGGGAGCGCATTAATCTATCCGAGTTTGTAATTAGAGCCCAGAGAGCTTCTAACCAATTACATTGCCATCGATCGAGAGACAAGAAAATCTTCGCAGAAAGATTCCCAGGATTTCAGATCAATACATCAAAACACCAGTGCCACTAAGAATTAATTTATACAGCACTTTATATTAAATCAGGCTGGCTACACGCACAACATCAGTCAGCTTTAAATCGGACTTTAATTAGGTGATACAACTGTGAAAGAGTTAAAGTTTGCTACTGAATCACTGCTGCAGTCATTAGAGGAAAATTGAGAGAGTGCTGGGGAAAAACCTTGGGCTGTGTTTTCTAGGAACAAGCCAGCCGTTGTATTCAGAAAGACGTAGCCCACACACATTTCTATTACAAAAAACACACCACTACAGTCATACAAATTTCATAATATAGACAAAAACTTTTTGACTTTGCTTTTATGACTAAATCCAAAGTAATTTAGACATATATTAATTTCATCTAGCGCAAAAAAAAAAAAAAAAAATTCTCTCCTTAAATTATTAAGACGGCTGACTTCAAAAACACTTCTCTGTGTAAAGCCTGGAGTGAAGCCAGCAGTTCAGAACAAACCAACAATGTAATGAAACTAATTATTTTAGCCATGAATGCATCAAAAACAACACAATGGACGCAAGCCAGTTTTCACCCAGGCCAAATCTGCCATCAAAGTCTCAGGAATATGATTTTGTTTCTTTCAGGGGGAAAAAAAAAATAGGACACAAAACAACATCATTGCACCTTCCACAGATTTGGCTTTTCAATTTGGAACATTTATACTCTCTCTCTCTGTCTCTCTCTCTCTCTCCCTCTCACATTTTTTTTTTTTTTGTTCTTGAATAAAGACAAACTGTGCTCTGCAGTCTGAAATAAAAGCTGTTGTCTCCATATAAGAGGAGTCAGAATATGCTTTTCGTAAGAGTAAGTATGAGGCCAGATGGGGAGATTATACATAAGCGCGTCTGGCTTCCATATAGATTAAACAGAATCGCTTCATAAAAAACTGATTTTGCACTCAGTTTGGACTTTTTTTGCAAGTCATCAAATCAGGAGTTTCAACACTTTTCCCGTGTTTTATTGTAAAGTTATGATAAATACGTCTTATCAACCAAACCTCCCAGCGTTACAGTTGAGCATATTTCTCCAGGGAAAAAAAAAAAGAAAAGTCTGTGCTTGGTGAGAAAAGAGCAACTAAAGATAACTTATTGTGCACTGTGGGAAATATAATTACACACTGAAAGTTGTTTAGCTATTACTCTGCATTTTTTTTTTTTTCATTTAACAGCGATAAGAAGCTAGCTAAACTAAACTGGAGCTGCACACATCGTTATCTATTGTCCATGAATCCAAATTGGCACGTGAAGTTCATGGCCTGCATCGAGGAAATCACAAGCACCGCAGAGCGAGGAGAATGACTACATTGTCATCTGGCATCCCAGTTACAGTCAGTATTAAAAATGCAACATTTGGTGTGAAACGAGGCTTCCTACAGGAGTGCATTCAACTTCACAATACATCCTGCTACATCTGCTCAAACCCTCTTTTCATGGCGCGCCCTAGAGATGGAGAGGCAGAGATTCACATAGAGGGAGACGGGGACTAACTAAACTCCCTCTGTAATGTCAGGAGTGCTGATGGGAGCACCTCCATCTCATCGCCTCCTGAACCAGCATAATCAACTCTGTTGTTTCCGACCATGTTTTCAATTGAACTGCACCGGAGGGATTTTGCAAGCTTTGATTTTAAAAACCTCTGAAAATCACTCGACGTGATGAACACAATGAATGGTTTTAGCTGAATGCTTTTCAACAAGCTACTCAGTTTACATTGTCATCATAATAAAAGCAGACATTCAACGTAATTAGCCAAGAAACACTGTCCACACAACAATGGGAGGGGATCTACTGGCTACGACTGTGTGCGTCTCAGCAGAATTTAAAAACAACAAAGAAAATATGTATATAGGTAGCCAGGTGTATAATTAAAAATGTTTTCATTGAGATGTTCTGCTGAGAAACATTTTCCTAATGAGGAGAAATAAAGTTAAAATGCTGATGAATTCATACATTTACGTCAGATACACCGACCAGCAGTAATGAACAGGATGCTGCAGAATGTGACAGCTGTTTGTATCTAGATTAGCTTCCAAATTCAGTATATTGGACACAGAGGGAGCGAAGAAAAGCAGACACACCGCGTAAAGGTGCTTTTGAAGTGACTAAATCACATTAACAAAGGCAGCTATGCAGGTGTGTTACATTAACATGAATACTAATTAGTCTTTAGCTTTAAATGGAGTTCTACAATCACCGTGTCGGACCGTTAAAAGCAAAATAAAGCAAGTCTGAAGAGAGACAAGATCAAACTGTAAATGTACTGCTCTGAGGCTGTCATTTAACAAAAGAAAATGTGTTAACATCACAGAACTATACATACCATAACACTAGTTTTTCCCCCCCCAAGTCCTTTTTTTTTTTTTCCCTGAAGCCTGGAGTCAGTTTCCTATTGTCTGTAAGAGTAAAGTTGTGATAGATTCATACATTTACAGCAGATCCACCGTCCCACAGTGCTGAATAGTAACACAGTGGACATTAATGCCTGGGCCGTCAGCTAGAAACCACTTCAGGGACCAGTGTGCACACCAGAGCTGAGGGTCATTCAAACTAGCTTTTACCACCCGGGCTCCTCAAAACCTGGAGACTCCAACTCTCACCACTTGAGTTTGAATGAGTACCTGCATGGCACAGAATTCAAGCAAGTCAAATAGACCGAAATACCACTTGCAGGCAGGGAAATGATCGACTTGGACTGTACAAGCGGTGACAAGGTGAATCCTACTGTAATTCAGGCTTCTGCTATTAAGCTTTTTTAAAAAATTTTCCCATAGTGGGACAATAAGTATGGGCTTACGCCTCCCATTACACCTTAAGGCACTGTGCCTTGAACACCAAGTGCTCTAAGGTGCACCAAAATAGCCGAATGATCATTAAAATTATGACAATATTACTTACATTTAAGCTGAGGCACAACTGTAAAAGGCACCGCTAGTATTATATTTACAACTTTAAATAATAATAATAATCTTACTGTATGATTCTGTGTTAATTGTAACATTAATAATGAAAATATATTTCTTCTCTTTGGCATCATCGCACTTACAAATGTTTGAAGTGTGAAATATACTCATATTAACGTGATTGTTGGAGCAAACTACCATCCACATCAAAGAGAAAGGCTGTGTTCAGAATTACATACTGTAGTATATGCTAAATTATTTACATGGATGTACATTATATGTGTACTGCATGTTTGTTTTTTTTTCCCATATAGATCCATGTATAATGTGGTATGTCCTATGTGAAAAGTAATGCAGTGAAGTAAAAGACTGTATATAAAAATGGATGCCATAAGAAAATTTTAAAATTGAGGTCAAAATATTTCATTCTCCCACTGGTGGTTGGCTGCCGTAAAAAAAATTCTCAAAGGTGATTGTGGGTCTTTTTCCATAGCTCTCATGGTTTCCCGTTGTCATCCTCTTTCTGATTAAAAAACACATGACTGGCAGCTGTAATGACCAACTGTGATCCAAAAATCCATCAGAACCAATAGTGTAGCCGACTCAAAATTGCACTGTTTAGTATCCCTAAATACTGTAATTCCTCAAATCAAATCACCTGGAAATTACAAGTTGGATCTCCAATAATAGCCAAGGACAAGGTCAATATGAACAAATGAAAGCTGGTCCTTGAACACAAACCACATCAAAAATAATCTTCTAGTGCAGGGGTCGGGAACCTATGGCTCTTTTGATGACTGCATCTGGATCGCAGATAAATCGTAGCTGACATTTCTTAACATAATAAGTAAGAAAAGCACTCAGAGAGCGCAGATCTCTGACAAGCATGAGAGTTCCCCGCCCTCCTCCTGCTGCACACAAACACAGCGCCGGTAGCCCCGCCCACACCCACATGGAGCAGAGAGGAAGAGAAACCATCAACTAGCACCGTTTGGACCACATTCGAACGGGACTAAAATGTCGGATCACCCTCAAAATCTAATCACTTGTTCCTTCTCTGGACAGCTGTGGCACAGGTGGTAGAGCGGGTCGTCCAATGATCGAAGGGCCGGCGGTTCGAATCCCACCTCCAACTGTCCACATGTCAAAGTGTCCTTGGGCAAGACACTGAACCCTAAATTGCTCCCAGTGCAGTCTGATAGTGCCTGGCATATTGGCAGCCCACTGGTGTGTGAGTGGGTGAATGTGAAGCTGGTGTTGTAAAGCACTTTGAGTTCCATTAATGTGTAGAAAAGCACTATACAAGTACAGACCATTTACCTGAAAATTTCATCAAAATCTATCCATAACTTTTTGAGTTATGTTGCTAACAGACAGACAAATCCTGGTGAATACAGAACCTTGTTGACATTTTAAAGTAAAACATTACAGAAATAAGTGTTAAAACACAGTTAAAAAAAAACGGTCAAAAAAATAAAACGCTCTCATTCATTTTAATCCATCCATTCATTTCCTACCGCTCCTGTTCAGACTTTAAAAAAAAATATTATATGGCTCTCACAAAAATACTTTTTTAAAAATAAGTGGCATTGATGGCTCTCTCAGCCAAAAAGGTTCCCGACCCCTGTTCTAGTGTCTGTCATGTAAAACACTGCTGGTTAAACACAATGGTCACTTGATTGACCATTTATTCACCATTAAAATCTGACCATTTTGACCACTTTGTTGGTCTGTTCTGTTACTGTAATCTCTCTATCATACTTTTTAAACAAAAGCATAATTTGCAAAAATTAGCAAGCACAACAGGAGGGTGATTATGGAATACAAGTTCCATCAAGAAATAACTAGATTTTAAGCAATTAAATACAAGGCTTTCATTTTCTAACAATTAAAGAAGTGTTGTATTTATAGCAAAGCACAGTGCAGTACTTTGAGCAGATCAAAATTGGGTTTTTGTACTCAATACAATCATTTCTACTTATTAAATCATAGAACTTACAAATAAAGGAGTGCCACTAATGTAAACCTTCTATAAATTAAAGTACCTTCTGTAGCCATATGTTTCACTATTTCTGTAGATAAAGTGAATAAGAGTCAACCAGGCTTATTATCATGTAGGCTACATAATTACCTGGCAGCTGTTGTTAGATGTCTGCATAAGTTTATAATACACATTTTCAAGCATATTTCTGTAAAATCATAATCATAACAATCATAAATAAACTTGTTAATACCAGTTGCAGATGTCTATTGTTTACTGATAATTAGTTGCTTTCAATGTTGCAAGAGTACATTATATTTGTTCCCAAACAAGAGAAAATCACAACCTTATAGTTTTATGTATTTATACTTGTAGTTACTCGGCTCCCACATACAACAGACAGTTATTTGGCCTAAAGTTCCTGTTCTAAATATCCATACTTAAAATGTGAACTCCAACAGCATACAGCAGTTTAAATCAAGACATAAAGAAATAGCGTTAAAACAATATAGAGATGAAGGACTATGAAGGTCAAGTTTGTTCCTTGTTCTTTAATCTTCATTTACTTGTTATTTTATTTATTGATCCAATTTATTACATATATTTACACTCCTTTTCAGTTTTTCTTTTTTTATTTAGTTATTTTATAAACAACACATCTCAGTGCATATATTCTGTTGTGTTGAATTAGTATCGTTTTCTCTTTATTGGGTATATTTGTGTTCTGTTCATTGTGTTAAAGTTAGTTTTGGTGTACTTATGCATGTATACAGCTAATTTTTCTGATAAAATTACAACCAGACGAGTTTAGGTAGTGAAACTGGCAATAAATTCTACTTCTTCTCACTCCCTTTTGGCCTGCTAGGGTTGTATATTAAGAGTTAATTGCCATATATATTTATGCATTATGTATATTGTCTACACACAATGTTTAAGTCTCTATGTATATTTCTTTACACATATTTATGTATATTTCTTATGTATACTTCTCGATGTATATTTCTCTATGCATGTTGTGTCAAATTCTCTATGTTTACATCAAATTCTTTATGTATATCTGTGTACATATAATGAAATGTATATAATAATTATTTTACATGGAGTGCACAAGCTTGAAATAAAGAATACACAAAAACAAAACAACTCTGGTGTTTTGATAGTTGTAATTTTGCAGAAACTGTGCCACACCATTAGACAAATGATAAAGAAGGCAGACATAATGTAAATGTAGGATGCAGTATGATGCAGATAGCTCAAGTGGAATATTAAGAGCCTATACAGTATATTTTCCATATTTTCAAGTTCCTCATAAACTATCTACCATCATTATGTCAGTAATATAGTATTGTACTGTATTCATAGCCAAAGCATTGGGTTGCTCTAGCTCAGGGGTCAGGAACCTATGGCTCGTGAGCCAGATGTGGCTGTTTTGATGACTGCATCTGGCTCGCAGATAAATCATAGCTGACATTTCTTAACATAATAAGTAACTAGAAAAGCACTCAGAGAGTACAGATCTCGGCCTAGGTCAGAACATGCATGACTTCTTTGCTGCGCGGAGCCACTGCCCAGATACCTGGCCCCTCCCCCTCCCACACACATACAGCTCAGTAAAACACAGGTAGCCCCGCCCACACCCATACAGAGCAGAGAGGAGAGGAGAGGAGAGACCGTCAACTACCACTGTTTGGGCCAGATTAGCGCATTCAGATGGGACTAAAATGTGACCCTCAAAATCTAATTACTTTTTCTTTCTCCCATTTTGGACTTTTCTTGAAAATTTCATCAAAATCCGACCATAACTTTTTGAGTTATGTTGCTAACAGTCAGACAAACCCTGGTGAATACAGAACCTCGTTGGTGGAGGTAATGAATAATTCTACAGACATTTTAAAGTAAAACATTACAGAAATCACAGTGTTAAAAAAGCATGTAAAAAATAAAACTTTCTCATGCATTTTAATCCATCCATTTCCTACCACTCCTGTTCGGTTAAAAAATTATTATATGGCTCTCACAAAAATACATTTTAAAATAAGTGGCATTCATGGCTCTCTCAGCCAAAAAGGTTCCCACCCTTGCTCTAGCTGTTAGTTTATCATTAATGTTGTGTACCTCCCAACTATTTGTGTACAGGTGTTGTAAATATTTGTGAAACAGTTCAGACTTTTCTTTACAGTATTGTCTCAATACTTCAAAAACACACCATTTATTTTATTTCTGATGATTTTTTTTGTTGTTTTTTGTACAAATTGAGCTTCAAGGCTCAATTGAAAAGTCTAACGTTCCTCAGTTTACTATCGTGTTTACAGTGTGTTTGAAAGAGGTTTAGCAGCATAAAGTATTATGGTTTATTAAATTTTAAATTCCACCTTCTGGTCCCAAACATTATTAAAAATAGCTTTAATCCTTGTGTTTTACTGTTGTTGAACAATCTGTGATGTTAATGAAAAATTCCCATCTTTCTCTCTCCAATTTATTCATGGGAGAATTACAATACTTTGTGGGAACACAAGCAGGAAACCCTATTCTAATAAAAGTAGCTCCACAAAGAAATGGAACAGATGGCGGGCTATTTGCAATGCACGCACAGTTGTAATTATGCATCCAGTTGTATGTTTGAAAAGTGCTTTGCAGACTGTTAGCATGAACAAGTCACATGTTTCATCTGCTGTTGTGTCATATTAAATTTAACAGAATATTCCAACTCCAGTACCACCATCAAAGACCCAAACCGGCAAATCCAAACTCAATTAAAGCTTCTGACTCGATAGCGCATCCTTGTTTGATAGTACAGCCTCTTAATATAGTGAAGATTGAAAACAACTTTTAATGTGTCTGCTGTTCAGTGTGCAGCATTCCCAGATGCTTGGGAGTGTTATTCTGATTTTAGCTTATTTTATATCTTATTTCCTTGAGAGTTTTACTAGCAACACATCAATTGGAGTATAAAATTCCTTTTGATGTGAATATTTTGAGTAGCTGAAGCCACAAAGACCCAGTGCTACTTTTGTGGCAGTTTCCGAATAAGATTTCTGTATTTTTAACCTTTCTTAAGTGATTTATCAACATTTTTTTCTGCTATTTTGCACTGTATTTTGTATTCTTAAGTGAAAATCATGTATTTTCCTATATTTGAATTGCTGATCATGTAGATGTTCATAGAAGATAAAAGTTGATCATAAACAGAGAAAAATGAAGAAAACTGACTTTTTTTAGTCAAATCTATCATTAACTGAACATAAACCCGATGTGTCCATCCACTGTCACTGATTCAACTCCATGAGTTTTGCTGGTAAATCAATGTTGTAGAAGATGATGGTGTTTCCACAGTAATTGCGGAACCTCTGAACATCTAAATGGGTCATATCTGATGATGACAAACTGCATTTTACAACAATATTTATATGCAGGATTAGTCCAGTGGATCTCAAACTTTTTACAGTGGAGTACCCCCTGAAATATACTTTTTAGCCAAGTACCCCCAACTATCACTTCTGCAATTTCTGATTGAAAAAAAAATGAGGCAAAATTTTTTGTTCCTGTGCCAAAGGTGTCCATTTATATTTTCAGCATATATTTAACTGTAATATAATAAAAAATAAAACAATTTTAAGTAAATTTTATGCATGGAATATAAACTGAAAAGTGACCTCTTTCATTGA
The DNA here is from genome assembly GCA_029814645.1 of Fowleria isostigma. NCBI lineage: Eukaryota > Metazoa > Chordata > Actinopteri > Kurtiformes > Apogonidae > Fowleria > Fowleria isostigma. The sequence goes on along the minus strand of JAPTGZ010000006.1, from coordinate 35,228,677 downwards.
TAAAGAAATTCATAAATTGGTCATTAAATAATAAAGCTTTCATCAACAAAAAATGATTACTTAACTACTTAAAGTCATTTTGAATAATATAAAATAGACAAGTTCTTAAAATGTTGCCAAAGCCTAAACAAGATGATTGACATTATTGTAGGTCATTCATTTATTAGACAGGAGTAGTTGTTTGTTTGGAAGACAGTATGAACCTTTACCAGAGGATGACTGGATACAGAGGATACAACTATTACATGAATGCATTTATTGTGTTTTATATTGCAGCATTAATTATCATTATTTGTCTTTATGCTGTACATGATGATTTATTTTATGTATCT
>JAPTGZ010000006.1:35137654-35159373 GCA_029814645.1 Fowleria isostigma | reverse complement strand
ACAAGACAGAATCTTGTCATTTAATTTGGAAATAATACATAAACTCCACCTATTCTTCTATTAAATGTACTTAGTTAAGAGTAATCATGTTCAAACTAGTGAATCTATAGCTCATCAACAAAAATAAACTTTAGATATACAAAAAAAAATAGTATAGTGAATAAACTTTTAGGCCATATCCATTCTGCTCGCTGTCTTCAAATACAGGTCTGCATCTACTGATCCAGCTTATCACATTTTCGATACAGTCTGTGTACTTTAGTCAAAACTAATGAGGCTTTAACTTTTTTTTTTTTCTTTTACACTCTGTGCTTTGGCATCAGTTTTCCCTGTGCAGTTTCCAGTTCATAAAAAAATAAATCCCTCCAATTTGGGTTGAGCAGAATGGCAGCTTGATGTGAACTGATGGTGAGCTTTGTAAATGAGGCCATGAACTTGTGCATTCATGAATATTATGAGGGAAAAGTTACAAAGATATTTAGAAGTTGTTTGTGTTTCATACCAGAACTCACATATGACTGCTAAAACCACCAGCAAATCAATATTATATATCCACAGTAAAGCTTTAATTGAATAAAGTATAGACCCCATAGTTAACAAACACATCTGTATTATGGTATCAGACAGTTTTCTTCTTCAAACAACAGTTGATCAAAATAACAGTGTGTCTTATAAACTTCACATGCTGCATCTGCTGATAGTTTACATTACAGTTCAGTTGCCATAGCTCTGCTTTTAGACTGAAAACAGTTACAGTAAAACCACAAACCATCTCCATTTTCTGTACGATTTGTGTTGTCAGTAGCGGAACTAAAGATTTGTTTGGAATTTTCCAAACAACTTCAGAACTGTCATAACTTAGTCTGAACCATGGATCAACAAATAGGCAACTTAGCAATGATAATAACATTCCATAACTTTATGCCTTCATAAACCTCTTAGTCAAATTCACCCAGGTAAAAGAAACACATAAAACTCAATTTTTTTTACTTAGAGCTGTGTCCAGTGGTGAGAACAACTACGTGCTTCTAGCTTTTATCAGGTTGTTACTTTTTTTGAGCCTAAAAGTTGTTTCTTGATGGTTCTCATCCAATCTGGTCACTGTTGCTCCTTTTCCACTGCACCTTTCCAGCACAACTTGGCTCGGCTCCGTACAGTTTTAGTACTTTTTACACTGGGGGATTGTGCCTGGCACAAGTACTTTTTTTTGTACCACCTCTGCTGTGGCTCTATCTGGGCAAAGTTGGCACTAAAATTTTACTGCCAGCCACTGATTGGTCAGAGGGAGTGTCATCACATGTACACAAGGCGTAATGCAAACCCCATACACCGACAAGAGTAATATCAGAGGAGATCTGATAAGAGATAAGATAGGGGAGGAGAGGAGATAGCCTTGATATCATTTTCTGTCATTTTACTTGCAGCTTGGTCTGCATAGACCACACCATTAAATGACACATCTACAGGCATTAACTTACCATCAGATGTTGTCTCTTGGCAGCTCTTATCTGCTGATGTTCAATTTTGTACTTCCACATTGACTTTCATAATTTTCTTTTGCTTTTCAAGTGCATTTCGTGTCACTGCTTGTATCTGTCTCTGGCTCTCTCGTTTCACCTTTTCTTTGACAAAAAGCCACAGATCAAGCAACAAGTACAGTGGAACCTCCATGTCATCCATTGTTGTTACTGTTTACGAATACTTTTTTGTTGGGTTTCGACTCCGCTAACCATGCTCATCTCAGTCATGCCAAGGTGTTACCACAGCAGAGGAAAAGCGACGGCACTGTAGTGGACCAAGTAGAGCCAAGCCAAGCTGGTACAATTTAGTGGGAAAGGGGCCTTTTTGATGCTTTGGTCAAAGGCACCGTGGTGTTAATTTTCATCACCATGGGATATCGACAAAGTGACTCACTACGTCCTCTAGTGGACACATATATCCATAGGTCTGTTGGTGTAAATATATTTTGTTCAGATCTTTACAATCTAACACACTGGCATCTTTAGCAGAACTTCAGAGCAATGAAACACCCTGAGATTCGTTTTAGAGTTTGGTTATTTTTTTTATATTTGACAGTATAGATACTACATATAGTCCCTTCAAATGCTCATTCAATTACAGGATGAAATGTGCTTGTTTGTACTGTCTTATACTTGTAATAAAAGTTTATCACCTGTGTCTATCTATCTATCTATCTATCTATCTATCTATCTATCTATCTATCTATCTATCTATCTATCTATCTATCTATCTATATGAACTTAACAGACAGGCAGTTGTATAAATTAGTATCATGTAATTATAATGACATACAATTATCTTTTTTTCTCTATCAGGCATTAATGGAGACCTGACCTTGCAAGTGGTGGGCAGAAATGAAGACCAAGTGTTTGTTATAAACCCATCTGGCAGTTTATGTCTGAATGCAGAGTTAGACAGAGAGAGGCAATCTTCCTATAATCTGACTATCACAGCGAACGACTGTGCTCAGCCTGTGGCCTTGCAGTTCACCAGCACAGTACATGTGGTGATTGTAGTTGATGATGTCAATGACAATGCCCCATTGTTTGTAACAGGCAGCAGTGTTAGTGTATCAGAAGATGCTGCACTTAATTCAGTTGTAATGACTGTACATGCTGTGGACGCAGATGTCGGATCCAACGGGGAGGTTCTATACTATTTAAACAACACTTCTGGTGGTAATTTCAGCATCGATAATGGAAACGGAACAATATACCTGCAGGAGACACTAGACAGAGAGCATATAGATGTGTTTACTGTTACGTTAACAGCTACTGATAAAGGCTCACCCAAGTTGGAAACCACTGTAAATCTCACCATTAAAGTAGAGGATGTGAATGACCACAACCCTGTGTTCTCACAGAGCACATACAGCCTGACTGTAAGGGAGGACATCCAAACAGGACAGAGCCTGTTTCAGGTGCACGCTCACGATCAAGACATTGGACCAAATGGACAAGTCCGCTATATGTTGACCCAGGAGAGTCCGTTTGTGGTGGACTCAGTTCGAGGTGTCGTCACAGTCATGGACAAACTGGACAGAGAGAGAGATTCCAACTACACATTAACCATCACAGCTGTAGATCAGGGGGACTCACCCAGGTCTGCCACTGCTGAAGTTAGGGTCACTGTCTTGGATGTTAATGACTTCGCTCCTATGTTTTCTCCAAAGACACTGTCCATCCATGTAATGGAAAATGAGGTGGACCCCATTCATCTAACACATCAGGTAATACTGGCTCCTGCCTAATTATTTACTGAAGGAACTGACAATTTTGATTATGTCTATACTTGTATGTTTTTTAACATTTTAATTTTACATTTTAATTTACTTTCTAACAGGTCTCAGCTTTGGATGAAGATTTGGGTGTCAATCGTCAACTGATCTATTTCATACAAAAAGGAAACGATGATAGTCTATTCTCCATCACTCCTAATGGAACATTTCAGATTCTACGCAGCCTCGACAGAGAGAAGGAATCAATGTACAACCTAGTCATCACTGCTGTTGATTCAGGTAATTTATGTACTATAACACTGCAAAAAAAGTATAATATATTTAATATCCCACACAAATGATTGACCCAGACTTTACAATTTACTTCACCTGAGTTTTTTCCTTGTTTTTGTCATTTAAAGGAATACCACCTCTAACTGGTACCCTGACCATACATGTTGTTGTGGATGATATGAATGATAACCGCCCAGAGTTTACTGAGGACATCTACAACACTATAGTGCCAGAGGACAGTCCATCAGGCACCGTGTTTGCCATGATAATGGCTTCTGACATTGATGACGGTGACAATGGGGAAATAAGGTTAAAAAATAAAATAAGTCAAATATCATCTGTGTTTCTATTAGGAAATGAAAATATAATGATTAAAATTATCAACATATATGTTTTATATTTGTCATGTATTCCTCAGGAAATCAGAGTATGTCCATTGATTCAATATATAATATGCTTTCCTAACTTTTATTCACACACACACTATTTTATGTTCAGTATAAGCTATTGTATTTTTTTTTCACTAGATATTTCATGGAGAACACAGACGTACCTTTTTCTATTGAGGAAACATCTGGAGAGCTCTATACAACTGATTTACTGGACAGAGAGACGGTAGCAATTTACAGGCTGACTGTGATTGGCTCTGATAAACATCCCATTGAGCCTTTGTCCAGTTCTGTCGTTGTTACAGTGCTGATAGGAGATATTAACGACCACTGGCCCCATTTTCTGAACAGCCCATACGTGGCTTATGTGCCCACTGAGATGGATGCAGGTAAGAGCTGTCGCTTGTAATTGATATTTTTCTATTTTATCCCTGATAAAAGAAAAATAGAATCTGTTTCTAGGTGAGTCTATGGTACATGGCTATGGTGTTTCCATTAGCTCATTGATCTGTCCCCATTATGTTTCAGATGGGATGTTTAAGGAACAGTTTGTCAGTGCAGCAACATTTTTATGTTCAAAAGTCAAATTTGCTGTGAACTCATGTCTGTCTACTGTTAGGATTAAAAATATCTCAGGCTTTGAGGTTTTTTTGGGTTTTTTTCAAATGTGAGACAAATTTTTATTTAACTCAAAAAGACCTAATGCTACTTTTATGGCAGTTCCAAATGATTTTTTTCTTTATTTGACCTTTCTTAAGAGATTTATCTCAATATTATCTCCTGTATTTTGCTTTTTTTTTTTTTTTGCAAAAATCATGTATTTTCATATATTAAATTTACATGTAGATGTTCATAAAAACTCAGATTAAAGTTGAGGGTCATTATATCAGAAACAGAGAAAACTGAAGAAAAAGTGACTTTTTCAGTAAAATACATCATTAACTGAACATAAACCAAGTGTCTCCATCCACTGTCATTGATCCAACTCCATGGGTTTTACTGCTGAATCAGTGTTTTAGAAGATGATGGTGTTTCCACATTCACTACAGAGCCTCTGAACATCTAAATGGGTCATAAATGATGACCATGAAAAGATAAACTGCATTTTACATTATTTATATTTATTGATAGGATTAGTGGATCAACAGGTAAAGTTTTACAACAGTAGACAATTTTGTTCAATGTTTGGGTCTTTATGGGTTAGAATAAATATGTCTTATGTCAAAGTCTTTTTTGTCACAAAGCCATAAATGCTAGTCAATGAGACAACTGAGTATTAAAAGATCTGCATGAACAGACTGTGTTGTGAGAACAGTGGTTGCATCTGACTGACCTTCTGTTCATCTGGTTCTTGTCCCCTACAGGCTCAGTTGTTTGTGCTGTAAAAGCTACAGATGAAGACATTGAGATGAATGGAGAACTTCATTATTCATCCTATGGACCAGGTGCAGAAATGTTTTCCATTGATCCATACAGTGGTACTGTGTTCACTTCAGCTGCTCTCAGAAGGACAGAGGATGTTATACTTAATGTACATGTGGAAGATGCTGGAGAAAATCCTAAATATGACTTCACTACTGTAAGTATAAGATTTCAAAATGTATCTGAATTTCCAGTGATTCGTGTGGATCCGCTGAATTACTCTCTCTCTGAGGATGATCCAGTGGGGACCTTACTGACTGTGGTCGCCGCTACAACTGTCAGAGCTCAACCAATTTCCTTCTATCTTGCCTCGGGTAATTATGAGGAGATGTTTCATGTGGACCAACTGAATGGAAATCTAACAGTGGAGAACCCCCTGGATTATGAAAACAAAAAGGAATTTACTTTGTTGATAGAAGCCAGGGACTCTGGTTCCCCTCCTTTCTCATCATTCATGGAAATTCACATAAACATCACCGATGTTAATGATAATGTCCCACTGTTTACTCAAGCCGAATACAGGTGTGAAGTTTTTGAGAATTTGCCACCATCCTGGGTTTGTGACGTTCTTGCCATTGATGCAGATTCTGGCATTTACGGGACTGTGCAGTATAATATCACAGAAGGGAACATGAATTATATTTTCATAATCGACCCTGAAAATGGTTTATTAAGCACCACTGCAAGTTTAGACAGAGAAGATATCCCTGAATTTAATTTAACAGTTGAAGCTGCAGAACTAGACAACCCACGTCATAAAGACAGAGCAACAGTTATTGTCAGTGTCTTAGACAAAAACGACAATGCACCTCGTTTTGCTCAGATTTTCATCTCAGAGGTACCTGAGGATGCTCCAATTGGACATACAGTCTTACAAGTTACCTCAACTGATGATGACACCGATGCCAATACGGGGATAAATTATTCCATTGTGGACTATAGTGATTATATGCCATTTTATATTGATTTTGATACTGGCTACATCATCGTTCAACAACCTCTGGACAGAGAGATGGAGGATCACTACATTGTAAAAATTAATGCAAATGATTCTGCATGGAGCATAAGCACAGATGTTACTGTCATCATCACAGACATTAATGATAATATACCAGTATTTTCTGAAGATTTATACAGCATATTCCTCCCAGAATCAACAGATGAAGAGGTATTTGTCCTACAAGTCTTTGCTACAGATGCAGACATGGGGGAGAACGGCCATATTTTATATATAATTGAACCTCCAAATGAGAGATTTTGGGTGAACGCTTCGACTGGTGAAATCTATACAAAACAGCCATTAACACTGCAGAATTCAGATTCTGATATCTACCAGTTCATAGTGATTGCATTTGACTGTGGAAGCGATCCACTGCACAGTAACACCACTGTAACAGTAACATTAGAACCACTTAACCATTATGCACCAGTGTTTTTGCCTTTAGAGCATGTGATTGTGATTCCATATGACATGGACATTGGAACTGAAGTTGTCCAGTTTACAGCAATAGATCAGGATATTAACAACAGCAGCCCTGATATTGAATACTATTTAATCGGAGGCAATGCAAGTGAGTTCTTTTGGATCCAAGATGACACTGGAAAAGTAATATTGAATCAAAGTTTGTCAGAGAGCATAAATTTGTTTCTTACTCTATCAGTTGCGGCAAAAGACAAGGGTTTTCCTCCTTTATCATCACAAACCCAAATTACCCTTGAAATCACTGGCACAAATCATTTTTCTCCAAGCTTCAAGGAACCAGATGTGACTTTCTCTGTCCCCGAGGACTTGCCAGAGGGATCAGTAATTGGGAAAATTGAGGCAGAAGATGAAGATTCTGGTTCAAATGGTGTCATTATGTACTGCATTACTGAAGAAAATCTCCATTTACCATTTTCTGTAGGAGAATCTTCTGGGCTGCTAATACTGACCAGAGCGCTTGACTTTGAAAAAGAAAGCACCTATCACCTCCAAATTAAAGCCACAGATGGAGGCTGGGCATCTAAAACTGGTCTGTTAAATGTGACTGTAGTAGTTATGGATGTGAATGACAATCCTCCAGTCTTTTTAGTTCCAGAGTATATCATATCTTTACCCGAAAACTCAGAAATTGGCACAAATGTTCTTGATGTAAAAGCTGCTGATGCTGATTCAGGCACATATGCACAAATAAGCTATTCTCTCACTGCTGGTCATGTAGATAAATTTGTGATTGATTCAAGAAATGGCACAATCACCACTTTGGAGGTTTTTGACTATGAGCAAGAGCTGACATTTGACATAACAATCAAAGCATCCAACCTTGATGGCCACCCTTTATTTAGTCTGGCACACGTTGTCATCCAAATCTCAGATGTTAATGAATTCAAACCTTCATTTAAGGCAAAAGAATTCCATTTTTCTGTATCTAGAAATGTTCCTGTTGCAACAACGATTGGAAAAGTAATAGCTACAGATTATGACCAAGGCCCCGAGGGCCAGGTGTTTTACCTGATGTTTGGTCAAAACAAAAATATGGGCTTTGAAATCAATCAGATTTCTGGGGAAATATACACAACAAACAGTTTGAGGAAGCAAGGTAACACTCAAGTTGTTCTAAAAGTCTTGGCTAAAAACTCTGGGGTTATAACTGGAATGGATGTGGACGAGGCTTTAGTCCACATCAGTGTGATTGACATTAATGATGCACCCATGTTTTCCTCTGCACTTTATTTTGCAAATGTTACGGAAGACAGTGAAGTTGGGACTTATGTAACAACAGTGAGCGCTCTGGATCAGGACTCCATATTGAAGTGGAATCATTTTTTCTTCAGCATTGAAAAGGGAAACACAAACTTTCCTTTTGCTGTGAATCCATCCACAGGTGTCATTTCTGTAAACTCTCCTCTCGACAGAGAACAGTGGCCGATGTACAACCTCACAGTTACAGCCACTGATAATGGTTCTCCACCAGCCACTGGGACCACTAATGTCATAGTAACTATTGTTGACGTCAATGACAATGCTCCCAAACTCACCGTCACTGAAGCTCAGCTTAAGGAGAATCTGCCTCAAGGTACCGTAGTAGTTAAATTAAATGCAACTGACTCTGATTTACCACCAAACCAAGGACCATTTACATACTGGTTGGTCAATCCTGTTATTGACACTACCTTTTCATTGACTCCTGATGGGGTTTTATTCACCACAAGACCTGCTGATCGAGAACAGACTGCTGTATATAAACTCCAGGTGGCTGTCAGGGATGCAGGAATCCCTCCACTATCATCTACAACAATGTTTCACATCAGGATCATGGATGAGAACGATAATCCTCCCATTCCTAGAAACATTTATATTGAGGTGAAATATTTTGGAAATTCTTTCCAGGGAGGCATAATTGGCAACGTCCGTCCTGAGGATCATGATCAGTACGACACATTTACCTGCGTTGTTAAAAGCGGGCCACTGGCTATGTTTACAGTAGCTAATGGGACATGTGAGTTAAGGTCGGCTCCATTTCAAGGCGAAGCTACGTACAACATCACAATTGAAGCAACAGACCAGTTTCATGACCCAGTCAACAACAGTGTCTACGTAAACTACAAGGGATTTACAAATGCATCCGTAGACAACTGTATATTATTCTATGTGTCGTCAACATCAATGGCAGAGTTCTTGTCGAATAAATATTTGAGATTTGTCAAAGCTCTGGATAGTCTGTTTAACCTACAGGCTTCTAAGACGCACCTATTTGGAATCAAACGCATTGGCTCTGAAATCCTTCTGTTAGCTGCTGTTAAAAATTATAACGGTCAATATCTCAGCAAAGACCTAGCAAGTGGAATCTCTTCAGGCCACAAGAAATTACTGGAGTCTCAGAGCAACGTCACTATTTCTCACATCACCAGCGACCCATGTTCCGTCAACCCCTGTCAGAACGGGGCGTCATGCAATAAAAACATTTACATCAGCCAGGAGGTTGCTGTCCTGGAAAGCGTCGCTGTCATCTTTGTGTCACCGCGGAAGGAGATTTTTAATTGCACATGTCTGACTGGCTTCACCGGAGCAGTGTGTGAATACGACATTGATGAATGTGAGGCAAGACCTTGTAAGAATGAAGGTACATGTGTGAACACTCTGGGAAGTTTCTACTGTCACTGTCAGAGCGGCTTCTCTGGCCCTGTCTGCGCCACCGATATTAATGAATGCCTGAAGCTGAACTGCCAAAACAGCGGGACGTGTATTCATAATCAGGATGGATACTGGTGTCGCTGTGCTGCGGGATTTGAAGGTAGATGTTATCCAGATATTACACTATTTTTTTTTTTTTTTTTGTTACTGATGTGTATATAAGAACAAAGGCATTTACATATACTAGGACACACTGATGTCAACATTAACACACCATGTCACATGTACACACCATTAGGTTTTACATATTTTTGAGAATAACAATAAAAAAAAACAAAACCCAACAAACACAACTGAGACCATGCTTAAATCTAGTCTTTATTAAATAAACTGCTCAAATAAACATGAGGTAAATTAAAAATAAATAAACACATAATAGTAAATGAAAAGGAAAAGAGGAAAAAAGGGTGAGGGATTAGTTACATTGTCACAAAGAAATCATTAATGGTTGCTATTTATTGTAAAATTGATACTACACAATTCAACACCAACAGAGATCAGAATATTGATACATATGGTTATTATTTTCTTTTTTAGGAGAAGCCTGTGAGAAGTTCATAGACCATTGTAAATCTACACCATGTGCCCAGGGCAGCTGCATCAACTCACAAATAGGATTCACTTGTCTCTGTCCATTTGGTAAGAAAAAAAGACATTTAATTTTAACATACTGTCTGAGTCAAATGTCTACAATTAAACTCTGCAATAACTAAACACATGCAATAATTCACAATGTACTATAATCATAATCAACAATGTTAAATAATGGAAATCGACAATAAGCAATACTGCAATTGGTAATCTGTAATAACCAACAACGTGCAATAATGGAAAATGCAAATGTGCAGTAACCATAATCAACAATGTGCAGTAATCACAACTAGTAATGTGTAAAAACTAACAATGTGCAATAATGAAAATCTAAAACTTTGAAATAACTACTGTATTTACCTCACATGGTCCTCTGCACTCTATGTATGAATGTGTGACTTGACAAAATGGGAGATGTGAGTGTGTCTTTTTTTCAATACTGTTTTTTACTAATTTTTACTTTTTTTTTTTTTTTTTGCATTGTATATTTCCTGTAAAATTCCATCTTTCACAAGCACACCAGAATTTTGCTGCGCATGCTCTGTGTCTCTATATGTCAGGAAATGGATGAATGAATGACTAAATACTGGTTCAGACTCTAATGTGGACATTTGTTTTGTGGTGATTCATGTGTAGGTTTAGATAAAAAGCATTGTGTAAGGGTTAAATTCTAGGACCTTATAATGTGTTGAAGTTAATTATTCCCAGGTTTCTTGTCCTACTGCAGGAGTGAGTGGGATTCACTGTGAGGAGCAGAGTTATGGCTTTGAGGAGCTGTCCTTCATGGAGTTTCCTCCGTTAGATCGCAGGACCAATTTAATCTCTCTAGAGTTTGCAACAGTGCAGAGGAACTCCCTCCTCTTGTACAACCCAGGAGGACCCGCCACTGCTGAGTTCCTGGCCCTGGAGATCCGGGACGGGGCCGTACATCTGTCTTATGACCTCGGTGCCGGACCTGTAACACTGCAGACAAACAAGCAGGTGGCAGACGGACATTTTCACAAGATTACCACCAGAAGGATTGGCAGTGTGAGTTTTGAACAGTCTAATAAAATGGACCTGCCTCAGCAAGGTTTTATAAATGTATTTGTTTAAATTGGTATTAGCATTCATATCAATTATGCATAAATTATCAGTTTATGCAATTATATCATCATGTTTTTCTGACTATATTCCTTCTTTTTGTTTTAACTAGTGCATTATATTTTGTTTTAATTGTGTATAATTTACTTTTTCTAATACTGGGCTGTATAAATGTTGTAAAGCATCTTGTAACACTGGTTTTAAAAGGTGCTATTGCAAATTATTATCATTAGTGAATTTGAAAAGATGATAATACACTTTTTTTTTAATATATTTTGTGTTTTCCTGTTTATAGATGGGCTCTCTGCATGTGGACAACTGCACAGAAGTTGAAAACAATGGATTTTGTTTTTCTCAAAATAGCGGTCATAGTTTTGAAAGGTAAATAGGACTAATACAGCGATCCTATTCTATTTTTAGCTACATGTTGGTGTATGAAGCTGGATTAATGGCTTCTCTGCGTCTGTATCCAAACAGGACGTTAGATGTTGGAAACATCAACATGACACTGGGCGGACTGAGGACTGTTGAATCTGTTTCACTTCATCCTAAGCAGATACAAACACATGACTTTCTCGGGTGTATTCGTAATATTCACGTGAATGGAGTTGTGTTGAGATCTTCAATGGCCCTCGCCACATATAACATCCTTGAAAGGTACGTATTCAATATCAAAAATGTAGCGTAGGAAAGGAAACAACATTTGATTAATTGGATAAATTTAATAAAAAGAAAATAAGGTTATTACAGAAAAAAGTTTTAGATTGAATGATTGATTGATTGAAATAGTTATTTTGAATATGAGTGTCAAAAAAGAAGTGAATAAATAAACAAAATATTTATTAACATTAGACATATAATACATATTTGAAAAAGAATATGAGAAGTGAAATGAAGAAGAAGAAATGAAAATGAGAAGTATAACTTATAAACTCCTACCCTTTTCCTTACAGATTAATAATAGGCCTCCTAGTCTAAAACTATCTATACTATAATGCCTGATACGTATTGTTAAATAGTTTTGTTTCTGACTTTATTGTATTACAAAGAAATGTAATATTATTTATATATACTCAATAGCACATATATACTCAATAGCACATACATATACATACACATACACAGGTATAAATATTTCTTACATTTTTATTGCTGTATATACTACAGAGATGTGTTTTTTCAGAAAGTTTTCATTTTTAAGGTGTCCTAGACCAACAGTGTCACCATGTCAAAGCCACCCATGCACGAATGGAGGAGTGTGTCGTGATCTGTGGTCTGACTATATCTGTGAATGCAAACGTCCTTATACTGGAAGCAACTGTGCCAAAGGTAATGAATAAATAAATTAAAACTTGTTATATGCACACCCTGGCTAAAACAAAGTCCACCTGGGTTTAACCAAGCAAAAAGCAGGAAAATTTTTTTGTGTAATTAGTGCAGTGATTAATAGGTTTCTTTAATTCTGCCTGTGCAGTGAGTAGCTTAAACAACGTAAATATTGGACTGTTTCAATAGAAAAAGGTTGCATGGTCTGAGTGAGAAAAAAGGTAGATGAAGAGATTTCCCATCATGCCTAGTGCCTACAGTAAAGTTCTTATCCACAAAATGTGTTTATATGATATAATCTTATTGAAACAATGTCAAGACGGATGCATGCTTTAATCAAAGTTAAATATGACCCAATTGAGTATTAGAATGTGGGATTTTTTTTGGTCAGGCTGAATAATTCATTCAGATTAAAATTAGACTTTAATCCATTTAATTTCATATGCTTTTATTTGAGCAGAGATGCCAGAGGAGGTGGTGTTGCAGTTTTATGGCAATGAATATATCGAGTACATTATCAAGGAGCGATTCAAAAGAGACTACCTGATAAAACACACACCGGATGACAAAAAAGAAGTGAGCACTGAAACCTTACCAGTGATTAATATCAAATTTAAGACCAAAGAAAATGGAGTGTTGGTATTTGTTCTTGGACAGACAGGATTTACTGTGCTTAAGGTAAGGGTATGTAAGACATGCATTATGCTTGATTTTTAACTTTATTGTATTTATGTCATATGTATAAAAGTGATGGTTCTTTTTGTTTGATATTAAGATAAAAGACAGAAAACTGGAGTGTATTTCCAAAGACAACCCCTCTGGACACCTGTCAGATTTTACTGTCGACACTGTTGTCGGTGATGGACGATGGCATGTTCTGTCATTGTTCAGCAACAAACACAACACTCTTGTCCTTGTCGATGGTAAACCTGTTGTGAACATCACAGAAAGAAATGTTGATCTCACTCCTCCTAACATGGAAAAAATTGTCCTTGGAGCTGGAGATTCAATGGCCCAACAGTCAGGTGAGATATACTGTGATTATGTCAAAAATATATAGGGTGATGTGTTTCATTTTCATTTATTTATTTTCGTATGATGCAAATTATTAGTTTATCAGTCATATTTAGCATGAAGCAATGCCAATAATGCATTTGTAGCAGTAAGCTATAAAGACCCAAACACCCACTGGTGCCCAAAACCATCTGATTTAAACTGTTTAATATCTGTTGATCCACTAATCCTATCTGTACATGTAAATAATTGGAGTAAAATGCAGGTTTTCATCTTTTCATGGTCATCAAATATAACATATTTGGACATTCAGAGGCCCCACAGTTACCATGGAAACATTGTCATCTTCTACAATGTTAATTCACCAGTAAAGCCCATGGAGTTGAATCAATAACAGTGGATGGACACATAGGGTTTATGCTCAGATATGATAGGTTTTACTAAAAAATTCACCTTTTCTTAAATTTTCCTTGCTTTTGATTATAATTTTTACATTTACTCTGAGTTTTAATGAACGTTTACTTGATCAGTGAATTAAATAGAGGAAAATACCTGATTTACACTGGAAAAAGTCAAACTAAAAAGGATAATTTTACAATAAACTGCAATAAATCACTTAAGAAAGTCAGTTTAGCTTCATACTGTCTACTCAAAATATAAAGATTTCTGTTTCTTTTTTGTCAGACAGGTAAAAAAAAAAAAAAAAAAATCTTTACCTTGACATTGGGATTAGGGAGGTAATAGAAAAATTTGAAAACGGGCCCAGAGGTCCATGAACAGAGATGAGGGAGCCTACACCTCATCTCACACCTGAGATACGGTCCCATGTGGGAAACCAGACAGTAGGGGATGATTATGGCCCCTGCTGTCTGACAAACCAGGATAAAAACATGACAAAACAGTCACAGTAACATTAACTGACCCTTCTGAGGAAGTAGCCAAAACATGTCAAGGTAAAGATAAACTTTTTTTTTTACCTGTCAGACAAAAAAAAGACACAGAAATCTTTATCACTTAAGAAAGGTTAACTACAGAGAAAATTTTATTTGAACTGCCACAAAAGTACCACTGGTTCTTTATGGGTTAAAACATACAACCATGTTAATTGGAGCATTTCAAAGAAAATTTGCTAACAAAGACATCAATGAAATTATGTCAAAAATGTATAGGTTGAATTTTTATTTTTTTTATTTTCATTTAACATAATGCAATTTATTAACTTATCAGTCATATTTAGCATAAAGCAATAATAATAATGCATTTATAGCATTAAATCATCAGCTGTGGTGTAGTTGGTAGAGCAGGTCGTCCAATGATTGAAGGGTCGGATGGTTCAATTCCTGCCTCAAACTGTCCATATGTCAAAGTGTCCTTGAGCAAGACACTGAACCCTAAATTGCTCCCAGTGAGGCATGGTAGTGCCTTGCATGGCAACATCTGCCCACTGGTGTATGAGTGTGTGCGTGAATGGGTGAATGCGAATATTGTAAAGCGCTTTGGGTGCCATTAATGTATGGAAAACGCTATATAAGTACCAACCATTTACCATTTAAATCATATAAGGACCATGCTAATCAGAGTATTTCAAATAAAATAAAATATATATATATATGTTTTATACTTAACAAAGACATAAAAAAAGTATTTAAGTGGTTTATCAACAGATGTCAGGCATATTGGGTAGTAAAAAAAAAAAGGAAAAGTCTGCATCTGTAAAACCTGTAGGTGCTTTAATAAAACTATCTCTGTTCTGACAGGATTCTCGGGCTGTGTGCAGTATTTCAACATGTCAGGTTATACCCTGCCTGTTAGTGGACACAGTGAGGTGGTGGAGGTCTGGCCCAGCTCCACTTTACTCCAGTCAAGTTGCGTTTCTCCAGAAGTCTGCTTCCCTTCGCCCTGCTCTGAAGAGGACCCAGGGATGAGGACCTGGCGGAGATGTGGACCCGGTGGGCAGAGCGGGTCCTGTATCTGCTTGCATAATGTTTCTGATCAAATGTGCGACCTCTGCACGACACAAAGCCTTGGCCAGTGCTTTGAGACGCAGGCCGGTGTTCCTCTGTGGGTCATAGCTGTAGTTCTCCCTGTTTTCTCGGTGCTGGTTTTTATAGCGTTGTTTGTCGCCCTTTACAGAGCTAGGAGGCAGAATGCAAAATGCCAACGTAACAGGTTGTCACAGAGAGCAGAGCAAGGGACGGACAATGCGGTGTTTTGTTTCGACGACGGCAGAATGCTAGCAGATGCTGTGCATGCAGATAAAGGCATAGAGCCTAAACTCAGCTCTGATCAGCAGAGGTTAAGTGTCAGGCGTGATGCTAGCCTGGTGAGCGTTCAGCCGCTGTCAAACAGTGGCGTGGAGTACTGTGAAATCAACAGCGTCTGTAGTGAGTTTTTTAATTCAGACGCCACATCAGTAAAGCTCACCTGGCACAAACATTTTTACAGTAAGAAGTATACAAAATCTGATCATAAACAATGGGGAGATTTGAAGATGTTGTTGGCAAGTTTTAAGAAAGGCCCGTCCAGTGAAGACGCCTCATCCGGTCCTGTAAAACCTCCAAAAGTAGCAACTCTAACCAAGCATCTGTTGACTAAGACTGATATCGATCAAATTAAACATTCACCTTCATGTTACACTACAAAGTTTCTCCAACCAGAGTTTCTGGAACCTGTTCAGTCCCTCACGTTTGATGAAATCAGGAAACTAAACTCGCCAACAGAGAAACACTGGACACCCAAGAGGTCCAGCCCCATAAAATCCACCGCGATAATCGACTTCTCATCTGACAGTGAAACAGACAGCACCTTCACCTGCACAGAGTCAGAGTACCGGCAGTTTTCTGTCCGGACATATGTGCACGAACAGTCCGCGCACAGCTTCAGGCAACGAGGCATTTTACCTGTAAACTCATTATTCAAGCAAACCTGCTGCTGCGCTCAAGGCCAGCATAAACCTGAAGGTACTCCCACTAATGCATTCGAGCAGATGGAGTTTATTCTAAATATGCAACTGCCTTTTAGGGTCTATGCTCCAGTATTTGAGGATATTGCACATCTACCCATGGAGGCCACTCAGAGCAATGATATGCAAAGTGATATTGAGGAAATAATTTAGTGTGAGTGTGTATTCCAAGGTCAAGGTACTTTTTTTTATTAATCTCCCTTGGGAGGAAATTTGTCTTGGACAGAGGGGTTTGCTGCACATAGAGCAAACATTACCACTCATACAACAATAAGAATCAGAATAAAAACATCCAAAATAAAATAAATAAATAAGTGGAATAAAAGTGCAATTCATTATTACACTGGTTAAAAACAAAAAGTGCAATGTGCAAATTCAGCAGGATGTATTCAAAACACTCACATAGGACAGAGCACACCCCTTACACTGTTAATGCTTTACCTAAGTGGCCCTACTAGGTTTCTGTCCTTCTGTACAGTCATGGCCAAAAGTTTGGGACTGACACAAGTTTAGTTTTTACAAAATTTGCCGCCTAAATTTTCTTATTTCCATACATTTCTAAGGTACACTGACAAATAATTAGAGGAATTGTATAACTTTCAATGACTTAAATTGACAAATAATTCACATTCAAGCAAAAAATCCTTTTGTGTCATTCACAAAACTTTTGGCTATGTCTGTAGATGCTGATGAAAGTGAAAGTGTTGCATCAAATACAACCTCAATCCCAAAAAATCGGAGCAAAAACAAAAGTGTTGCATTTAGATTTTTATTCATTGTACAGTGATGGCCAAAAATTTTGGGAATGACACATCTTTATTTTCACAAAATTTTCTACTTAATTAATTTATTATTTTTAATTTACATACACTTCTAAAATACATTGACAAATAATTTAAAAAAAAAATATATATACATATCAATTACTTTTATTGAAAAATAAATCACATTCAAGCAAATATTCCTTTTGTGTCTTTCCCCAACTTTTGGCCATGACTGTACATCCCAGGTCATTTGCTCATTAATGACAAGAATAAGTGTTTGTACTTGTTGTGTTTGCATAATGGAACCCTGTACCTCTTTCCTGAGTTCAGTAAAATATACTCGGGGTGCAGCACATGGGGGGTGTCTGATAAGATGTTATCTGCCTGTCTGAGGGTCATTTGTTCAAACAGGTCTTGGGGTCAGAGGTGCTGGAACACCCATGACTTTCCCCGTCATCTTTAACAGATGAAAAATCTGAGCTTTTGACTTCATGGTCAGATTTCCAAATGGACTGGTAATGCCATACACAGACTCAATTGTTGCTTCATAAAAAATCAAAATAATCTTACTACAGACAAGGTCTTAGTCGACGAAGGAAATGCAGGTGGTGGTGGATTCAGGCACAGACACTTGCCAGTTTTGTGTGCCAGCTTAACTCACTGTCGATGTTCACCCCTAGGTATTTGTATGACCTGACCTGCTCAGTGTTGGACTATGTATGGCCACAGAGCTGTGGTCACCCGTTGCCCTGGGGTCCACTAGCATCTTCACTGTTTTGATCTGCAGTTGATGAGCATAACACCAGTTAACAAACACACCCACTCCAGATCTGTGGCTGCTTAAGCTGTCACTAGTTTTTAGCAGATGAAGTATGACAGTGTCATCTGAGAATTTCACCACGTACTGGTCCTGCTGGGAGCTGACACAGTCATTAGTGTACAATGGCAATGAAAATGGTGTACTGACACATCCCTGGGGGCCCCAATCATTTGTTCCTGGGTGCATTTAGTGTCATGGCCCATGAATGTATTGTGTTCCTATTTTTTGACATATATTTTGGTTATTTAATGTAAATACCGCTGAATGAGTTTATTACAATCTCTATAAGCCTATAGTTTATTGTCTTGGTTTGAAGGTTATAAACAAGGGGAAAGTATTGAAACATCATTAAGTTAAGTTATTGATGAGAAATGGGGGTGGGATTAAATAAGTTTCCTTCTTCCCACTAATTTTCAAGCATGAATGAATGAATTTGAATTATTGAACTTGGATGTACTGTATTCTGTTGAAGGTACTTGCATTATCAGATATTGTTGCATGCAGGTCATTTGTGTTGTAAAATGCTTATTCACTTGCTCAAAATAAATTAAAACAAATGAATGGCAGCTGTTCTGTGCAAAAAATGTGTAATGCTATATGTAGTATGATGTAACTGCCCCAAAAACAAGGTGTGTGGGAGGTTGAATGTATCTGATGGAGGATTTTTACATGGATAGCAAGGCCCTGTTCTCATACATTTATTTTCTATTGTCTAGTTTTCCTAATATCAGTTTAAGTAATTTCATCATCTGGAATTGGAAGCATAAATCAATATGTAATTTTTTATAACATGATTTAAGGGTTTGGCTCTTTTTGGTTGAAAGAAAGGATTTACATTCAACAATATGTTATTCATAAACAAGGTGTACCTTGTATAATATATTGGGGTAACAGGTCTCACATTCATTGTCACTGTTCATTGTGTTTTCATTGTGAACTGTGAACTCTGACATTCAAATCAATGATTTATGTATTTATTAATCTTTATTTAACCAGGACAAAAACAAAACATTGAGATTAAGAACCTCTTCTACAGGGGAGTCCTGACCAAGATAGGCAGCAGCAAATATAAAATGCAGTTACAAGAAAACGCAGTTAAAACCCAAATAATTGACAATGCAATGCAATGCAATGTATAACATATGTATCTTCAGTATCTACAATTAAGAAAGATAGTAGAAATAAAAATCTCTCATACAAAGTCATACAGGCAAACCAAAGTCATTTTACCTAAACATGTAGATGTTCTTGAAAAACTATTTTATTCTTTAATTATATAAAAATCTGTCGTCAATATTCAAGACAGATTCACCACACAAACCCAATAATAGTTTGACTGAATGTTTGTTTTATCACCACCAGCTAAATCAAATACACAAAATGTTTATTTTATACATGAGATGCTTGTATTTATTACCCTATCAGTGCAAAAAGGGAAAAAATTACATTTTTATGTGTACAAAAATAGCAATTTATATATTTATTAACATTAAATGTATTTATTGTTTTATTCCTTTGATTGAGTTTTGTCCAGAACTGTGTAAAGGTTTAGAAAAAATTACTTACTAATATCAACTAATGTTTGTACTTTGCTGAGAGTCATTTTTTTTATTGCAATGATCACTTTTTTTTTTTTTAATATTTGCAATAAAGCCTCTTTAATATCTTTTGTTTTTAAACAGTATATAATTGGATTAACTGCAGCAGGTATGAGGCTGTACATCATGGTAATTATAACTCGGATTTCAGGCTTGATCCTGAAATGCATATTAACGATATAAATACAACATCTTGGTATATAATAAAGGCAGGTGACAAAAATTTGAGGAGCACATGTGGCCAACAGTTTGTAGCGGCTTTCGGTTTGAGACATTTTCAGAACAGCGATAATAATAGAAAAATAAGAAAAAATGATGAAGCTTAAAGGAAGTAGGAGACCGAGTAAGGCCACGGAAACGGCCACTTGTTTAACATAAGCAACTTGATCAGTATTACATCCAAGCTGAGTTATTGTTATATGGTCACAGTAGCATTGTTCGATTGTGTTTTCATTACAGTAAGACAAAGTTAAGGCATGAAATACAACACCAACCATCCGTATCAAAGTCACAACCCAGCAGACGGAGCAAGCAATAGAAATTGATTTGTTTGTGATTACAACAGGGTACCGAAAAGGAAACCATACAGCAACAAACCGATCTAAAGCCATAATCAGCAAAATTAAAGAATGAATAGCTCCCATAGCATGGACAAAATACATCTGTCCAAAGCAGGCAGCAAATGAAGATATCTTGTCATTCCACCAGTACCTGGAGATAACTTTAGGAAGTGTCACAGTGCCAAATATGATGTCTGTCATAGCAAGGTTCAAAAAGATCAAGTATGCTGGTTTGTGAAGATTCACTTCATATGCAATAAATACAATAATAAAAGCATTGCACACAACAATGACAAGATACAGGAGGAAAAGTAGAAGAGATACTGGTGCATAGTAGTCTGGTAGAAGTCCAGGGAATCCAGTGATGATAAAGTCTTTTATAGTTGTATTGATGTGTAACACCATCACTGGAGCAGAACTGAATGACAAACAATCTAAATCAAGCCTGTATCCATGAGAAGCATCATACCATGAGTAAATACAATCCTGTACGAAGCATTGATAAATTGACTGGACATTTGGCTGGAGGCAGAAAGAAAAAACAGTCTTTAAACCATCCACTCGACTCTGAAGGTGGAACCAAGCGGCACTGCAGGACCACACAGCATCACAACCTGTAACACACCACACACAAGAGGAGGATACACAAAGATACCACAGAGAAAAATAATCATATGACCCCCCCAAGGTTGGAACACTTACCACAGGCATCACCTCCTCATGTTGTACAAGAGTCTGAAGTGGTCTTTATATTTAACTCCAGTATGTGGTTAATGATGTCTTTGGAGATAAACAGTCAAGGGAAAAAAAAAAACCAATGTGTACTCAAGCTTTAGTAGAATGACAGACAAGGAAAAGGAAAAGTTTTGTCTTACATTTTAAAACTTTAACTGACACAGTTAACTAATTTCACTTTGATACAATTAGTTCAGTATCACAAAGAAGAAATCCACTTCTGTGTAAGACTGTAAATAACACCTTCTAATTAAAAAAAAAACCCCTCCCTAATTAGATTGATCAAGGCAAAAACACAATAAAGTGCAAGAAAAAGTGTGCATGCATAAAGGTAGTGCAAATAACAATAGAAAATAATAATACTAATACTACTACTACTAATAATAATAATAAAAAATGACTGCAATAAGAACTATACAGACTATATACATGTTTATAACAAAATGGAATTGTAAATTGTGATTTCCTCATTCCAATTTCCTCAACGACATTTTTCCAGAAAACTAGCACAAGAAAGAAAAATGGTATGAATATTAGGAAGAGCCAAAAGCCATGGAGGAGGAACCCCTCATCCAGGACAGACAGACAGGTGTACATTCAGACATTTGGATTTTATTTTGATATTTTAATATTTTGAATTTCCTTCGGGATTAAAAAAGTATCTATCTATCGATCAATCTATCAATCTATCAATCTATCTATCTATCTATCTATCTATCTATCTATCTATCTATCTATCTATCTATCTA
>JAPTGZ010000006.1:35057281-35078301 GCA_029814645.1 Fowleria isostigma | reverse complement strand
TATTGTTGCAACTTGCATTAGTTCACCAAAACTAAGTTTAACACAATGTACAGGACACAAATGTATCCAATCAAGATAAATTAATACTAATTCAACACAACTAAGCACCAAAATGTGTAATTTTTAAAAGAAATGTAAATATATCTAATAATAGTGTCACTAAATAGAATAAAAAGTAAATAAAAATCAAAGAACAAAACATACATATAAGAAAGAACAGTTAGAAAAGAAAAAAATAAGAAGCAAAACTAAGCTAAATTAATTATATCATTTTTGGTGAAATGTTGTCACAAGTCTCACTGAATTGATGGCGCATTATTTTACATTTTTATTTTACAGCACTGCATAATGGTTATATAAGCCTCTCACTAGATATTTACAATGTAATATTAGAGGCCGTGTTGGCACTGTATCAAAGCTACCTAAATACAGATGGAATGAATATCTCTGCATTGTATTTTTATTTCTGTTTATACATTTATGTCAGCTTAACTACTTTCAAAACCTGGAAATGTACTAGATGCAGTCTTGTGAAAGGCAAAGTCCAACTCCCTCTAATTGTGCCCCATGAGACCTTACTTCACAAAAAAAGAGGATTTTTTAAATATCGCTCTCATTCACACTTTGTCTGTTTTAAAGGGTAAATTTACAAATCAAGAATAATTTGGTGTAAAAACTCTTACATCAAACTGAAAATTTGTAAATACACATCAGTGTTGTCAGCTTAACTTTCTCCACAACCTGAAGATATCTCTGCAGCTTCAATGTGACGAAACTTCATGTAATTTCCAGCTTTTTAATATTTTTTACCTTGCTCTCCGAGATTGAGGTTAAATTTATCGAGTGTGTTTTAAAATCTATTATCTGTATAAATTTTATTCATCCAGGAAAGGAAGCTGAAAATCTCTCTTACTTGCAAAAATGTCCGCAAAATATTCAACACAAACATTCCAAAACAGACTCAGATTAACCATAGAATATCTGTAGAATTGACTCCAGCGAAAGGATTCGCATGAAATCCCTCATGTTTCTGCAGCTTCAACGTGACTACATTTCATGTGATTTCCACCTCTTTAATATTTCACCTTGAGATTGAGGTTAAAAATGAAGAAGTAACAGTCATTTTGGAGTTGGTGACATGTATCGCATAAGACCGGAGGTGCAGTCCACTGAACCATTTCACACCAAATCAGATGCTACCGCTTTATCTTTACCATAAATTGTGACTTTCAGAACTTATGTTTTAAAGACAAACATCATATCTGCAGTGCAATTACATGACTCAAATCGGATTGATAAGTTGGTTCTAAAGTAATGTCCCATGATGCACAGCAAAAGAGACAGGACTTGACCACTGTGTTGTAATGTAACCATTATGACTAAAATTACTTGATTAGTAACTAGTTTGACCACTTTTTGGAATTATTATTAAAAATAAAGTAGTCAAAATTGTTTGATTCCAGCTTGTTTTTCTGTTTTCATTATATTTTTTTTGTTATTTATTCCTCCTCTACATTTGTGTGATGGGCCGAACAACATATCTGAAGACATGTTGGGTTTTGAGAGATTTTTTCACCACCATTTTTTTAACGATTTTTAGCCAAAGCAAGTGATTCTACAAGCTGGCCGCAAATGTAATTGTTATAATAGAGAGTTGGTAACTAAAGAACCTGAACCTAGTGACATAAAACATAAAAACATCCCCGTTATCATTCCAAACAGCACGTTAAATACTCAGTACATACATTCCGCATTTAAATGTGTGAAATCATTGTCCAAGTTGTATATAACGTTCTGCGCCTGAAGCAGAGTTTTTCTAATCTGTGTCACATGTTGAAGGAGTCATATGAGAACACACTGTGTGGGAAGAATTGGTCCTTGACATTAACTTCTAGTGGATGACAGGTTTTTTGAATGGTGGCAGTGCATGGTAGAAGCTGCTGTTATGAAGTAGAAAAGTTTTAGTGTGTGTTGTCCACCTATACACAGTCACACAAAGAATGACTTGCGTAACTTGAGCTCTTTAAAAAAGGGCAGGGTGACTGGTATGTAAATATCTTATCCTGTGGCTCTGGAGCTTTGCAAACCAAATGAGAAAGAGAGCCAGGTTGGAAGTTTGTGAGTGTTGCATGTGGCAGGTTTTCACCGGAGTAACTGTCATTCTTTGTTAAACAGTGAGTGTGTGTGGGAAAGCAATTGCCTTTTTGGTATGTGGCTTTGCAGGTTCTCTGGAGCTGAAACGTGTGCACGCTCTGGTTCAAAAATTAACTCGTCACCGCGCAAAAGTCCACATCATCCGTCCAGTCGTGTTAGTTCTGGTTTGAGTGGTCACATGCAGAGCAGTAAAAATAACAGCGGACAGCACTTAATATTCACATGAACACTGTTTCTAATGCAGGAATATGTGAAATGTTTTAGCTTCTGTTTTGTTTCTCTATCCACTAAGCCAGCCTGTCATAACATGCAGATCTGGGAGTAAAGATTGGATGTGTGAGGAAAAAAAAACATGGAGCTGTATGATTAGTTGCTCAATGGAAAAGGTTTTTACATTGTTGATGCTTCTATAAGTATAATAAGAAACTTTATTTGTGTAGCATTGTTCTTCACAAAATGCAAGAGAACGTAGAGAATATAACACTGATTTTACTTTTTAACAATGAAGCATCATATTGTCTTGAATTGTAACAGATATTTGTGAAGTGGAAGTGGGAAGATTATGCACCATATTATGGTGAGGTTGATGCTGGCGAAATGAAAAACAATGCACACCAGAATATTTAAGTTTTAACTAAAGAATACATGTTGAGCAAACACAGGAGTGTGTTATTTTATTAAATTCTAAAAGAAACACATTTGCTTGGTAGACATTTTATGTAAAGTAAGTTAAAACCAAACTTTTACTCAGGAAATAAAGACACTTCACTGTCTTAGCTTCCTTTTTTAACTTTACTTATACCTTCCTCTTTTGCGGCTTGAATCGCTGCAGACTAATCCAGTACAAAGCAACATTTCTCTTACTTTCAAAGAATATCTCTTACTGGCAAAAAATAGCTGCAAAACATTTACCAGAGACATTCCAAAACAGATTCCGATCAGTCCGTGAAAGGGTTTTCATGAAGTCACTTGTACCACATAACCTTATGTAAATACAGTTTGATGAGCTGTTGTTACAGGTTGCTGATCATGCCCTTTCACACGACTCTGGAGTGTCTACAGTACATGACAAACAAGTTTCCCTCTTAGAGGGAGTGTCACCATAATCTTCCATCTGACAGTGGTTTTCTAATCCCTCAGGAAGGAAGGAGAGGGAACACAGAACACTGTGAATTATACCAAATTACACAAATTAAGTTATGAATGGATTTTTGAATAGAAATTGATGACATATTTTTAATTACTACACATATTACTACAGTCTGACTGGGGGCAAAACTGTTTTTTTAAAAAAGACACAATTTATTGAGTTTGTTCTACTGTATGGTTTCCAAAACAGAACTCAGGAATAATCACATAATTTGCAAAAAACTGATTTTTGCATTTGCCTTGAAACGTGTCCGGTGTATGGTTCACACTGTTGGTCACACATTCATGGTTTCTGGCCTCTTGGTAACATCCCTACATTGAATGAAATGCTTTATATGAACAGATCTTTGTCTGCAGTCAAGGAATTTTGCAGTTCACTTATCTCAGCGATAGGGTTCCCTAGGGCACTGGAGCTGCATTCTGACTCCTTTAAAGCCCGCAAAATGTTAGAAGCCATGAACCTGTGTGGCCTTCATCGGTTTGTCATCATGTTGAGATATGTAATAGCATTGAGCTGAAATGAGTCCTTGAGACACTTGACCACATTAACTTTTCATTCATATCGACAAAGCTTTTATTAAACTGGTATTTTTTATTGTGGCTGAAATGTTTTTCTTGCTGAAACTGCATTGTCACTGCTCACTAATAATATAATATCAGGTTATGACGTTGTGTCTTATCACTGTGTAACAGGCAAGGACCATGACTAAGATATACTTCAGATTCCTCATGAACTGCATTGTTGTAGCTGTGGACACAGTATTGTTTTGTCTGAAGTGGAGCTGATTAGTCTGCGCCAATTGGACATTTTACAAACTATTGGTATCAGTAGAAGTCGAAGCCAGTAGTTAATATTACACTTCTAAATTCTATGTAATTATAAAAAAAAACCCAACACATTTTTTTTAGTTGACTGGATTGTCATTTATACATTAATTCATTCAAGAGTTTTTATGTTCAAAGTGTCAGGTTTATTTATTCATGTATTTAATGCTTTGACTTGTTCAGTTCAATGGTTATCCGGTTTTATGCCTAATGTTTTTCCAGTGGCAATTGTTTAGGGGATGGGCCCAGATAATATCAGCCGATTAACTGGTTATCTGCTTTTCCCCACAGCAAACTATGATATTATATGGGCCACAGCTACTCTGAATACACAAGGAAGTTTCAGGCAGTCTTGTACAACACATATGTCAGCCCTGGTGGATTAGAGTGTCTGCATCAGGCCATTCTCTTACAATTTCTGAATAAACTTTTAGAAGTGTAATATATGAACAATGCAATGTTAAGCTGTGAGATTCAATGTGCCACCATTTTGACATGACTCTTCTTTACCAACAGATTTTTGTCGCATCGATGAGCCACTATGCAAGGATGAGAACGCCATTCTCAGCTATGAGGCTATCCGTAGTATCCACAAACAGATGGACGATGACGCAAACGGCAATGTAGACGTGGTAGAGACAGACGGTGTAAGTACCAGCCTTAACAATTGTCATTCTTCAGGAACTGACGCTCTTTTGATGCAATACACTTGCTTGTGCTCTGAGAATGGTGATGGTCTTCATTTAGTCTGAAGAGGCTTACAGGTATCACTGAAATAATCCTATGTTGTCTGACTTGTTAGAGGATTTGCTGCAAGGATTTGCTTTCTTGAAACCTCATAATGTTCTTACATACTCTTCATGCTCGTGGGATTTGTCCTGTTTGTGCTACAATGCCCTTTTCCTAAATTTTTTCACAAATAACTAATCTAATTCCATTAGATATGGTTGTAAATATAAAAAATGTTTAACCTTTTCATGCGTGAATTATTAGAATCTTAGTCAAGTTTTTTCCCCGAGTGTTTTTATTCCTCTTTAGGTGTGAAAAAAACAATGCGATCACATTTAATTTTTGAAACAAAGAAACATATATTTAAAATGCACTAACAGAAAGGGATATACTATGTGAAAACTATGAAAAAATACTTTTTTAATGCACCAGATATGACAATTTCTCATATTTTATTATGCTCTAATCCTAGTTATTACTCATCTCATGGAGATAATATGCAAAAAAAAAAAACCTTTTGTGTAAGAAAACTGTTAATTACAGTCTAACAACAACTGGCAGTTGATTTACACTCAAGCATGTTACTACAGATCAGGTTTATCAAGAACAGCAAAGTTACAGTAATGGGATGAATTGCAGCATATGAGATGATGCATAAGGTCTCCTTCAAAAGAGATTTTATCTCAAGGGACTTCCTGATTAAATAAAGGTTAAAAAAAATTGTAAGTTTCATGTCTGCCAAAACAACAAAACCCATGAATATACAAGAGAACAGTCCACTGTGGTGACCGCTATGCATGAAAGGGGTTAAAAGTCTGTCATTAGATTAGTGTGTCTTTAGTACATATGTGAAACAAAGGAGTTAGCTGTTTCCACCAATACATGGAAAACAGATATCGCTCATGTTGATTCACAGCTGTATAGTGTTGATAAGAAGTTTGGAAATCAGGTCTGTTACTTTTCAGACATGCAGTCTCCATATCTGTTACTTTTCAGACATGAAGACTGCATATAAGTCATTCAGTAATATCTTAATTTGTAGTCTAAACTACATGGTATGTTCTCGAACAGGCCTCTTGTGGAGCCGTGTTTTTGTTCGATTCAGCCTGTGGTGCGTAGATGCTTAGTTGGAGGCCAGACCAAAGCAACCAGCATCATCCCTGCAGCCATTTCTGCTCTTAGAAGAGCCACTTGTCATGCAAATGCTCCCGAGGCAAAGAATCAAGTGCAGGACAGCGAGCACTCGTATCAGTAGTGGCTTTGAGATGAGAAGTGCAAAGCTCGAAACGATAAAGAGCACTTGAAGACAGTAGGACTGGTTCTGTTGTGTTCCTTTGGCTGAATTAAGAGGAGATGTGTCTTTGTAATCGAGATCAAAGGCTGCATCCAGCTCAGCCTCAGCTCCATTATTTGCTACAGACCATATTTCCAGTAACGTTATATTCCACCTGCATCACGGACCATCTGTCTACACTATAGCACAGTCTTCCTACACAGCTCTATCAAGAAATAAAGGCATCAGCATCATGACTTATTACCGTCTTCCACAGTGTGTGAGTGGAAGATGAGTTGGCTTTTGTGGGGGTGCAACATTTTATGTAGGGTTGGTTTTTAAAGGCAGCTTGGTGACTTGAGACAGCCTACAGTGGAGTGTGGATCCATTGAACAGCAGCTGACCACTAACACTTTCAATGAGATCAGGGTGGAATCCAGAGAGCCATAAATTTTACTATGTGTGTGCAATTTAATATTTGCCACAGTACCCTGAATGCCTGAGTAAATGTTCTCATGTCAGGCGCTAAATGCAGCTTTACAATATCCTTGTCCTTTTCATCACTGTTATATTTATGTGATGTTGAAGAAAACCTTATACAGTCTGTTTGCTGACATATTATTCACCCAAATATCACATAATCATTTTATCAGATAAGATGTGAGTTTCATGAAATATGTTTTTGTTTCCATATTAGTGGAGCAAAAATCCAGTTGTATTTTGTTGGCTGAAAATGTAGAAACACAAACAGTGTGTTCAATGAAACCAATTCAGTAGTCGCAAGCTCAAAGTGTCCAACATAAATTGAGTCTGCCTCCAACCTTTACTGCTTTCACACAGATTACATCCTGTTTCTGTTGCAGAGCTGAAGGTCTAGGTTTGTCTGTGGTGAATGAGGTCAAATGAGAATTGGTTGGTGAAGAATAGACTGACTCATAGTGAAGATAAAAATTTACTGTACAGTACAGCTAGGTGATATGGAGAAAAAGATACATTTTGTAGATAATTTATACGTTCAACCCGTGTCTGGCTACATGAAGTGACAAGATTTTATGAAAGACTACACAATACTTTGTCTTTACTAAAGCTGTGCACCTTATATAACTGGAGAAACACACTGACATTTAATACATTATAATAAGCAAACAGGTTTGAATAAGATTTTGTTGAGTAAGAAATTTCAACAAAAATGCAGACTTTCAAAATTCATTCAATATATTGCCCAACCTTATGTTAAAGTTTGGCTTTTAAGGCACAGTTAAAATACAGGGTTCATCGTCTCAGAAAAACTCTAATTATTTTCTTTTTTATTATTATTAACACCATCACTCATAGTGATATGCAATGTGCACGCATGTAAGGTATGTTTTTAACTTTGTATCATTAAACAGTGAGATGGAAAGGGCTGGTCATTTTTAATCAATGTATAGAAAAGTGTTGTATGTTAATTTCACAGTAAAGAAAGTATACAAAGATCTACTGGACCTGGATTCATAAAGATCACACAACTGAAATGGGTCAAAATTTACAGTCCTCATAATGACCTAAACCCTCCACCATCATTTAAAAATGTAGCCTTTGTCTTCTTGAGTTTTATACATTTTATAGAACAATCCCAAATTAAGGAATATCACCTCTCTTACTGTGTGACAATGTTTTATTTCCTGAATTAGGAAAAGGAAATAAGTCAACCTATTCTACAGATTTGGACCACATTGTATTACCTCTCAAACTACACTAACAAATCCCTTTAGAAATTGAATATATTTGTTGTCTAGTTACACAAAATAGTATTCTTTGTGAGTGTTCAAATATTCTTTTCCTTGTACAGTTCCTGAGAGAAGATCTAAATTACCATGACCCCAAGGCCAAACACAACAGCTTCCACGGGGATGACCAGTTCATCAGTGTGGAGGACTTGTGGAATGCATGGAAGGGATCAGAAGGTACAAATTTAACTTGTTTTTTTTTTTTTTTTTCTAGAGCATCTGGAAGATCCCTATATTATTTAGATTTCTACAGCTGCTTAGTAGATAGTCAGCCTTATTTTCACACTTTGCTCCACATTCAGTGTTGTGTTACTGATACTAGAGTGTTACTCCCAGAGGATTGCAGTAGATGGCAAGTAAATTACAGCTTGTGCTTCCTAGTCACTGAATGTGTTTCACACTTTACCCCTGACCTTGTTACTCGCACAGAAAGAGAGCAACACACTTGATCAGATGGTACATCCAGCAAAGTGTAGTGTGCTTATCAGTGCCAGGCTGTAACAGAAGGGACTTCATTGAATCTGTCACCACAATATTCACAACCGCACAGGCACCTCCTTCTGCTTATCTGTCAGACTATTGTGTGGTGCTTTAAGAGCAAAGCACTTTACGTGAACTGTGTCCAACACTCATGTATTTCACACCGTTTCCTTCAGCCTACCTCTGTCCCCCTTGTTCTGCTCAGTGTACTGGCTTGGTCTGCATTGCAGTTCAGCAACAGTGCTCTGGAGGTTTTAAGCCAAAAACAGGGTTTTTGTTGGGAAGAGTGGTGCATTTACACAGACAGCTCACACTGCTGACTCTCTGCCCGGGAGCTGAGAAGCAGACTCCCGTCACAAGACAAGATTTTGGGAAAGTTTGCATTACATATACTAGCTTTATATATGCTATACTGTGTAAAAGCTCATAGTTGAGTGTATACTGTTTTTCTTATGTGTCCCATTATGGACGGTTAGAAATCAAATATTTAACAGTTGATTTGTACGGACTGGCAGAGGCACAGACAGAGGTTATACTTGACATAATGGCTGGTTATACATCTCCGTCACTCTGAATTCTTCAACCCACGCTTGTAAACATTGTGTACATTGTGCAAAGATTTCTTCACTTACTATAAAAGTAGAAAATACTCATTTAACTCTTTCCCCCTTGGATGCCATGTTGGAACAACCCATATATATGTTACTTGGGCTGACCATGGAACAATTTTTTGTCCGATGTGTTGTTTCTTTTTTTAGTGGCTACAGTTGTCACTACTACTACAGCAAACTTTGGGAAAAAATTGAAAACATATCATTTAATCCTATTATGTAGTTGGCCTAGTATGAGTTGTGGTCACCTCCACCTATCACAGCCTCTGTTCCATTTAAAAAAACAGAACCTGTTCGAATAGTCGTCAAAACACATCTTTAGTGATACAACGGAGATGTCAAACTCATCATTAAGGATACGGAGGTGTCGTCACATGTCGTCTGTATGGGGGAAGAGTTAAAGACAATATGGAGTTTACCGTCACATCTATAACCAAAATAATAAAACCCATCATTGTTGCTTTGTTGCTACTTGAATATCCAGTGAGAATAAAATGTGTTTTGTTTTTTTTTTGTTGTTTTTTTTTTTTCTTTTTCCCTGTCAGTGTATAATTGGACAGTGGATGAGGTGGTGGAGTGGCTTATCACTTATGTGGAGCTACCACAATACGTGGAGGCCTTTCGCAAGATGAATTTTAATGGAAGTTGCATGCCAAGGTAAGGAAGCATAGACAATGTGTACATATGTGTGTGGATCAATGAAAAAGTGCAATTTGACCGCAATTTATCACACAGTTGTGATTTTTTTCAGAACATCATTAATGTAATTTTGTTGTAATATTGGAAATCTTGGTTGAGCATTTAGTTTGTAATTGAATAAATGTGATGTGATGCTGATTATTTAGCAGCAGTTAAAAAGTCCACACCATAAACCAGTGTAGTTCATGGTCATCAGTCATTGTCACTACTTAACCTCACTTGGACTATTTTAATGGAATTATAGAGATCCAGTGTTTCAAGAGGCACAGTTTATTATTTATAATGTAGTTTGTAGATTAATTAGTTCATGTTAGAAGGTTTCGTAACGGTTACATGCCTGTTATATCTACATGGATTACACCTTTTTTCCTTCATACTTTTTACATAATGACTGTGTTTGTTCTCTCTCAGGCTTGCCATCAAGAACACCACGCTGGCCGTTACGATTCTGAAGCTTTTGGATCGCAGCCATGTGCAAAAGTTGCAGCTCAAATCTTTGGACACTGTACTGTTTGGAGCTCCCCTGAGTATGTGACATTTTCTTTTTGGTAATGTTGTCAAAAGCCAGATTTATGGTTTTACTTCCTTTTTCCAGATGTTAAAAAGAAAATTGGAGTAAATGGGAAAGATCCAAGTTCATGAGCTTGGAATCTCAAATATATTTTAACTGAAGGCAATAGAAGTTGGTGGGATGTTTTTTGAAGGACATTTTCTGTGAATGTCGTACAGCCTTGACACATTTATATGCTTCCAGAGGGACTTTTAGCTCTGCACACATGTAGGGTTGACAGGCCCAACTCTTTCATTCAGATTTTTTTTTTTTTTTCATTTAGGCTAAATTAAACCTCACTAGACATCCCAGTGCTTCATGTAACTCCCTCACAGTAGAAAACTGACTGTTAGAAGTTTGAGAACTTCAACCATACTGACTGCTGCTTTTAAAATTTTCCATGATATGATTCCATTTTGTTCCCTTTTCATTTTAATTTTTGTAAGTCTTGCATTTACTCACTCATCTACTCAACCAACTCACTCATTGAGTCTGTTACCTCTGAAAGAATAGGGCTTTGTTTCATAACCAGTATCAGTTTCAGGGATGGAGGAAATGAGGTGAGACCTTGCTGCTTTGTATTTCGTACACACCTCTCTGCATACTGAGACAAACATAGCACCCATCCCTCTCCAGTATCATTACTTGTCTTGTATGTCTTTTGTAATTCTTTTTTTTTTTTCCTGTAAATTTTTCTAGCATCACAAAAGATGGGTGTGTCAGTGTCTTTGTTGTACTTGGTTTTCTTTTTTTTATTTAATCAGTGAAAACTGGGAAGGCTTGTTCCCAGACTGACTGCCAAGACATACATTTTTCCCCACAAAAAAATAACAAGTCATTGTTAAAAGCTTACTATTCTGAAGTTGCTGTGTGACATTGCATTGCACTGATTTGCATGACTAGGTATCAAATATCAGTGCAAAAATGTTGATTTAAGGTTGTACGAAGTAAGAATAATTTGCAGAGTCTGTCTTCACTTTCCAATTTTCTTTCCTGGAGAAAATGATAAGTGTCTCCAGTGGAGGAGTAGTGATAAGAAATGAATGTATGTGCAAGTTAGTGAGGGGCCTTCATAAAAGACAGCATTAGCAGTGAAAAGAAACTGCAGGAGGGTGCACTGTGTAGGGGTCTGTGTCTGGCATGTGGCATTGTGGATGTGTTTTTTTCCGGTCACACCCCACAGAGGACGTCAGCTAGGAGTGTCTGGCTTTGACAGGCTTTCAAAGCCAGGGGGTCCCAGTATAATGCAAACCAACTCATTACATACACCAGCAGCATAGTAAGACATGTGACAACAATTATCCGCCCCTAATCTGCTGCAGACGTGGACACAAGCACAATAGAGCAAACATATGAGGTCCAGTCATTTCCAGCATAGCGGTTAATTAAATGTCACCATGCTCTGTAAGTAGTGTTCCTGAAAGATAGAGGATGTCGTGTTTGTGTAAGGAACGAATGACAGACTAGATAGGGGGTGATGGCAGAGGCTAGATTGGTAAATAGACTGAGAGGATCATCTAGCATCAAGAAATAATTTTACAATGTTTGTGTAATCGTGTATTACCGGATGAATCTGCTTTGCACACGTGATTTTCAGTCATGCTGTGATCTCGTTTTTGCTTGTTCAGAGGTAATATATTGCCAATAAGATACAGCTGAAGTCTAGTTACTCGGCTCCTCTTACTTATTCAGTTGATTTAGGAGCAGGCAGGATCTGTGCTGTAGATTTTTTTCAGACTGTGGTTGCTTTGCTGATTCCAGCAGCTTTGGTCTTTTTTTCCAGTGACACAATAGAAGCACAAACTGTCCAAGTCTTGTGATTAACCTGTGTTTGTCTTGGACTTTCTAAGCAAGACTACAGAAATACACAGATCTCTAAAGCCCTATTCAGACTGGATTAGTCTTACGTAGGGACGTGGTTGTAACACCATTTTACCACAGGAGATCGGTAATATTAATTGCCTATTCGCACAGGATATGAAATGTCAGTAAAACTAACACAAGTGGGAGGGGGTCAATCCATTCACGCACCGCCGTTCCTCCGTCATCATGGGCGTATGACGTTGCTTCCTGTTATCACTGCCAAGAACTTTAATATCATCCATCAATTGAATGATTAAGCTAACATTTGTTTTATTAGCCACATAGCCCTACTATATTGCTTATCTTACCTAAAGTCAATCAGAAGTCCCGTGCCTCTAAAAAGTACTTTAGACCTTCTCTTGTGTCTGAATCCTGTTTGTCATACACAGATTCTGACAGTACATGATACAGATGCACTTGAACAACTGCATTCTGAAAAACTGAGTGCTTCTTCAAGAGCCTCCATGCTTGGAAAGCTCTGAAAAACCACTTGTAAACAGGATATGATGGAACATCTATACATATATTACCTACTGGTCTATTCGGACTGGATTAGTTTTACCTGGGGTCATTTTCCTGGACCCTTTTACAGAAGGTAAAAGTTGCAGTAATCTTTACTGACATTGTGGAGGAATGATTACTGACATGGCGCATTCAAACGGGACTAAAAAGATTAACACAGAATATGAAGTGTGTAGCATGAGCCAAGGGACTACATGAGTCTATACACACATTACTCTCATCGAATAAAATCAGTTCTTATTTGAGATACAAAATTAACCCAGTTTTTTCAATAATTAGTAAATTTGCCCAATTCAAGTCTAACAGAACGTCAGCTTCTCCATTGTGTAGATATCACCTATAACCTGTGTCCAGTCCTCTATTTTTGGCACATCCTTTTTAACCACTTTCTGGTAATGGCTTTTTTTTACCTGCCACCGCCAACATTCTGAATAGATATTTATCCAGTGAATTTGTTATTCCCTGAATCTCAAGTATTAAAAATCAAATATGAATGGAAGTTGGATTTTGAAAATTTCCTTCAGAGCCTGCAAATATGGTTTAATATAAGGGCAATCCCAAAGTATATAAAAATGATTGGTTTTATTTTTACCACACAGTCTCCAGCATCTTGTGTCCTGAGACTTCTGCTGTGCTGCTACGCATATAACAAAATATCTTACAATGTTCTGCCAACCATATTCCCTCTAGATATATTCTTTTCTACTACTCTGGTTCTCCCTGATGGTCATTTTTGAGAAATAACTAGAAAAGTGGTGACATTTTTTCACCACACAAAGCAGCCCTGTGAATACAGAAGTGTGGCAGGTGGTGATAGTTTGGTTCATGATGCAGTTTGACCGGGTGTTTTGTGAGAAGTATCCGTTACTACAGGAACTACATATATGGGTGGCACGATTGCACAGTACTTTTTTTTCCTAATCTTACTTCCTTTTTTGTTTCACTCCAGGAAGTGGAAGCTATATTTTGACATCTGTCACTTGCACGCCCTACTGCAGAGTTTGCAAGAAAAAACTTGCCCCATTGTGCAGCGTGTCTACGACTGTTGTAACACACTGTGCCAATGTGCTGTAGGACAAACAGACAATAGTTAATCCTCAGTTGATATTGGGTTTAATCTATGATACTGGCTGTAGAAGCTGACATTGTTTGAATGGTAACAATCTAATCTGAAGCTACTTTTGTATCTGTTTCCATTATTTTGTTTCTGTGCCTGATGTTTAGCAGAAGGCTGTAAGCTGAAGTAGTGTGTGTTAAGCTGGCTTTATCGTGGTCTTTTGCACCAGGCCCTTCTCACCACAACCTGACTACCAGCCACTAACATTTCCATTTGTGTCATTCCACAACTCTTGTAGTATGACTAACCTGAGTTTCACATATGATCACCTTAAAGCATTGTCATATACATCCTTTTTTCTAGATTTAAACTCTTATTCTTAATCTTTTTTTTTTTTTTGTTTTTTTTGTTTTGTTTTTTTTCCTCAGTGAACAGACACAACCACTTGAAGGACTTTATGCTGGTGGTATCAATCGTTATTGGCATGGGTGGCTGCTGGTTTGCCTACATCCAAAATCGCCGCTCTAAGGACCACATGAAGAAGATGATGAAAGACCTGGAGGGCCTGCAGAGAGCGGAACAGAGCCTCCATGACTTACAACAGAAGTGAGGGTTTTTCCCACACACCCACACATTAAATTCTTTTAAAGTAGTGCAGCATTTCACACATTCCATTTAATTTACATTTTAACATACAACTCTTTGTCTGTACTTTGACTTGTGTATTTAACAACAACTCTGTTTTACCTTCATTGTTCATCATCAATTTAAAATTTACCTGGACTAATTGTAACAAGTCATCAAAACCTTGTTCTTTTATAACAGATGTAGTAATGAAAGAACAAGTGAGTTATTACATTTATAGTAATATTTGAGGTGATATAGCGCCCTTGTCCTTTTTCCATAATGTTTAAAGCTGAATTTTACACCTGGTGTTAAAGCATTACAAAGACACAACCTGTCCCTACTCAAAACAGATGCAGTAAATCTGTCAGTCTTCACATTTTACTATGTAAATAAGGCATATGTGATTGTTTGCAAGTAGTGGTTCTTAATCCTATATAATCCTTCAGTCATAGATCAGATATCTCAGTGTTCAGTGTTGCATGAATAAAGACCCATTATTGTTAAAGTAGGAAGTGAAATACTACTGGGTAATGAGACTGTTAAAGTGATTTGTCAGATATACGAGACAAAAATTACTGAGAAGTAAAACTTGCATGTAAATGAGGTTGAATTTATCATTTATTAAATCACATCAAAGCAGTGATAAGATTTTTGTAGTCTAATCACATGAGTTGTTCAAGGAAATAAGAGTATATCCGGTTATAACTTCCTAGGTAAAAGGTATTTCTAATCTTATATACTGTCTTTGCTATTTAATCCATGAAGTATTATAATACATCTAGTTTTACTCTACATGATACAGAATAGATGCACCTTCACAAAAAGAATAGCCATTTTCATGGACTTGTTCAACCTTGTATACAATATATAGGATTCTAACATGCATTAGGCTGTTGCTACCTTAATGATGAAATGTTCTGAATGAGTTGGTCTTTAATCAAGAGTAAAATACGAGCAATCAGCAAGTATGATAAACAATAAACGCTGCAGAGAAATCAGGCTATTTTGGTCCAGTTAATGCTTTAAAGAATGCTTGGTATGTGTGTTTAAGCATGCACTGTCTTCTTTCTTTCCTTTAAAGGATTCTTAACAAGGTTTCACCTCATTCACAGGTCAGTTAAGTTTTGTAAAGATGATCGAAGGATTGCCAGAGGTCGCACCGGCTGTGTACAGAGAGTCTTGATTTAGAGGTGGTGATGTTTTGTACTTGTAATTTTAAGTGTGTTGAAAGTAGGATGCAGGGGCAGGACTCTGAGCTGAATCTGCGTTCACTGAAGCCTTTATGTTTTGCATTGCATCGAGTTTTTTGTGATTGAAAAGTATGTGGCATCAGTGTTGTAGAGTTGTTGTTACATATCTTACCATGTGACCAGTGTATGTGTGATAGTGGTCAGTTTAAACATGTCCTTGATAAAAATGAAGATTTGCTTTCATGGCTCATTTTACCCTGGTTAATTTCGTCGCATATTCCATAAAAATGTTTTGCTATTCTGTGTACAGAGTTGATGGTGATCTGACGTTGATGGAGGAACAAAGCTCTTGTAATTGCCAAAATAGAAAGTGTAGGTCCCCCTGAGATGCTGCAGTAGGTTTTGCTAGTTTGGAAATTAGAGATAGGCTCAGTCCCAATCACTGGCCTGAGTACAGAGCAATGACAGGCATCGCCACATGATTTCAAACATTCCTGGCTTGATGCTTGGGGACAGTGAACGGGGGTAGATGAGCTGTTGCAGGCATCAAAACTTTCACTCCATTTAACAGCCCCTATTACCACTATGGGTTGTTCTTTGTATCAGCTGGCTATTTTGGAAACAAGTTTTTGAAATATGAGAAGACAGGGTTTGTTGAGCAGCACTTTGACTGAATGTGCCTGATTTACTGTTTTCACTTTCTGTGCCCTTATAGAACAGCTTCTTTACAATGTACTATCTCCATGTATCTGCAAAGTCTTGCATGATCTTTGTCTCTTAAATGCCAACCAAAAATGTCATTCTGCTCCAGTGGGGGCAAATCATGGAGGGTAAACTCTGTCCTCTGAAAGGCTGCCATGTCATTCTGTGTGTTGCCTCTGTGGCTTTGTACCTCGATCAGCTGTGAAAACACACCTGTCAGTGCCAACTTTGAAGTGAAGTGAGATCTCACATTTCTTTCTCGCTAAGCTAATTGCTCCTATTAGATGCTCTCATCCAGATCAGACCAGCAAACTGAGCGCACATCTCAAAACCCCCACAAGACTTTGGTATACAGGGTATCCGCTGTGTGTACAGTGTATCTGTAGATACTTAAACTGTATTGTAGAGATCACATTGTTTTATGTCAAGTGACTCTTGTTTCCCAACTTCAAGAACACCTGGATCCACATTATGTCACCAATCCCATAGACCTGGTTCTGTTGACTAGTATACAGTTTTGTTAGCAAAAGACATCACCTTACGTGTGTCTCATTCTTACCTAATGTGACTGGCATATAAACAGTGCAGCTTGAGTAACGACATGGCAAGCAGCAGTGTGGTAGTTCAAGGCCTGCTTAGAAAACCAGAACAGTTGTTGCTGAGCGAGGCGTTTGAGAAGTCGACAAACCATGACCAAGGCAACAGATACAAAAGAGAGGTGACCGAAGTGAGCACTTTTTTTTTTTTTTTTGCCAAAGGCATGTTGGTATTTGAAGCAAACACTGAGCAGGAAGATGGCCAAAATATGGACAAAATCTTCTTTTGTAATTTCATGTCATGGTAACAACATTTGTGTAAAAGTAGATTCTATAATGATTTGCATAGTTGAAAATAACCATACTGAGCTTTATAACATCTGATTATCTTATTTTTTATTTGGAACTTTCATACAAATACTTGCGTTTCGAAATACCCCACTTTCATGTTTACTCAGTGCTAATGTCCAGCATGCAAAACATTCAAAAGGACAAATACTGCGGTAAATCTACTTAAGTGTCACAGGAGGAAATGTGCATTCCTCATATGTTCATTTGAAGGATATTTGATTTTTTTTTTTTTTATTATTACTCTCATTAAGTTGTTATTCACTGCCAAATACTACTGATGTTAATTAGGATATATCAACATAAAAATCATTATTTTTATACCAAAATTATGATGTATTGTGACTGTATTCTTGAGTAAATTTTAAGACTGTGATTCAAGTTGTGGATGTTTTACCTTTGGCCACACAGGTTGCAGGGTATTGTCATCAGTTGGTTGTTTATCTTGTCCATCCAAAAACTTTGGCATGTACTGATAAGTCAGGCCACTGGGGGCAGTCCTCACAGAGTCAGCCGGAGTCTGCCATATACATGCCGTGGATATCTGCGTATACTTGGGCCACACTCAATGCGGACCCAAATCAGACCCAACACCCAGCTGGTACTAGTACACTTGTGGTATTGGTTTGCTCAACTATCAAACCTCAAATGTTCATGGACAGTGCACAGCATGGTTAAGAAAAAAAGAGGGATGAATGAAAATGCCTCTGTAAACCAGACACTAATGATTGTGGCACACCGCAGGCCGAGGGTTTTGAAGTGCAAGCACATTATGTTATGAAGCAGTCTCTGGTTCTATATCAGGTTCCACCATGTGTGTTGCAGTTCTGCAGATACTCTTACTGTCACTTTAACTCATATTGTAGGTCACTGTTACTAGACAAGAAGAGACTTGCACTTCCTGCACATGTTTTTGAGCTGAGAGAGTGAGAGAGTTATGTCCTCTGTCTATGGCCATGCCTTTCTTCCTGATCCCTGCTGCCAGCTGCTCTCTTTCCATACCTTTAAGCAGATCCTGGAGTGGTATCAAGTAGCCTGGCCCAAGCATGACTTCCCTGTTGGGACAGTGGGAGGAGGGTCTAACTGGACCTGGATTTCCTAGGTGCCTGTTACAACACAGACTGACCCAGCCTCTGCCTCGCTGGTGGGACATGGTGTTAAGCATGGCTGCTAGTGCTAATTCACCCACATTTGGTCTTGGGTGTGGTTTGCAGACAGATGTCCTGGAAAAGGGCAGTCGGCAAGGACAGCAGCTTGTATCAAGGGTGTCATAGGCATTAAAAACTTAATAGTAGCAAGAAGCAAACAGTACATGTGCATACATACTAGAATGTTAATTACCTGTGGTTTGTAAAAGCTGCAGACACGGTGTCTGTCGCCTGATCAAATGGAATTTGGTGTCTTCTCTTGGGCCATTGTAGCTCTGCCAGTGCTGTCAAATCTCAGCTAGAGAATGGCAGAGGTCAGGGTCGAAAGCATTAGCAAGACTGTCCACCACCCACATTTTCCATAGCTAGCTGTCTGGATCACCTTTCATTTCACTGCACTTTTATGCTCCCTCTGCTGTTGTGTTGATCCCTGCAGGAGGAACGTGCTGCACCCTAGTGACTGAAACACAACATTGCTTGTTAATTTTAAATCCAGGCAAAAGTTTGATGGAGTAACAGAAACTGCAATTGTTTATGGTGAATTATTCCAGGACTTTGGTTTATCATTTACTTTTTTTTTTTTTTTTTTGTGATGGCATAAGGAGAGTTAGTCTTTTGACAGTCACTTAAACACTGGTGTGAGAGTGTGTATGTAAAAATGATTATGTCATGTGCAACAAGCCCTACTGAGAGAAGAGGTTTTTTTTAATAGGCAAGTCTAAAAATATCCCACTTGACAACTCATATGTTCAAAATACTACCAGGGCGTCGGGTACCACTGTACTGTTCTAAAATGGCATACCAACAGCTGCTCCCATTCTTGGCTTTGCACCCTCTGATGTCAGTTTATTGTGAGCATTCTAGCAGCTGCAGATAGCTTTCTGCTTTCTAAACGTTAGCCATTGTTTCCGGTG
Source organism: Fowleria isostigma (assembly GCA_029814645.1). Taxonomy (NCBI): domain Eukaryota; kingdom Metazoa; phylum Chordata; class Actinopteri; order Kurtiformes; family Apogonidae; genus Fowleria; species Fowleria isostigma. The sequence goes on along the minus strand of JAPTGZ010000006.1, from coordinate 35,059,155 downwards.
ATACATTGCTGATGCAAGTGTGGCATATCTGACACATGTGGCACTCACATGCTTACCTGTCACGGCCACAGAAAAAAAACAACAAAAAAAAAACACTTGCACCTATAACTCTGTCGTGTCTCTTGGAGCCCTTTACTCTGGCTCCTATTAGTATGTCAACATTCTCTTCTTTTTCCTCTCTCTTTGTGTTGCTGTTTTCAATGTTCCCTTTGCTACATGAAAGAACAACCAACTCCCAAGTTTTATAAAGACCTTTGTCATACAATAAAGCAAGCATTATTGAGTCTTTTGGATGTTTTCATTTACAGGGATTTAGACCTTGTAATGCGAAGGTTATGTCCATTTGTGCAAAAGTTCCACCAAAGTAAGGAGTTTTTCCTCCCATTTCAAAATGGTGGTGGTTTCAGACAGGCCCTCTCTGGCTCTGACAGATTGGGGAGGATAAGTCCGACTGTGTGTGTGACTGTGTGACTGTTGATACCTGGTTATTTAGTTTTTAGAGGCAGACTAATTATGTTTGCTTTTCCCGTGCTCATCTGCAGGCTGCAGATTGCGCAGGAGGAGCACCGCACAGTCGAGGTGGAGAAAGTGAACCTCGAGCAGAAGTTGAGAGATGAGATCAACACAGCCAAGCAGGAGGCACAGCGACTGAGGGAGCTGCGAGAGGGCACCGAGAATGAACTGAGCCGCCAAAAGTACGCAGAAGAAGAACTCGAACAGGTACTGCATTACAAAGAGACAGATTTTTAGGTCGATCTAGGGAAAACACTGGAAAACAGTGACCGTTGTGTTATTAACTTATTGTGTGGCAACCTCACAGTATGTTTAGGTCTCTCAGATTCACACTGACTATAGTATAAATACACCCACTGAAGTCTTTGTCCATTAGGAATTTGGCAGGAACAGCAGAGCAAAGCCCACACAAGTGAGAAAAACACTCAAACATGAGTATTTGCCTGAAGGATTGTTACTGTGGACCTAATTTATCTAATTTCTACAGTGGTTTCATAGTGCAATATTTGATTCAGAAATACAGTATTAAAACAGGGAATTCTATCTTTGTTCCAGTTGTAATGATAGCACCTTGTTTTCATAGAGTTGGATTGTATTCTCAATATAATGACATAGTGTATCCAGTACCCTGTAAACTAAATGTCACAGTATGACACTTTGATGCTAATTTTTTTTTTTTTCAAAAAAATTTATTTTATTTATGTGTTGTGATATTTGTGATAGGTACGCATGGCATTGAAGAAAGCAGAGAAGGAGCTGGAGTCTCGCAGTAGCTGGTCACCGCCGGAGTCTCTGCAAAAGTGGCTGCAGCTCACACATGAGGTAGAAGTGCAATACTACAACATCAAGAAACAAAATGCAGAACGGCAGCTCCTACTGGCCAAAGAAGGGGTGAGCATGTAAAAACAGCAAAAAATGAAAAATATGTCCAACACTGCATATGTGATTAAATACCATTGAACTTTACCTGTGGATAAGATGCTGCTGTAAAAGATTATTTGGATAATATCAGTGGAGCAAAGATAAATGTGGAACATTTGTTTTAACAGGCAGAGAAGATTAAGAAAAAGCGGAACACTCTCTTCGGGACTTTCCATGTGGCTCACAGCTCCTCCTTAGATGACGTAGATCACAAAATCCTGGCAGCAAAGTAAGCAAGAAGATTGTATTGATGGATGACTTTTTGTAGAATTTTAAAGGTTGTTTTCATGCTCACTAATTAAAAAAAACTTCAGATATATGTTTAGACATACTCAGTTTAACCCTTTAATTACCTGCTCGACTATTTGGTTTAGTAGATTTTGAGTCACTATATTTCAATAAGTGGAGTTCCTAATTTACCTGAACTTAATTGAGCCAAG
>JAPTGZ010000006.1:35043177-35056184 GCA_029814645.1 Fowleria isostigma | reverse complement strand
ATCTCATTTTATTTATTAACCATTTTTTGGGGTGGGGATGTCCACATATGAGGTCGCAGGGTCCTAGGAGGTTAAAATGATAATTAATGCCTGATTTGTGTTGAATAATGACATTTAACAGAGTCATATAAAGAGTTTATAAAGACTTGTATATGACAGTGAACATAACTTGCTATTAAAAAAAGTATTCTTTTAAATGGAGATTTGACAATGACACTCAAAGTCTGACACATTATAGTTAGGCCCTGTTCCAGCAATCTTCTGTTGATGCTTGGCTTAAAGGAAACAAATGACAGTGTTGCCAAAATATTTCAGGGTTTACATGGTATATAGTGAATCTATAGCCCATATTGACGTCTGAAAACCTGCATTTTCTACCTCTGTAAGCGATACCGTGTCTTCAGCTAAATTTCGTGTCCATTTCAACCCAAAACCAGGTCCTCACATTCCAAACTGCAGCGAACCACACTCCATGCATATTATTTTAGGGAGGAAAGGGATAAATGATAAAATTTATCCAATCAGCAGAGCCATATTGGCTACACTGCTCTATTAGATTGTTGATAAATCCTCAACAAATTGACTTTGGAATGTAAAGTTTTTGAACAGGGGTAGGATGATAGAATATCAATGGTTCACTGAAATGAGAAAGAGTCGACATCTGTAAGATTAATCACATACAATTATCTTTTTTTTTCATGCAGCGTTATTTAATTTAGGATATAGCCTTTCCTCTGTCCATGTCATCTTTCATTTTGTCTTCATCTTTGCAGACAAGCTCTAGGCGAGGTGACCGCTGCTCTGCGGGAGAGGCTGCACCGCTGGCAGCAGATAGAAATCCTCACAGGTTTCACCATCGTCAACAACCCAGGCCTCCCCTCCCTGGCCTCAGCCCTCAACCTGGACCCCACCTTCATGGGCGGCAGAGCAACACCTCAGCACTTCATCATGTCAGATGACATGGATGACTTGGATGAGGATGTCATGCCCGGAACTCTGCAATGTAAGGGTTCATCCGAATCTGTGGGCCATTCGGTGGGGAGTAGCAAACGAACCCCTAAACCCTCCAAGGTCCTGCTGGGGAAAAGCAAAAATCAACCCACATAGGAATTTGGACCTTTTTAGTTCTTTGAATACCTGAATGTGTCCTTATGGCCTCCCTGTCGATGGAGGTAGTGAGGGGCACATGTCTATGAAGGAATGTGTGTTGTTCTACATTTGTTTTATGTCAACCATGTAAATTCACATCATTGGTTTTTTTTGTTTGTTTTTTCCACACAATTCCAGTTGATTGCCTTTTGTTAATGGTCTCATTTTGGATCAAAGTGTTTACTTGACTCAGTCGACACAAGACTGAAAACCTCTGTGACTTTCCTTTGGAAATTGAACTGTTAAGATAAATATACTGTTTAATGAGAACAAGCTCTTGTACTGACGTATTTGTAGTAGTTGTGTCACAATTGCTCCTGAACTTTTCAAACTTACTTTTGATCAACCAACTGAAAAAAAAAAAAAAAGAAACGTTATATGTAGTGGGCAACCACTTTCCTCCATAAGTACAGGTGTAATTCTGATTTGAATACTAAATGCATATCTCACCGTTTTTACCAACAGTTTGTAAAGAAACTGTTTTTCTTTATTCTTGAACATATATCACATTAAGCTAACCAAATTGTTGTTTTGTAGATGATGTTTTTGTAGCTATGATCACATGATTACAGGCTTGTTGTTTAACTTACTGTTGTAACAGAACCTTATACATAGTAGGTTTGGGTTTGACAAACAGCAGGGGAAAGCTGTACTACACAATCCCTTTTGCAGCTGAAATAGTGAGTAAGTCTTTAAATCAACATTAATTGCACTCCTTATTTCACTCCCCTCCCACCCCACCTTTCTTGGCATTTGGCTCCCACTGCTGTCTTATTGGCCTGACTACAGATGGCACTCTGCTGCTGGAACGGCGAGCCAGTGACCTGTGGTCCATCAGTTCAGACGGTCAACCCATGTGGAAATATCCTGGTTGGCCATTTATTCATGCCCTGCCCTCTGACCTCCCTGTGTTCTCCTTTGACTCAGAGCCCTACAGAGCTACAGTATTTTTCAATTGGACAGTCAGTGGAAAGGAAAAACAACCCTCCGCTGTGTTAATCTAAAACACCCTTGCCTTATTTGCTTGCCTGCCACATTTACTTCACTGTAATGTCACCAAGTACTGCACTCCTGCTTTCCTCCTGTAATACTGTATCCCACTTAGTTTAATGTAAAGTAGATTGTTTTCCTAGAAGAACTATTCATTTTGTTGTTTTTTCTTTTATGTTTTATTTGTATCTGTAACCTTATTAAAATACCCCCTCCCCCTTTTTTTCTGTGTTATAAAGTGGAGAGATGTTGGGAACTGTAGTGTGGTGCACATAAAAAGTAAACGCTGTACAATCTAGCTCTGTAACATAGATTTGCAGTTACTCCCTAAAATACCTTAAATCCACTCAAATGTTTCCTAGCACCTGACTATCTTTCCTGAATTCTCCCATTTGGTTTCCCCGTCGTCCGTGATCACTTGTTTGGTGTGTGTATTTTCGGTAACACTCTTGTTCTGTGCCCACAGCTCCCAGTATGATGTCCCTGCGTCAGCGCCACATTGACCCCCAGCTGGCCATGGGCTCCCAGAGGTTGGTAGAGGGTTGCCTGTTGTCAGGGCAGCAGGGAGAGGGGACCCCATACCCATCCAGGCCTCGGGCTACCTTCAGACAGTCACGCAGCCAGTCGTTCGGGCAGCTCGAGAGTCTCCCTCTGGCTCCTCCTCTTTCCTCAGCTGTGTCTCACCCTTCCATCATCTGTACCTCCAACCTAAGTCCTCAGTCCCTGTCCTCGTCTTCATCCTGTTTGCCCGGCTCTCTGGGTGGTTCTGCAGCTCCTCATTGCTCCCACATATATCACCCTACTTTTCAGCCCATGGACCCCATTCCTGATTTCACCTTCTCAGATGCTTCCAATGTTCACTCTTCGTGCAGCGGCAGCTTCGGGTACCCATCTCTTTGCAATTGTCCACACAGCGCATGCGTGTGTGTTCTCTTCTCTCCAAATGCTGTGACTTCATTCCAACCAGGATCGTTTTTCAATAATGTCTCCCGTCTCCCTCTTTAACACATCAATATTTTTGCCATGCTTTTGTTGGTTTTCTTTTTTTTAATTGTAAGGTTCAGTGTGTAACATTCAGGGGTTTTAGAACTGCCCTTGTTATATTTCAGTTATAGCTCAAAGCAAACTTTTTCTGTTTTATGGCAAGTGGCATAGAAATGCACTGCCATCACTTATTATGACTGTGTGTGATTAGAGTTAACATTTCAGTAACCAAAGGGGACTTCACACCTCCCTCATTTGGTCTGGATGTTCAGTGTCCAGTTTGATCTGAAGCAGGCTCGTAAAACCTCATCTAGATTATGGTGTGAACATTATTTGGTGGTTCAGTTTGATGTAGTTATAATAATATTGGGTTAGATTTCCATAGAGCGTTTACATTACGGATCCATTATTCATTCACTCTTTGGTTGTGGTAAACTACATACAGTCCTGGACAAAAGTCTTGTCACACGTACCCATCCTATTTATAACACTTAATAACTTGACTGCTAATTAACCAGCTGGAGTAATAACTCAATGATGGGAAGCACTTTATTTATACTATGCAAAATTAAAATTTTATAGATTTCAATCAATCTCAATATGCTTGATAATGAGGAAAAAATTAATTTCTAGCTGGACAAAAGTCATGTAATCAAACTAATTACAGTCAAGAACTGGTGTTTTGTGTCAGATTTCTGTTATTGATAAAAATTACCCATATTTGGAGCTGCAATCCCTTTACTGGTTTTATCGTTGTTCAGTGTGGCCTACAAATTGCAGCTATTTAATTGCAGCAAGACTTTTGTCCAGGTAAAAAACTGTTACTTGGGTCTTTAACAAGCTGTAAATATTTAATAAAATAGAAGTATGACATGAAAAACAACGATAGAATAGAGAAAAATATTTATTATAGATTTCAGGTTGCTCACATGTAAGAATCTCTAGTTCTTGGGAATTATTTTGAGTCATTGCTGATTTTTATTACATGATCTGGAGTAGAGATATTAGATTTTTTTTTTTTTTTTTTAAGTGTTGTGTAAATAAAGGACAAATCTTTTATCCTGGACTGTATGTAGCCACAGCTGCCCTGGGGCAGGCTGATGGAAACGTGGCTGCTAATTTGTGTGAAACAGCCCCTCCGACCACCACCAAACATTCGTACACCAGTGTGAGTGACCCTGGAGGCAAGATTGGTGAAGTGTCTTGGACTAGGACAGAGCAGGATTCAAACCACCAACCCTGTGGTTATTGCTTGACCCGCTCCACCTCCTGAACTATGGCCGCCTCTGGTCTGACACTACCTGTTGTTGTTTCCAGAAAACAAAAATAAGTTATTAAAAGACACACAGCGATGTTACCATACCAAAGGTTTGCATTGTAAAAAAAAAAAAAAAAAAAAAACTTTGAGGTGTGAAGCCTGAAAATGTGAGAATAGACAAACGTAACACTGAGTCAAATGAGGGTGATGTGGGTTTAGTAGCCACCATAGGGGAGGGTGAGATGAGGGGTATTTAGTTGAAACAAACTCTGCCCTGGCTTCCATTAAAGATTACACACTGAGCCTTTCTTTGCATCTGATGAGGCCGCAATGTATGTATGTATGCTTACAGTCTTTCCAACCCTTCTGTGTTCCCAGTGTTCTTTGCCTGTACAACTAACAAGTGTGGAGTTCCAGTGTCCAGGCTGTTCCCAGCGTGTCCATGGCTTTGCAGGCATAGTGTAGATACGCAGCATGCAAGGCTTGTTTGGGTCTGTTTTTTTTTCCTCATCGCCTCTAACTTGTCATTTCTTCCACAGGGACCTAAATCGCTCTGACTCTGACTCCTCCCTGTCCCTGTCTCAAGTCGGCGATCGGCTATCGGCCTATAGCTCCAAAGGTCACCTAATCAAGCCGACTTCCCTCATGCACGGCTTGTCCAGCCGTGCCGAAGATTCCATCTCGCTGCACGGTCACACCCCCAACGGAGGGAACCGCCTTCACGACATGGGTCAGGCCGAATTTGTACCCGACAGCCCCATACTCATGAAGAAGGTCTACGGCATAGAGAAGTCACCCAGCGTGGGAGAGATCAACAGTTTGTCAGAGTCTTCGCGCTCTCTCAGCCCCTATTCCACCGAACCTGACACTCCGTCACCTACAGGAGGGCAACCGGGGGCCACGGGAGCAAAGGGCAACAGCCGGATCCCCCAACTGTCATCCAAGAAGAGCCCCCTGGAGGAGGACAGTGGCTCAACCGGAGAAGACACAGATTCCACTGCCAGCCGCAAGAAACACACCTTCAAGATCTTCAAGAAACAGAGGAAATAAGGGCTAAATGAACTAGAGGCTGTTAAAGTCTGACTGTATTCCTCTTTGGTCTGTTTTTGAGAAAAAAAAAAAAGGCTTTTTGGGGCTCTTTAATGGTCAAATGATGGCACAATTTGTGGCCATTGTGTCTTTATGTAGGTTCAGTACCTGCTTTAATAAACTGGACTGAGGGAGAATCCAGCTGTTCAGTTTTCTCTGCTTTTTTGGTTGATGTAGAATATGTGGGGAATCGATAGGTTTGTATATTGGAATGTAAAGTATTATTTATTCTGCAGGAAATTGTGCCAGTCTCAAAAGGAAGTGTGTCTCCCAGTTGGTTTTCTTTGTTCAACAATCTATAACATTTTGCATGTGTTCACTTTTGTTTGACTGATCCTCGAATGCTTAGTGTTTGCTTGGTTCCTGTCGTTAATCCGCTTAGACGACACTTGATGTTTTTTTTATTACTACCTAACCGCCTAGCCTACAAGTCCAAAAAAAATGAATGCGCTCTTCTTTTTTTTTTTCAATGAATACTTAGTGTTTGTTGACGGTTACAAGTTTTTTCTGTCTTTTGTTGTCATTTTCTCTTTGGCTGAGCAAAATGGCACATTGAAGAACCTTGAAACAAATACTTAATAGTAACACTACTACAATAACCAACAAAACTGGTGGTGAAATCAGTTACACTTCAATTTTGGCTTTTTTTTTTTAAGTGCAAATACAGCAATAGTTCGTACTTGGTATGATTTTTAGACTTCCCAGGAGAAAAAAAATGACAAAAAGTGCAAATTAATTGAGTTCAATTTGGATCTCAGGAGCACCTGAATGATATGTTTTTGAGTGCATGTGTGCATGAGAGCGTGAGAGAAATGCCCAGCTTTAATACAAAAAAAATGGTGCGCACAAAGTTAAACACTCATTAATTTACACTTCTCTTCATATTAAAGTAGACGAAGGTGTAGTTGTGTCATTAGGCAGAAAAATCAGCTTCACCAAAACTTTTTAATGATATAGTCTTAAACACCAGACGGTTGTAAAATGACATTTTAGCTTGATTTAAAAAATAAAAAAGTTACAGTGACTGTAATTCTACGTTACACAGTAATGTTACATCCATTTCGGAGGCTGCTCTCAAAGTATCTCCTTTGTTTGTGACAGCTATCCTGTTTTGTGGTTTGTTTTAATGATATTTTGTTTGACAATAAAACTTAAACAGCAAACACGAGTTTGTCAGTGACAAATAGGTGCTGGAAAGGGCTGTAGTTACACCACAGAATCATTTGCTCTGAACGAGAGAAATTTTCTAGTTACCAAATTTTAATTTTTGTGGTATATTAAGATAGATAGATAACTTTATTGTCTGTTCCAGATAAGGTCTACAAGCAGAGGATCAATCATGTCAAAGTGCCAAATCCCTCTTCCTGTCAGAGGCCTTTGTAACGTGTTCAGCCCCTCTTACACAGAACACAAAGTCTGTAAGGTATTTAAGGTATATTCTGTCAAATCTGGGAGTCTAAGGGTATTTCTACAACGATATCATCACAACAGTGTGTTTACATATGTTGTAGACGGTTACACTCGGACTACCACAAAAAGAACCTTGTACCAGTTTTATTACTGAATGCTTGACATGAGCACAGAACTATGCATCAGTAGTTGTAGGTAATTACGTAGCAGGAATGCCGGTTAGGGTGCTCCTGATAAATGAACAACCAAAAAGTGCTGCAATTTCCCTGTCGGCCTCCCCCAGCATCGTAATGTAACAGGTGGTTAGGATGTACAAGACACGTTTCAATATTTTTCTTTGAAGCCAGCTAAAAATATTGATTACCCAGTGGTACTTTTTTAAATGTCATTTGTACCTCTTTTGCACGACAGAGCTGTAAATAGATGATGCCATCTGAATGTGTGAGCGTGTGTGTGTCTGTCTGCTCCCAGTATAATGCACTGTAATGTTGATGCATGTCAACTGATGTAATAAAACCTATATTGGGTTACAAGAGTGGATCATCTTAAGCATTGGGCTCCACCCTACCTTTTTCGTTTTTCTTCTTTTTGATTCTCTATTTATGAATACAAACAGTATATTTGTACAGAGAAAATGATACTTTTGCATCTCCTGTGATGGTCTAGACTTTTATGGCACTCCTGCATGATAGCAATAAACTATTTTGAACGAAAGTTGAGATGGTTGTCTTTGGTGTTACACCATTTTGTTGTATGCACCATAATATTTATCCTCATGTCTAAAAGTATTTGGACTTTTGAGCAAATTTTGCAAAATTCCTTTATACACCGCCACAGTGGATATTTATGAAGGGTCCTCTAGGACAAAAGTCATGTTTCCCTCACACACATACCCATGAACATCTGTGCACATACTGTACTACTAAAAACACCTCTCACATACAAATGAGAAATCTCATACACTCCCAAAACTGCACACGCATACATGTTAAAACGCTTACCAGTGAAAACACATTATGAAACATACACACACTATGGACTTTTCACATTTCATGTTTGTATGCATTTATTTATACGCAATATTTTTGTGCATGAGTTTTGTTATTTGTGTTTTTTAGAGACAATATTTGTATGAGAGACTATTTGTGTATGAGACAATATTTGTGAATGAGAGATATTTGTATGAGAGGCGAAATTTGTGTATCACAGACAATATTTGTGTGTATGAAAGATGATATCTGTGTATGAGAGACAATATTTGTGTATGAGAGATGGTATTTGTGTGTATGAGGCAATATTTATGTCTTATGAGAGACAGTATTAGTGTGCATGAGAGGTGATATTTGTGTGCATGGGATTCAATATTGGTGTGTATGAGAGGTGATATTTATGTGTATGAGACAATATTTGTATGCATGAAAGACGATATTTGTGTGTATGAGAGTCGATATTTGAGTGCATGAAAGATGATATTTGTGTGTATGTGAGGCAGTATTTGTATCTATGACAGACGATATTTGTGTATAAAAGGCAATATGTGTCTCTGAGAGATGATATTTGTGTTTGAGAGATTTGTGTGTATGAGAAATATTTGTGTGTATGAAAGATGATATTTGTGTGTATGAGAGGCAATATTTGTGTGTATGAGAGACGATATTTGTGTTTGAGATGATATTTGTGTGTATGAAAGATGATATTTGTGTGTATGAGAGGCGATATTTGTGTCTATGAGAGACGATATTTGTGTTTGAGATGATGTTTGTGTGTATGAGAGGCAATATTTGTGTGTATGGAAAGATAATATTTGTGTGTATAAAAGGCAATATGTGTCTATGAGAGACAATACTTGTGTTTGAGAGATATTTGTGTGTATGAGAAGCAATATTTGTGTGTATGAGAGGAGATATTTGTGTGCATGAAAGATGATATTTGTGTGTATGAGAGGCAATATTTGTGTCTGACAGACGATATTTGTGTTTAAAAGATGATATTATTGTGTATGAAAGATGATATTTGTGTGTATGAAAGACGATATTTGTGTGTATGAGGCAATATTTGTGTCTATGACAGACAATATTTATGTGTATGAAAGTCGATATTTGTGTCAATTAGAGACGATATTTGTGTGTATGAAAGATGATATTTGTGTGTATGAGGCAACAAATATTGTCTCTTATTCACAGAAATATTGTCTTGTTTACAACAAATATTGCCGTATATATAAATAAATATGAAATGTGTCAAGTCTATAGTGTGTATGTGCACTTTTACTGATGTGTGTGTGTACATGTGTTTTCACATGTATGCATGTGCAGTTTCAGGAGGTATCTCCTTTGTGTTTGTGAGGTGTTTATAGTGTAGTGTATGTTATATAGTATGTGCACATGCATTTGTAGGTATGTACATGTAGTTTCAGTCGTGTGTGTGAGGGGAATGTGAATTTGGTCCTTAACAGCTCTTCATAGATATTAAATTAAATACTGAAGATGTAAATGGTCTGGACTTATAGAGCACTTTTCTACACATTAATTATACTCAAAGCACTTTACACTACCAGCTTCACATTCACCCACTCATACACCAGTGGGCTGCCACTATGTCAGGCACTATCGAGCCTCACTGGGAGCAATTTAGGGTTCAGTGTCTTGCACAAGGATACTTCAACATGTGGACAGTTGGAGACAGGATTCAAACCGCCAACCCTCCGATCATTGGATGACCTGCTCTACCACCTGCGCCACAGCTGCCCAGATGTGATTGAAGTGTGGACTTTAAAGCTCCACATAACTTTCATCACAACTTTTTTTTTTAAATTTGTAAAACCCGAGTTTTACCTAATATAGCCTAATATAATCAAGGTATAGCCAAATTATCATAAACACCGTCCACGAGTTTACATAAACAGAAATGTTACTCGGGCCTTTTTGGAAATTTTGTCGCAAAGTGCATTGTGGGAATGGGAATTCCAGGCAGCAGCAACTGATGTCTAAGTATTGTTTTTTACAGCCAGTATAATAAGATGGAATCTCGCCCTCATTTTCCAAAATGATGTCACATCTCTACCCTGCATTTTCAGCTCCCAAACAAACTGATGATTTTCAAACCATGAACATGTTTACATCCGAATCAGGTGTTTCATTACATCTTACTGCATTTGTCAGATACATAAATACTTGTACTGTTGTATTGTATGATTTTTCATATAATAGTGGTTTTTGACCAGATGTGTGTTGAAAGTCATACTCTGTTTTAATAAAAATCTTGCATTAATTGTTTAGGAATTACAGCCCTTTTAAACCATCCCTGCATTTTTAGATGCTCAAAAGTAACCAGACCAACTAAGATGTTATAAAAATATGGATTGTTTTGTTAATAGGTGAATAAAAATTACTAAACCCTGAATTTTCTTCTGGAAATGTCTTCGTTACAGTCATTTTCAGTTGCTGACTGTTTGTGGGGTCTTTGTGCCCTCAGTTTGGTTTGAAAGGCTGTTCTGTTTTGACACCTCATTTCACCCTCTGTCTTTATCCTCAAATCCTCTTATGTCTTCTCCTTGTTAACCTGTATTTACTTTCACCGAGGCATCTCTTCATTGTTGATTTTGTTAATGACACACCTACTTCCTCAAGTGTGTTCTTGACTTGACTGGATGCTGTAAAAGGGGTTTTCTTCACAAACAAAACAATTTTGCCATCATCCACTTTGGAAATTGTTGATCTGACTCCTCCCCCCTCTCCCTCTTCTCTATCGTTTTTGATGGATTTGTTTATTTATTATCACTTACACTGACCCCTGTTTGGACTACATATTGAGAATTCCAATGAATTACGACCAAATGCAAAGGCAGCATTTGTCCTGACCTTTATTTGTTTCATTTAATAACCAGGAACAGGACACATCTGGACTTGAAGAAGATTATTATTAAGTTGCCCAGCCTCTGAAAATGGAGGGAATTTGTTTAATTAAAGTGGTTGTAATTCCTCAACATTTAATGCACTGTTTTTGTTAAACCCCTTGAATTAAAACTAACTTCAATTACACCTTAGTTACATCATTTTTTATTCACTGTGTCACTGTCTGACTGTTTATTTATCTAATAAATAAACTGTCTGACTGTACATCTGTAGAAATGTGCAACAATCTCTTGTATTTCCTAAAAAGTATGTTCATTTTGTTTCATATAATATAAGTGTATTAACCCATAAAGACCCAGTATTACTTTTGTAGCAATTTCCAAATCAAATTTTCTGTATTTTTTAATCTTTCTTATGGGATTTATCACCATTTATTGAAATGTCATGCTTTGTACTTTGCATTTCTAAGTGAAAATCTCCAATTTCCCTATATTTAATGTACTGATCATGTAAATGTCTATAAAAGCTCAGGTTAAAGTTGAGGGTATTATTTCAGAAACAGAGAAAACTAAGGAAAAAGGGATTTTTTTTTTCCCAGCAAAATATAGTTTAACTGAGCATAAACCAAGCATCTACAACCTCTGTCATTGATCCAACTTAATGGGTTTTACTGGTGAATTAATGATGTAAAAGACGGCATTTCTACCATAACTACATAGCTTCTGAACATCCAAATGGGTCATATCTGATGACCATGTAAAGGTAACAAATTGTATTTTAGATCAATTATTTACAAGTATTGATAGGATGAGTTTAGATCAGTAGATGATTTTGGGTGCCAGTGGCTGTTTTGGTCTTTATGGATTATATGAAATCAGATATAAATAGAATCTGCGGACTAGGTCTAGGTGTCAAGTGCGTATTAATATGTAAACTAACTCAAAGAACTCTGTCCTTGCTTCTATGTACATAATAATTGGGTGGAACAACGTGCTGTTACAATATTTACCCAAGCACTAACTCAGCAGAGGTGGAGCAGGATGAAATCCGGATCTCAAGGCTCCTCCTCATACTTTACAGTGTGAAAATCTGCACTTCTATCCACACAGATGAATGTGAACAGTTTGGATCATGGATTTCAATACGCTGAATATGTATGTCTGTCAGTTTTTCCTCAGTATGCAGGTAAGAACAAGTTTATGTTTATAATCTGATACAGTTATCCCATGTTTAACCTATAAAGACCTAGTACCATTTTCATGGCAGTTCCACAATGATTTTTTTTTCTATTTAACTTTTCTCAAGGGATTTCTCATTTATTATAATATTATTCTCTGTATGTTGCCTTTTGTTCAATGAAAATCATGTATTTTGTTATATTTAATTTACTGATCATATACATCTTTTGCTCATAAGTTTACATACCGTAGCAGAATTTGTAATTTTTTGGCCATTTTTACAAGAATATAAATGATAATACAAAAATTTTCTTTGACTCATGGCTAGTGGTTGTATTTGTTTTCAAACAAATGTGTTTGCTCTTTTTAAATCACAACAGAAACTATCCTTGACTAAAAGTTTACATACTGTAGTTCTTAATGCTCTGTTTTGGCCCCTTTAACATCAATGACAGCTTCAAGTCTTTTGTGGTAATTGTGGATGAGGCACTTTATTCTCTCAGATGGTAAATGCCTCTCATTCTTCTTTGCAAAACCCTCAGTTCCTTTAAGATTTTGGGTTTTTCTTGCATGAACTGCATGTTTGAGACCTCCCCACAGTGTCTCAGTGATATTGTGGTCAGGAGACTGAGATGGACACTCCACAACCTTCACTTTTTTCTGCTGTAGTCAACGACAGGTGGACTTGGCCTTGTGTTATGGGTCATTGTCATGTTGGAACATCCAAGACAGTTCCATGCAAATTCTGTCAGGGTATGTAAACTTATGAGCACAACTGTAGATGCTCATAAAAAGTCAGATTAAAATTGAAGGTTTTTATATCAGAAACAGAGAAAAATAAAGAAAGTCACTTTTTTAACCCATAAGGACCCAGTGTGACATATGTGTCACTTATCAAATTCATTTTTTCTCTATATTTAACCATCCTTTAGTGGTTTATTGTCATTTATTGTAATTTTATCCTCTGTATTTTGTGTTTTTTCAGTGAAAATGAGTATTTTCCAACATTGAATTTACCAATCATGTAGATGTTCATAAAAGTTTGGAGTAAAATTGAAGATTATTTTATCAAAAACAGAGAAAACTGAAGAAAAG
>JAPTGZ010000006.1:34987368-34999123 GCA_029814645.1 Fowleria isostigma | reverse complement strand
CCAACCAACCAACCAACCAACCAACCAACCAACCAACCAACCAACCAACCAACCAACCAACCAACCAACCAACAAACAAAAAACAATCAGGCCACTGCTACAAATAAATGTAGGATTATTACTTTGGTGTGAGTCACAATATAGGGGAACTATCATGCTTGGCGGAGGTCTATGCTCTCTGAGTGTTTTTCTAGTATGTCTCTGTATTTTACAGAACTGAACTTTAGTATACCAGACAAAAAGCATTATCAACTGCTAGTTATTTTTATTCAGACCTGTAGAAGGCTTATGCTTTGCAACACATTTTCCTTTCTTCTGTGACCCTCATACAGCTGATGCTGATGACAGCTGATGCCAGTCAGGGTTGTCTCAGTATGCTGTAATTCAATAGCTCTCCTGTTTTACAGTATTTGTGACTGAAGAATGACTCCTACTTGTCTTGAAAAATTGACAGTGTGGGTTCTGTGACCTCTGTTTGCTGTGGTTCGGTAGTCTATGTATTACAGCCCATTTGTATGGAGCAGCAGCCTGGCTCCCTTGCAGCCTGAGAGGGATTATATCTCTGTTGTTGATATACCTGAGTATTGTCACCCCCACCCACATAGTCTTCAACACAATTCCACCTAACCACCACAGACTTACAACAGAATGATCGAATCCTCAAAATATTAAAGTTCATTTTGTGTCCTTCCTTTCGGGCTTCATCATCCATAGTGTATTTTTTATCATTTCACACCATTTCTAAAGAATCACAGAAAGTCTGCCGACATTTGTCCTTCCTCTCCAAAGGAGATGTTCTGTAAAATTATTATTGAACATGTTTCCATCAGCTTTCATTTTAATTCATCGTTGTTTTTTGTTGGCTTGTACACACTATATTTCTGTCTCCATGAAATGCTGTATATTACATTTTTCATATGGTTTCTGCCCGAAAAAACAAACAAAAGATATTACTTGTTGTTTTTATGTTTAATGCATTACTTTTGAATAGAAGTGCTTATGAGGCCTGATAAGCAGTGTGATATGTGACACAGAGTGTAATATCACCACTGTAGCATCATCATTTGACTAGCCAGTGTAAGAGACAAAATGCCTTCAGGATAAGACGCACCAGGCATTTTGAGTGTGACAGGGTTAGGGAATTGCTCTGGATTTATTGAATTTTCAATAGCAAAAGAAGAAAAAAGACCTAAAACTAATAAAACACCACAAGCTATTTTCCTATAGGGCATAATATTTATGACTGTTTCTCTTTTGTGGAAATGTGCCCTCAATAAGCACAGAGTGTCACAGGTTTGTGCATTTGTCTGTTGGCTATGTCGTAATTATGAACCCCCATCACCAAGCTAAGAAGGGGCCACATCCAAAAATGACTTTAGGTGGTGCTTTTATTGTGCTGTCATGCTGACGCGGTTATATTTAGTTTTTCTTTTCATTTGCTTCCTTTTATTGCAGTGTGATTTACATATGCTGTGCTCTAGAAAGAAAAGACTGGACTGCAACAAAGGAAGGAAGTTCCTTTGGTGTACAGTACATGTGTGGGGGTGGGTGTGAATTGTACTTGAACAGAATACAAATATCCACCCTCCTTATTGTCTGCATGTTTAGTGATATGTTTAAAGTAGGTTTTATGCATGTAGTTTGGACTGCAATAACTAAACCAAAGTGTCATTCTCAAGCCTTTGTCAAGAACATTTAGTCCATTTTTGAATTTTATATTTTTTTTCTTGATTGCAGGGTTTCAACGTAGTCAATGACGCACATTAACAAATTGTTTCACTTATGCACCATTAGCCTGATGTGGACCATATAGACCATGACGTTTCAATTGGGGTAGCAGAGCCCTCTTTTCCTTCTCTACATTTCCTCTTTTTAACAATGACAACTCTAATCATCGGAAATTGATATTTTAAATGCCAAGTCTGGAGCTTCATTAAAGTGGTGTCAAGGACAATAATAAATATCTTTAAAGTAGGAACAAATGTGATAAATAATAGCTTTAATCTAATTCATATCATCGTGTTCGCTCATAGAAGCTATTAAATTCTTGTGATTGGCATATACCTCTTTGTCTGGAGGCTGGAATGAGCAACGACCCATATTTTTGTTAAGCACAATATGAACACATTAATTTTCACCAGCAAACCTGACAGAACAGGGGTCCTAGGGGTGAGTTAATACAAAATGATCACATTTTCACTCATAATCAATATTGGTCAGTGACAGTAGTCCCCTATTTTTCATCCCGCCAGTTGTCTGGAGAGAGTGATGTGTAGCTCTTTCCTGGTAAAAGGGCCCTCTCAGCGACTAGGAGATGGAAATGGTATTTTTAACAAGTGGCCTGGGAAGCTATTGATTATAGTGCCATTTCTAGGGCTGCAGTTTCTGTGCCCTGAGAGCCTCTCTAGCCATCTACGCTTGTTGGTTCTTTCACAGTGTGAAAACAAGAATATTGAAATTGTGCCCATTTGTGTATGTGCTTTAGATGGAAATATTTACTCTGTGTTTGTGATTGTTTTGTTTCATAGGTCTTTTTAAAGAAAAGTTGCTGTTTTGTATCTTTTTCATCAATTTAAACACCACAAAATGACTTTTCATCTTTTTCTCTCTTTAAGATTCTGTACATGCACAAACTTTAACCCAGTGTTAAAAATATATACTGTATTTTATCAAAAACTCATGTGAACATCCTACTAAGTGTACTTCTAGCTGTCACGGTGTCAAGCTTCTAGTGATTGCTGTGCTGTGCTGAAAAGGTTGATAAAACGGTTGAAGATAAAAGATCATTGGTCAATTCGCAAAGTGAAAAATGACTGAGACCGTGTTCAGACCAAAAGTAGCTCTGCAATTAAAAGATTGCCAGGTTGGCTGCACTGGTGGGAAAGTCTTGCTTCATGTACTGTATGACATGAAATAAGATGCACAATGTGTACATTTAGTGAATTCAGTAAAAACAGCACAGAGATCAATAATATTTGAAATGGTGGGATTATGTGATACTGTAAAATTTTCTATCTGTAATTTATATTCTCTTATGACTTTTGTGAGGTAAATAGTAAAGATCTTACATTAAGCTTTGAAGTAAATCACCCAAGAAAGTTACTTTGCATGTTTTTCAACTGGACAAGGCATTGCCTTGCAGGATTCCAGTTTGCTGAGTTTCATCAAAAGTAAAGCCAGGTTCTCCTTTTGTGATCCTACTCAAGGTTCCTGTGTTGAACCCATCATTGTCTTGCCCTATTCAGATGTATGACAGTTGCATTTTCACGCACAGCTAAAGCTGGTCCCAATGCAGCCTCAGGAAAGCATTTAGTGGTTTGACTGAACAACGAACAGGATGTTCTATTAATAAAAGGCTCATACAAAGTGAAAAAGGTCTGAGGCTAAAGAAAGGGACAGAGACAAATAACCTGTCCCCATGACGGAATCTGTACTGACGTGAATAATATAGGGATGAGTCTGCTGCACACATTCAGAGCAGAAATGACAAAAGGTAAAAAAACAAAGAAATAAAAATGGAATAACGTGTGAACCTTGTGAAGAGTGGGTGGATCCAGAATAGTGACTGATCAGTCGCACCTTTCTGAAGTTTAAAGAAATATTATATTAAGGCTGCAGTTTCTACCATATTGATAGAGGGTTCCACTTATATCATAGAAAAACATTTATAAATCTAAATCCATTTTAATATTGACTATCATGATGAAGTGTGCCGTGATTCAAATAATAATAATAATAATAACAATAATAATAAAAATGTCCATGTTTAAAACTAGAAGAGCACTTGGAAAGCACAGACCTCCACTTAAGATGCAAAGCATGTAGTTCACTTTTCTTCTCATTCTACAATATTACTAAACAACCAATAAAATCAGAAAATCTGATTTTACAGATGTTTGGTTGGTGCCCCAGGTAGTTACATTTTTTACCTCTACTAAAGAGGTTATGTAATCATTCATATTTGTTTGTCAGATAGGCTGACAATCAGCAGCGATCTCATACAATATAACCTCTTTAGTGAAGGTAAACATATTAAACCTAGGATTTTCATATACTGTAGGTTTATAAATCTCTTACCATGTACTGACCAGTTGCTGTATTAGGTAGCAGGTTATCCTTTCCACCTTGCTCATAAATTTGTTAAAATAAATTTCTGTAGAGCTCCTTGTTAAGTTGGCTCCAGGCATTACTCACTTTTGTAGCTTATTTCCCTTATGACACCTTTCCCTCATTGCTCCCAAGCCTACTATATAATTTTGTAGTCCTAAAAGTAGAAGCAGTCTTGTAACTCAGCAGCATCATCAGCACAACAACTGAGATTGCTTTTGCAAGCTTGTATGTTATAACCCAAACTGAAAATAGGTCTAGAAAGGGATCTTTAGTATCAGATTTTGGTCACATAACACCAATATCTTGCCTTTTAAATCCATATAAATAAAGCAGAAGCTTCAGGAGCTGGGTCAGGTGATCTTAGCCCAGTGGTTCTCAAATTCGGTCCTTGTGGCCTGATGTCCTAATGATAACAATGTAATGGCTTCCAGGTGTGCTGGAAGATTGAAATATATAAAATCTGCTGGATACCGGGCTTTGAGGATCGGAATTGAGAACCACTGTCTTAGTCCATAAATATTCACACCTTGCATCAGGTAAACACATCATATAGTTTTATTTTAGTAACCTGACTGTAAGTTTAGATAACTAGTACCTTAGCTTAAATAGGAACCCATATCATTTTAATGTTTGCATCATGGTATTGAAACTAAATAAGAGGCTAAAGACCTAAATAGAAATACAGAGGCAGCAGTCCAAGCAACTTTTAAAAGAAAATGCTGGTTTAAAGGCAGGTTCGTTGGCAGTAAACCAGGGGCCCAAAGGTTCAGAAGTCCAAAAACAATTCCATGAACAAGGGCACACTAGGAAAACAGGCTTGATCTCATGACCAGGAGGACATAAGCAGTCCAGGACTTTGGGCAGAACAAATGCAACTGGGAAGGTTTCCATGATGGTCTTGGCACCAAGAGGTCCAAAGCCAGAGGCATCTGCACAAATCATGCATGGTAGAATGAAGGAGTAGTCTCAGGCAGATGGTATGAGTACTGAAAAGTCTGGGACTGAGGTGCCTCAGGTGCATACCAGAAACTCCCAGAGCAGGAGTCTTCTGAAGGTGGGTGGTAAAGAAGGAACCTCTTTAGACACCGAACTGGACATGGACTGCAGAGGGCAGTTACATTCTGGACAGCAGCAAGAGGTCTAGCGCCAAGAGAACATTTGTAGTGTGCAGTCCTGTGGTAGAGCATTTTTTGGGGAATATCAGCATGGATAGCTGAATCAAGAATTACAAGGTCGGTGAGCATGGCTGACCTAGGAGAAAAGACCCACATGGGAAATAATCCTTCTCTGGGGGTCTTGGGGCAAGAAGGACATGCACACAGGTACTGTATAATGACTCCAAGAGATAATCTGCACTTATCCAAATCTTGACTTGTTGTAATGGCAGTCCAGGAGGGATTTCATTCTGGAATGAAGCTGGAACAGGTTGCTGCTGAGCAGGAAATTGGATTGGGATTGGGATTGTTGTGGGTCAAGGCTGTGACTTGAGGCTAGCATACCCAAGGCAAAGTGACTGGGAAAGTCAGGGGAATAAAACCAATCAAACTGTCTACAGCATTCACTTAGGCCACCTGGGTTTTAATGTTTGCCGGATCCTTGATTTACCGGATTATATGGTCACAATCAAGAAAATAAGAAGCAGAGAAAGGATCCAAATGCAGACAGACAGGGTGGCATGACTAGTTCAAGGAATTTGTTTAACAAAACTGTGATTCTCAGGTAGGAAGGTAGATTAACAGCTAGGAAGATGCACATCATGATTTGGCAGGGAACAAATAGAGTTTGAGCTGAGTGGTGATTACAGAATGGGCAGTAAGAGGAGCATAAAGGCTCAGATGGGTGATGAGAAACCACAGGTGAGTGGAGGAATAGCTAGGAAGATGCAAACAATGCAGAAAGAGATAATATAAAATAGATCAGGTGAGAGAAAAAGAAAAACTTGGCTCTGGGAAATAAAAAGGTCTGTATTGGCAGATACATAAAAGAGCTGTTTGAGTGTGAGGACCTATTATGTTGGATGTGATGACAGATACATCTTCAAGGTCAGACGCTGGTTTAAAAACTTTGAAATCTCAATTTTACTCTGTGTACTTCAACAACATAGCTCTGTTTTATCACAACAGCCCTTGCTATCACCAATAACTTTTGTATTGCACAATTTGCAATGAATTCATATCCTCTATTTCTTCAAAACATAGTATTGAAGACCACATATGAAGGAGCAGAATAACTAAGATTGTAAAGTTCTTTCATGTGTAGAATCAAAATGGTATTGTGGAAGGAGCAGTAATTGAAGTTAATGCATTGGCCCTCTACGGCCTTGGAAGGAGCATTCATATCAGATCAAACTAAGCTGGGAGCAAAGCAGGTAGGAGAGAGCAGTGTTTTAATTAAAAAAGTTTCTTTAGTGATGTACTATATCCGATTTTTTTGTTTTCAATTTGCCTCCTGACTCTGGTTGCAGTAATCTCCTCCTTCTAGCACTTGTACAGCTCACTGCTGCAGGCTACATCAAACTTACATAGACAAGACGGTGACTCGATGCACTTTCCAATCCCTTATATAATTGATTGTTAAGAGCAAGGCAGAAGTTAACAACTTAGCATGAACTACCTGCTGGCGCTCATCTACGTGCCAGATGGTGGATTCACCTGGGTAAACAGATTTGCTGAGTCTGATTGTGTTATCCTGGAGTGAGGGCCCACTGAGACACAGCTGGCAGGAAAGAAAATTGCGTATTTGATCTGTGCTATGGGTGTTAACCTGCGTAAATGGAGGTGGGATTTGTCATGATATTAAATAAATGCAAACAATTGTTTTTTAGATAAGGTCTTTAAAACTGTGGCATTTATTTCTTGCACATCTGTAGAGTTTGGGAACAAGTGTTTTAATCACATCTGTGATATAATTTCTAATAGTTTTGAACATACCATCCTGTGGGGCTGTCTTGTTTTCTTATCTTATCTAGTGCCTAATTAGGTGTACGACACAGATGAAATCCCATAGCCTACTGTTACCGTTTGTAGCAGAATATAAAAAGTTACTTGAATTTCTGTTGAATATTGAAGGGTGACTTTGTTGTAGTAATTCCTTTCACTATGCCTTTTTGTCCAGCATTATCATTTAGATGTTATTATCAGTTACAGGTTGACACTGTTATGAATTATGAATTGTTTACTTAGACTTACTTATGTTACACCTTTTGTTATTTTGCCATGAGGTCAGAGAGAACAACCTCTGGTTTACATGATTAGATCCTTAGGAGGGAGTAGTTAGGGCACAGTGGTAGTAGGGGAGGCCAGAAGATGTTTCTGTAGCAATCCTGTTAAATATGGACATTTATGCTGAGGCATGGCCATAGGTTAGGTGTATGTCAGCAGAAAACAAATGATATTGTTGCTTGTTTGTCTGTTGTATTTTTATATCATGTTGTTTTCACCATTGCCCCTACCTGTGCTGGTGGTAGGGTCTGTGAATGGTGGTCAGAATGAGAGGGGATTTACTCAGTCTGGTTTTTGAAGTTTTGGTGCCAAATAGCAACATGAAACCCCTCGTATAGGACCCTAATGCTTCACGGCCAGAACTAGTTTTACCATAATAGTCTTAAAGAACAAATACAAATACCACAGTATAAACATTAAGAGCAAAATAATGATGGGAGACAAATATAATCAAATATCAGTGTATCAGTATATGTACTCTTATCATTATGTCACCCCCCACTGATGAATATGCTTGGCCTTTCCAACTTATTTGTGATGGTAGTTTATAGCAATAGAGGCAGCAAAGACCAGGAGTATAAACAGAAAGTTGACACAGGACAGCTAATGAGGCTGTAGCTGTCAAGAGCAATGTTCTCCACTCTGAAAAGTTTATGTTTATAGCAGAGAAAACAAAGCTACACAGTGTTCCCTGTCATTCATAGATAGGACATTATTTCACATGTATGAAAATAAAACAACTCTCAATAAATGGAAATGAACTTTCATATTAGAATCAATTTAGAATGTAATAAATATCAACTTTATCATTGTTATTTATCTTAAATATATAACTCTTTTGAAAAAATTTAGATTTGGGACACAAATGCACTGGGGTGTGACAGAATTTTTACCAAGCAGCCCAGTAAAACAAGAGCAGGAGTCTGGAAAATAATTTGTATGGCCTTCTTAGGAGGACTTGTTTCTACCTAAGTTTTTTCTTTTCATTTTTTCTCTTTATTTCAGAATCTGAACATTGACAAGTACTTTAAAAACAGGGATGAAGTACTACTATTTAAGGGTAGTAGCTGCTCACTGATTTGTTTCAATGTGGAGTTTCTTGGTTGTTCAGACATGCGTGGAAGTCTGATCTAATCACTTTTTTTAGTGCTCTTTTCTGTCTAGCTGTTCTCATTGCCACCATGCCCCATCCAAAGTAGCATGCTTTTACACAACAACTCAGTCAACTCACGCAGTTCACTCCTGGCCTGCATGGTGCTCTACACACCACTGCTCATGGGTCCTACACATCAGGGAGACTCTGCTTGAGTGATGCTCTGAAACAAATCTGTCATTTGGTAATCCATGTTTAAATCACAAGTTTTCTGCTTCTAACAAAACTGGAATTAGAACCAAAATCTAAGTTTGCATGGTTAATATAGTTAGAACCCACTGTATTTTGTCTGTTGATTGACAAGATAAAGGAATGACACACCAGTGTTTTTCAACATGTACTGCATAAAAGCCTGTCAACATTTTTGTTGTGCATGTCCTTTTTTTAAAGCGTTTATTGCTTTGTGGTACTTTATGTAGCTCTAGGCTTAACAAATAGAAGTAACCTGAATCTAAAACACTCAAGTAATCTTTGATCGTCATTCTATCTTTGATGTATAGACTTGAATTTCTTCAGAGATCTGCAGAGAGCCAGTGCTTTTCCTGCAGGTTTAATTACAGTGTTATCGCCCACACACAAAGCAAGTCTCACTGCTATAGATGGAAAGCATAAATGTACATTTTTCTGTCAAGCTTCTCAACAGGTTTCTTTATGACCTGAAAATGCCTTAACACAGTATAAATGCTTACAGGAGAATTAAATTTTCATTGCTCATTAGATGCTTAATTACTTTCCAACTGTCATTGTTTGGAATCATGGCATTCTGACCAAGAGGGCAAGTCTCCAGCTGGTGTCTGAAAACAACCTATTAATCCTTTGTCACAGCAGTGTGCCAACACTAGCAGTCCATTCAGCTCTTATCAAAACTTGAGCTTTGTTTCCTAGATGAAAATAAACAGTGAAAGATGTAGACAGTGCTGGTTGATGTGTCTCATTGTTGGCAATCTCACAGTCAGCTAGACAACAACAACAACAACAACAACAAAAAATAAAGAAAAACAACCAAGTATGTCTCCCACACACTTTTTCTGCTTTATTTGTAGTTGCAGTCATGTTCAAGCAAACCAGTTATTTTAGAGGAACTGGTAAATGGCAGGTAGGGGCGGGGCTACCTGTGCTTCACTGAGCTGTGTATGTGGGGTTGGGGCAGGGGGAGGGGCCAGGTACTGGGGCAGTCTCTGTACAGTCTGTCTGTTAGCAACTTTATGCAAAAACTACTGGACAAATTTTGAGGAAATTTTTAGGACATAATGGAAATGACACAAGGAACAATATTTAGATTTTGTGAGTGATCCGGATCACCACCTGGATTTTTTAATATTTGGAGATAGGACAATTTTCAGCATTTGTGCATTTAACTCCACAACCCCCCCCCCCAAAAAAAAACAAAACAAAAAAAAACAGTCAGGACACTGATACAAATAAATTTAGGATTATTACTTTGTGTGAGTCACAATATGGGGGGAACTATCATGTTCGGTGGAGGTCTGCGCTCTTTGAGTGCTTTTTTAGTAATATATATTATTACACCATTAGGCACATGAAGCTCTGCATATGTTAGTGAAAAGCTAATTTCCAGTAGGCTACATAAAAATCTCTTCACCAGAGAGATCAGAGTCAATTCAAAGGTTATTATATCAAAACATAGTCAAAGTGAATTTTTCAACAAAATACATCATCAGCTGATGATAAAAACAAGTGTGATTTGTCAAACCACATGGTAAATCTGTTTCAGAAAATGACTCTGTTTCTATGTTCACTAAAAATGTCCAAATATGTCAAACCTTAAACCCCTGAAAAGCTGAGAAACTGCCTTTTATCTGAGCTGTTTCAATCCATTCATGAGGTTATTGCTCCCAAATTTAGTGGACATTGTAGATCAGTAGATGCTTGTGTTTGCTTGAGGCTGGTTTGATCTTTGAGGGTTAAAACTGATCTTACGAGAGTATGACTATTAACAATTATCAGTTAATTGGAACTGACTGTGGATTTCAAGCCTTATTTACTCTCGAAAAGGATTTACTTGATGGGCATAGCAGTCACTTGAACACCACCATGTGTGAGATGGTAATCACTCTTGTGTCCTTGTGTCCTCTGTTGTTGTTACATGCCGCTCATTAAAGCTGCTTAGTGTGGGGCCGGGCCACAGCTGTACATGTGTGGACATATGCAGAGATCCTCCTGTCCTTTCTCCTGTTTGACACATAAGCTCTGCTGGTGCCAGATGAGTTCTCACTGACAGCTGGATGTAGGCTGGTCAATCCTCACGGGTTCACCTGTCAGCCTGTGTATCTCTTTGCCTTCTAAAGCAACGCTGACACTTCCTCCATCCCTCTTCTCCATGCCTCTGCTGTCACTCTTTCTCCTCTCCTTCACCTTCTCCAGCTCTTGTCATTATAGGGTTAATACTGGAGCTACATGGTTAGGTCCTTGCCTTACCAAAAAACCAAATATTCCTACAATTGTTATCAAATCTCTACCATTTAGGGCTACACAATTAATGGATTTTAAATCAAAATCTGATTTTTTCATTGGGGCGATTTTTAAAATGGGGTAATCGTAAAATCGATTTATGCCTCTCATGTCTCCGAGCTGTGCATCTCCACGCTTCTGCCTCCAGCCGTCCGGACACCGTAGGCTCTTCCTTACAACTGTGACACTGTCTTTCACAAAATTCCATGTAGTGACAACAGATCTTATATCTGTGATGGCATCACAGAACTGCAGAGTTCTGGCTCATAGTTGGACTCCGCATCCAGTGCACAGCAGAGCTCCGGGTCATAATTGGGCTTCAGTCAGAGTAGAGTCCTGGACGCTCTGCATCTTGACACAGCCATTCATATCTTGCACCCGGCTTTGATTCTTTACATAATTACTCATTTGGTCCACACATGCATGACTGATGCCTGTCACTGACTTGCATTGGTAGAACTTCTGTGGCCTATTATGGTCGTCTGTTCATGTCCAAAAACAGGAGTGAGAGCTATTTTTCCGCGAATGACAAGAGATGTATTCAATTTTAAAAATTTTATTAAAACAAAAAGGTAAATTTACATCTTGTAATCGGTAGGGAAAAACTATGTACTCTTAAGCTCCGTGTGTACCGTGCACCTTTTTCTGTCTCTTTTTTTGAAGGTCACATAACACACGCTAATGGTGCGTTAAGGTGCAATACAGACAATCGGAAATTTCAGTTTCACACAAAACTCAAAACTACAGTGTAACTCAAATTCCAAACATTAAACAAACTTCTGATTATTCAAATAAAATT
>JAPTGZ010000006.1:34960909-34982632 GCA_029814645.1 Fowleria isostigma | reverse complement strand
CCCTTAAGTAGCTGGGATAGGCTCCATGCGACCCCCGTGACCCTAATGAGGATAAAGCGGGTATGGAAAATGAATAAATGAATGAATATATAAAGTTAAATATCTAAAAAAAAAACGAGAAATTTGGTTCCACAATAAAACACTTCCACCGTGGACATCAACAGATACATTGTCATTTATTAGTTTGCCCATGAAATCACTGTTAACACAGTCTACCATTTATAGCCATCATGGATATCATAGCAATAATCAAATCAAATGATATACAATATACTGCATGTTTTCCCTGCTTTTGCTGACACCTGCTTGATATTAAATTTGGTCTGGGTGGTCCCAATTCTTTAATAGCCAATTTATCAACATTACTTTGACGACTGATTGGTAATTCCCTCAATGAAATGATTGAGTTGCACATGCTAGCCATGCTAGATGCTAGCTTAATCTTGCGGTCACCTGACATCTGTGCAAACTGTGTGGATCATCCAAACACGCATCAGTGACAGTGCGTATGATGAAGTCATGATGGGGCAAACACTCCCACAGAAATACACTGTGGGGCCAGCTACCCCTGTTTTACTGTATATATTGAAAACATCAGCTAACCTCTTGTCATTTGTTTTATAATTCATTTTAATAAAATATGTACAACTGTGCATATTTAATCTCTGAGGTAGATAATTTCTCAAACAAAATGTAGACCAGTGTAATTAGGGTAAGCATTACAGGAGATGGGAATGAGTGGAGCCACCGACAGTCATTCATGTTGTTTAGGTTTGAGCTTTAGCAACTTGAATATCAGTAGCTGAATATTAGTCATAAATGTAAAAGCAGCATTATCTTGATTGAAATATAGTTAAATCTGTTTCAAGGCAATAATGATGAGGCCTGTTGTACTGCTGTTTTGTTAATGTAAGGTTTTAAATTTAATCAAAGATGCCTTGAAAAATGTCAGCAATTTGGCTTCCTCAAGCCTGCAAAAACCCTAAAAACAAATACAATGGAACATATGCAAGAATAAAACATTTTATATGCACTTCCCCACTTTGCATTGCAGTTTCAACAGACTTCCTGCAACCTTCAAGTTGGACTCATAAAAGGTGGCTAACTGTCACCCGTGTCAGCACAGTCTGGGAGGTGGACGAGACATGTCATCCTGACAAAATTTAAAATGTGTTTTGAGGCCCCCTAGTTGAGTGGCTGCCACTCTTTCACATCCCCAGGCAGATTTAATGCACAGCTCCACTCGCAAGTGCAGTGGGTCCACACCAGCAGAGTGTCTCTGTGTATGTGAAGGGACCCAGGTGGGTATTGTCAAGCTGAACTTTGAAGTCTCTCTTCAGTGTTTGTATAGGTCAATGTTTTGACCTCTCTGATTCTTGCTGAAAGTATCTGAATAGGAATCATGTGTTCTGAGATTGTTTGCCAGAATCCAAGCAGCAATGAAATATTTGGACAACTGACACATGTACATGAATACAACATTAGATCTTAGTCGGGTGAAACAGGAGCAGACACGCACTGCAGTTATTATCAGTTCTCTGTAAGTCAGAGAGATTAGTCAGTGTATAAAGGCCACCGTGTACACCTGCATGAATATAATTAGACGTTGCTGATCAATAAGCCACTGGTGGTGAAGAATGAATATAATAGATGCTAATTATCTAATACAAGAGCATTTTAGTACTCCATAAACCACACTGTTCCAGCTAATGTGAAAAAAATTCTAGTTGTAAACCTCATAAAATTACTGTCTTGGTTCACCCTCACTGCTTTAATCAATGTCATTTGTCAACACAGGCTGCTGTTTTTCAACAAAACCAGGTGAAAAGGTGAAGTTAGTAAAGACCACACCAGAGATAATGACAAACAGGCATTAACATACCTTCATTAAATGTTCAGAAACACAACTTCTAATGAATGCTAATGTGGCTTCACATCTGAACCTTTGCTAACATGCTCATGTGTCAAATTTAAGGGGCAATAATGTGTCGGTGTTGTGTTTACAGCTTGTTGAGCAGACCAAAGTCAAATTGGAAAAAAAATGAATCCATGCGCAATCTATTTTGTGATGTCGAGAGATAGACTAAACCAGTGGTTTCAAACTTATGGGTTGGGGGCCAAATCTGGTCTGACAAAGGATCCAATCTGCCCTGAGGGAGCAATTTGTGAAATGCAAAAAATGACACTGAAGATACTAATAATCAAGGATGTACCAATATAATATAAAGTGGTTCAAACCACTGAAATATTATCATGATTACCTATAAGTAATGACAAACACATTTTTCTATTTGTTTTAATGTAAAATTGTAAAATTACTTGAAGATGTTGGCATTTATAAACTATCCTATCACAAAAACCTAAAATGTCTTAAGAAAAATAAGTGCATTTTTACCAGTATTTTGCCTATTAAATGTTTAGCGTATTTGTAGATCCTCTGTGATCTGTAAGTTGTAATGAACATGTGTAAATGATAAACCGACACATATTATTGATAAAATTGCACTTATTTTTCTTAAGAGATTTCAGGTTATTCAAGTTATTCACATTTTTAAAGGACAGTTTATAGATGTAAACATTATTATAATGTAATTGAACTTTTTTTACTGTTATTATTTTACTGGCTCGACCCACTTCAGATCATATTGGGCTGAATGTGGCTCCTGAACTACAATGAGTTTGAGAGACCTGGTCTAAAGTGAAGCAAAAATCACAAAGTTGTTCAAACTGCTGCATGGAAGTCCTGTTTTTTCCCTATTTTCAGTCATGACGCAAAATATGTGATGGGTATATATATGTTATAAATGAGCTTATGCTGTTGATGAATATTGCACAGAACAAAAAAAGTACAATACCAACTGAAATATATCACTGTCAGACGGTGCCGTAGGTATTTAAATAGAACTGACACTTATTCATTTTTCAGTGTCAGGATATGGTTATAGAATAAACATTTGCTGGTGTTTGTGAGGCAACATTGAAACATCTTTTCTTGGACCAAAGTGTCTGAAGTACACGTACTTTCGATATACCCTCCGAATGTGTGAATAAGTGAATGGCAGAAGGCTGCATTTTGTTCACCATATGAAAAGTGATCCTATTTTCTGGATGAGAGCAAAGGAGCGCAAGGAGAAAAGGAATATTATTATGGAAACACCTGACTTCAGTCTGAGTGCACTTCTCTCCTGGTATTCTTCTGCGTAGTCATATTTTGAACTGGATATAGAGGGGTAAATTTCATATTGACTGGCTTATTATATTCATTCAATTTGCAGTGATCAAAAGTGTTTCTGAAATGGAAGGATGAGCTGTAGGCTTGGGTGACTGTTTGAATGCTGGGCTGGCAGCTCCAATAAAGCCTGAGGGCGCTCAAGTCTACCTGGAAGTGTCTGGGAGATGATGTGATTGTTGGTGATGATATGGGTAATGGATGTGTATAGCTTTCAATCTACTGGCAGTCTCTCCGACTCCTGCCTGTAGTTCGGGATCTCATTTTGTAAACACCTTCACAAAGTTGGTATGAGAGTTGGTTTCTCACTCCATCTTTCTGACTAAATAGCGCTTCCACAATGCTTTGGATGTGTGATTTTATAATGAGATCTTCTCTTACTGATCCTAGACCACCTTTTGGCATTTCTGTCACAGCCATTTTGTGTTTGATAATAAATAACCCTGGTGGAGTCACTTTATATTCTTAGAGCAAACAAACCTCCAGAATGTATACAGCTGATGATCGATTGACCAACAGTCTAGTAGTTTGCAAATGTACAGTATTCAAATGAATGAGACTGTGCAATAGCCTGAAGCCAAACTGAGGGAATGATTTATGTCTAGCGGCACATCGACTTCAGATAACTACAGCATATTTCTTACCTTTCCATAACATTACCTATTATTGCCTATTTCTACTTGATGCACCGGGAGGAAGGCATGGATGGGCTGCCCTATGTGTTCATAACATAATGCAGCATATAACACAAGCTAATGCTATGTTTTTATTTGTTTAGGTCATTATTATTGACAAGTAAATTGATGTTTATGGTTTGTGTTTGCATGACACTGGGAATTTATAGGAAAATAAAGTCACAACCAGTGTTATTTTCCCTAGGGTTAAATATCTGCTCAACATGTTGGATTGACTTGCTTTGCTGTATACGTATATCAAACACAAGCCAATAATTATTCATTTGTTGTGATAGATTTGATTCATGTGGGTTCATATCTGAGTTATTTGTTATTGGGATGTGTGAAATTAAACTCTTTGCTCAGCTGCTATTGTGGCTCAAAGAAAATTTGGAAAGATGAGATATCTTTAGCTTTGACATTTTCAGTATTGCATTGCTGTGTTTTTTTCAGTGTTATCATTAGTGGCCAAAAGCTACTTACATACACTTAATTCTTATCCAAATGAATAAATATGTGTGTAATCTATCTAATGGCATAGCCTCTAAGATTGTTTTTCTTCTCCAAACAGAACCAAAACAACTGTGCAAATGTGCAACCCCAAATATGAAATAGTCGGAAAATTATGGAAAATGCTAATTAAAAAATAATGCAGTGACATTAACATTTATTTGACCTAATTTTCATGGTAGAATATATAAACACAACATATTGCATGTTCTGCAAGGTCAACTTGATTTCATTTGTAAATATACGTTCATTCTTCACATTCAGGCTGCATGCAACACATTCAAGACAAAAACCAAGTTATAAACAATAATGAAAACTGAAATGCGCAATGTAAAGAGGTGATTTTAATTATGATTCAATACTAAAGCAGCATTCAGGGAAGGCCTAGTTCTTTAGAAGCAAATATGAACTGAAGATCAGTTTTTCAATAAACTGAATGAGAACATTTTTGAAATTTTTGTTAATGTTCCTCAAAGAAAAATAGGAAGATAATGGGATATTTTAACTACCATATTTTTGGACTATAAGTCGCTCTGGAGTATAAGTCGCACCAGCCAAAAATGGATTATGAAGAAGAAGAAGAAAAAAAACATATGTCACATTTTTTGGGGGGGAAAAAAAGGACAGAAGAAAGAAGAAAGATAAATGGGAGAGTGACAGAGCATGGACTTCAACACTGATAAACGTTGGTATTGATTTAACTAATGGAGAGGAGGAGTTATTTAAATGAACAGATGTGGTGTTGTCCCTCTTCATCTACAGGTACAGACTGATTCCATTCTTTATTCATATGAACTGGAACAGTGGATTTGACTAGAGTGTCTGCTGGTATCAGTCAAATATTTAGTAAACGCTAATACATTAGCGGCATGGCGAGCTCATAATAGAGTGCTGTGAATGCACCTGAAGCAGCTACCACTAATGCTAATGGTGGACACTGGTCTGACTTTCTGTTGCTGCTCACAAATATTCTAACAATTTTATAATGTTTTACTGTTTTTTCTGCCTGTGGTGTACTGGGTAATTGTATATATGTGGGAGCCAGGCTACCTTATTTCCTCTTACTAGCTTGACAGTTGCTTTTCCTGCACTTTGTCTGGAAGGGAGCTAACATTAGCATACTTACTGACCACTTCACCGGTCCGCTGATCCACCTATTGTTGCTCCTATGTGGGTCTGTATCCATAATCTGGTTGGTAGTTGTCTGTCTGTCCGTGCTGGCATGTCCTGGTCATGGTCGGTTCTTTGGTACAGAGCCACTGAGTTCCCCTAGCTCCATCGGCTCTCTCCTAGCTTCGTCAGCTATCACTAGTAATAAGCCTGACAACACCACTGTGTACTTCGTGTCCTCAACATTCACTTACTCACATACATGACCACATCACTTTGCATCCTGCAATTGTTGTCTTGAAAAAGAAACACAGAGTTGTAAAGATCTGCTGTTGATTCATTAGCTCCAATACTAATGTATGTCTTGCCCGTACGACAGTTGTGGCTAGTGCTTATGGGAAGCGTAGTCTTTGTCCCAGAAAAACACCACTGATTCCCAGTTGTCCTAACAGAGCCTTTAAGAACATGTGAAATTATATATTTTAACATATATAAGTCGCACTGAAGCATAAGTCACAGGATCAGCCAAACTATGAAAAAAAGTGCGACTTATAGTCCGAAAAATATGGTGCTATGGTGCAGAACACAATGAAACAATTCAAAGAATTTGAATGCATTGCAGTGTGTAAAGAGCTAGAATGAAAAATTAAGTAGAGCATCATAGTTGCTGATTCCTCACACAGCACTGCATCAAGTAGTCATTCATTTATGGGTGGTTGAAGCTTTTTGTCGAGAATCATAACATGGATTTACAGCCACAAATGTCAGTTATTTAACATTTTGGCTGACAGAACAAGGCACAGTTTCTTCCTTAAAACGTCAAATTACTGGTTGGTCTGACCACAGTGTACATTTATTGTTGACGGTGCTTCTGGATGCACTTAACATAATACTAATGCATTCTTTTGGCACAGTAACATTTCAGTAACATTTCAGTTGGTGTAACT
The DNA here is from genome assembly GCA_029814645.1 of Fowleria isostigma. Taxonomy (NCBI): domain Eukaryota; kingdom Metazoa; phylum Chordata; class Actinopteri; order Kurtiformes; family Apogonidae; genus Fowleria; species Fowleria isostigma. Next base: position 34,976,162 of record JAPTGZ010000006.1, on the reverse strand, counting down.
ATGTATTGAGGCCCTACTATCTAGTCTAGCCTATGCTTAGTCAAATTTTTGAGGCACAAATATTGACATTTATTGGATGCCTCATCACATCACAAATATTTTCACTTTAGTCGACCATCAGCTTGTTTTATTTATGTATAGAAGATAGTTACTGAAATCAGGTGAACATAACTCTGTGTAGTCATGTTATTGTCATGGAAGATTAGTATTTTTCTGTTTGTTCATATTCCTGCTTTAATTGCCATCTGCGATAATGCTCAGATAACAGTCTTTTTATTTAGTCTGTCTGCATGTCATCTTCATTTTAATATTATCATTACACTTGTGTCCTACAGGAATGAGTGATGAATGGGTGAATAATTACAAAACTGTGTGCTCCAATCTACTGATGGGAATTTTGAGAAAGAAAACTAAAAATGTGTGTGAAAATGTGAGTGTATAATTAAGATTTTACAGAGATTTGGGAATAGATTGAGCGAGACTGAGTTGAGTGTTGAGGGTGTGATTTTGAGCTGGTGACCTTCACCAGTATGACCAGTAACCAGGTGAAGCTCTACAGCCAAAAAGGGAATAGGGCAGTTGTTACTGGGCTGTTGAAGGGGTAAGCTGTAGGGCACGGACAAGGATTAGAGATTGATGAGGAAAGAATCAGAAGAAAGCGTTTGGGTTGGTCATGGAGATGAGGAGAGCTGCAGGCTGCAGCTAAAGCTGCCACCAGAATACCATATAAGCATCATGCTGTTGCTTTTTTTAGCGGCTGTTTCCAGTTTGCAATGCTCTATTAGACAAAATGTCCATCTGCCAATATATTCAGAATTCACTATGGAGGTTATTAACATGCCCTTGGCAAAACGGGTTTAGCTCTGTGGGGCAAGCATCTCCATAAATCGTGGCAGAGGCAGTTTTATTACAGGTTGTAAATAGAAGTCCCTGCCATATTTTATGACAGCCATCACTAACTCATTCTGACTCTTATTACCTCTCTGTTCTTTGACTTGCAGGACCATTCACAGACACATTCTGTGCACAAGTTTATGTGTATAAAGGATTGATTGTAAAGGAATTTATTCCTGATGTAATTGCACCTTCAGCTTGTGCAACAATTTTGACTTCAATTGCTGTTTTCATGTGCATTTTAACAAGCCCCGGCTGTTTTGAATAGTTAAACATAAAATTTACATACGGATGCCTGGGCTACTAATCTGATTGAGGACCTTTTTAAGTACAGTATGCAATGGAGGTTCAGATCGTAATGCATTTTAGATTGTGTATTTATATCTAATTATCCCTGTTTATTGTAAGAAATCATCCACAGTTTTTACATTACATATTAAATGCTTATTTAATTCAGAAAAAAAATTATATAAGTTTTTATGTTTTTATTTAAATAATTTATCATTTTTGTTCAATTGGTTAAATAGTGACCTTTGCAGCAAGATTTTTTTGATGGACATTGTTTTACAATACACAATTACATAAGTTTTTCCACATAGCATTTGCTAGAGCATCTAAGCATATGTATGCATTACAATTTCACATCCAGTAGTCATTTTCTATCACCCCTGCCCATTCTAATATGACATATTTAGGCTGCCTGTTTCAGTTGGCTGACAGATCTGTGTGTAATCATGATCTGAGCTATAATGTGAGAATCTCTCTATTCAAGGATATTTATCGTAATCCTTACATAATCCTTACATTCCTAATTCCACTTTGAATTTCCAAACCTTGGAAACAAAAAAGAGGCTTCAGGATCTTGATTTAGATTTTGTTTCTATGCCAATATTAGTGAATTAAAATTTGAGTGGAAAGACATTCAGCTACTAATAAAAGAGGTTCCACCAGTGCTTATTTGATTGAAAGTTGCGGGGTTCTGATTTTGGCAAATTAGAATTAAAACATTAATCATTATCCAGATGGAGCGCTGTAGAAATAATTATTTCCATGCTACACAACATTCAGTTCAAGAGAGACAAACAACCAAATGTATTCCATTATAGCCTTCCAAACTACACCCCTGTCCTGTGCTGGGACACACATGGGCGGAGTGAATGGGGATGGATGGTTGGATTAGGAATGCCGGGAGCAAGTAGATTATCCAGTATCTGGGCAGGCAGATGCACAGAGGAGAAAACGACAACACAAAGAGCCAGATCTCCATCAGGGGATCAATTCATGGTGTTCGCTCTGTCACTTCCTGTGAAAAAGCAAATTTCATGGTGTGTTTTCAACTGGCCAGCTTCAGAAAAACATCAAGAAGACAGCTTCTCTCGCTCTGTCTCTCTGCTAACTCCCTGTTTCCCATCCACTCCTCAGTTTATTGTACTCCACATACTCCCCTCTTTGGGTTCTGAAGCAAGACGTGCAAATGTGCTTCTCTCGCATACATGCACATCTGCACTTAAGACACAAGAACCGACACATTCATGCAGTAACCTATATTTGCTGAGTATGGTGGATGCCTATGTGTAAATTTTTTAAGAGGTTTAGCCAGTGAGAGCTGGAATGAGCGTTGCTGTTGGCTGAGTTTCTCAGCCCAGGGCCCCTTGTCTTGCTCCCCCATTTTGCCCAGTAGAGCTTCATCCTTATCGCTGTCCTGCACCCCGCCACTGCTGAAGCTGGGCTCCTCTCCTGCTTGACCACATTTATCCAGGGGGCTCTTGTCTGGGGGTGATAAGCTGTCAGACTTACCAGTATGGTTGTAGGGGTTCCCATTTTCCCTCCACTTCACTCCACTCTACTCCACTCTACTCAGTCCACAATAGTAGTCTGATTTTGTTTTGGTGAGAGCAGCCGACTCAACGATTCTTATTTGCCTTTCCTTCGGTATGTAGATTTACCTTGACTATCACATATTACCCAGCCAGGATGTGTACCGCCACACTTTCCTCTCACCCTTTTTCCCCTCTCCTTTTCTTTTTAATACAGATATATCAAAAAGGACACACGTGTTTTAAAACAAGCACAACATGGAAATGGATGGTATAAAGGGCTCATAGGGACCTTAGACAAAGGCACTGTGATTGCTAATTTCTGTTACACTTCACCAGATTTGTCCAAATTTTACACAAGTGGCAGCAGCGTTTTATCTTCTGTTGACACCTGGAGACTTACGACGCAGAGACGAATCTGTGCTATTTTTCATTTTTAAAACTTTGTGTTTAGACCATCATTTTTCATCAATATGACATAGATTTCCATATATTGTGGTGTCTTATGAAGATTTAACTATGTTTGACTGTGTTTTGCAAAATAAGCCTCTGCTCACTCCTTTATGGTAATGAAAATGAACAGGCTGCAATGAATTAACTGCTCAGTGTGTGAGTAAGAGTTGACTGTTTAGTGTCAATGAATACTACATAAGAATTGCAACAATACGGCTGCCATTACAGAAGCTATTTTATTTTCAAGGTTCTCACTCTTAAAGAGCCCAGCCATGTGACGCAAACTGTAACAACCTGTCACTGTAGACCACTTAGCATCAGCAGTACCACATGCTCCATGTATTTTCAGGTTGTCCTCCACTGCCCGCTTGCGTCTAAGCTACTCAATGCTAAGCTTTGCCAACATCATTTAGATTTGGAGCCCAAGGTACCACACCAGGCTCTTCACATGCAAAGAGAATAATCTCTGAGTATTACTGTTTAACACAAAAAGCTTTAGGCTGTAGATGAAAAACTCCTACTTAAAATTATAGACATGTAGCAAGATGTATTGTAGCATTAGGATTTGAATTTACCTTGTCTGGTGCAGATTTGCTTTGTAATTTTGTAACTCAATTAACAGGGGGCTGTCATACTTTAGAATTATGTACTTTAGCTATGGTGTAATAGCCCAGAGAGAAGCAAACATTGCGCTTGTTTATCTGTCATCAGAAACGTGAATTGCCAACAGATGCTCTTGCTGGAGTCTTAGAGAACATACACATATCTCCCCTCATGTGCAGAAAGCTTAATTATAGTTCCTGGTGTTGTTGCAGGTTATTATGAAGGGAAAACAAGGTGGCATGAAGGAACAGGAGAATGGGGGGCGGCAGGTACGGAATGACTAAAGATTATGTGTGGATTCAGGATATTAATTTGCAGCGTGTATAAAAAATTATGGACTTGATCATGGGTGCCTTCAGAAGCTGTAATTAGAACATTAAAGCCAGGGTGTGAGTGCGAGACAGCCTGTTCATACTCCCTGCTTGTGAAGCACCTGTTTTATGAACTTGGAAGCATTACGACCTTGGAGCTTTGAGAAATGTGCCTTGTATTCTAACAAACAGGATATGCCACATCCTCAAAACAGCAAGGGTGCCTGTATTTGTAATTGGTCGCATTTTCAGATTGCTCTGGTGTTCTTGTACAGTATGTTGATACCAAATGTGTGCAATGAATATGGAGAATTGCACAAATTTTTGACGTTGTAAAGGAGTTAATTGTCTTGCAGGTGCTACTGCTGATTTTTACTGCAGGTTTTCCACGATCACCAAGAGTGGTTGTTAGATTGTACGATGGTTTACGTACAACCAGACAGTATGTTGGCAATTATTACGGGTGCATGCCCTCCTGTCAAAAACATGTCCCTAGGGCTGCTTGTGCAACCAATCTTTTATGACCCACACCTAAGTCAGGGTTGACTTGAAAACGTGGAACCCCAAAAACTGGTATTGTGAAATAAAAAGTGACATAATTATATATCTATAAAGTGTGAGGAGGCTGAGTTGGAAATGCTTTGGACAGGAGGCTTTTCTTAGAAGCCAATGACAAATTTTACTTTTACTTATGACTTGTCCACGACTCTATTATTTTATGCATAATGATGAAGGTCAGGTAAAAGTACAGGGGCATGGGCTTATTTTAATCCTAACCATGATGTTTCCCAAAACCTAAACAAGTGAATTTTTACCATAATATTATGACCACCTAAGTAAAAAAATAATTATTTTACATTTTAACACATTCTGTGGTGTTTTGTGACATTTCTTAGGGTCACTTGTACCTCATGTCTAACAAGCATGGAGGGGAATGTTGTTCATATTATACCATTAATTAATAAACATTATATTAAGTGTATAAAATTAGCTTTAAGATATCAGACCAATCACAGTACACAATTTACTTATTTATACATGAATTAATACATGTATAGACTGTCTGAAGATATGATTAAAATAATTTTTACAGAAACAAAGTTAGACAAAGTTATTTGCTCTAGGTTTCCTCGAAATTCTTTGCACTAAACTGTGGATATTCAGGACTTTTTTGACCGCAAGCTTAGGGATGGATTATGAGGATTGACCCCTATAATTTCCATATTACAGTGCTCTTTCCTTCCTTTCGTCTTTTCCCAGCCCCTCCACTTTCCCTTGCTTGTTTGTCTTAAGTTAATGTAACTTACTGCTTGCTGGTTTAAAAAATACATCCAAGATTTTAGAATTTTTATTTATGTATTTATTTTTGTACAAATTTTAGAACCTTCTATAAGAGCATCTTGTATGTTCTCTCTTTGCTGAGCACCTACCTCCTATTCTTGCATGTGTGTGTGTAAACTAGTAGACAGCCTTGGTCCAACACACCCCATAGTGCAGAAGATGGTTTGCGCTCCCAACTCTTGCCTTTGCCACAATGTCTAACACAAAGCAAAAGGTTGAGTAGAGTGGAATGAATTCCCTCTGAAACCCAGAGAGAGGAAGGCAGGAAATAATTCAGCAGCGGCATCGGCAGCTTCAGCAGCAGCATCGGCAGCAGCGGTGGCAGCAGAGAGTGTGTAGAGATGGAGAGAGAGGGAGTATGTGTGTGTGAGCTTGAGTGAGAGCGAGTTCCAATGCACTGTGCTGAGCGTAGCTAAGCCGTGCCGTCGCGTGGCAAGCTGTGTGTCCATTTGGTTCCCATGCACTCTGCTGAGGCAGAGCTTACAGACGGGAGAGATGTGGCTTCACTTGAAGCTTCACCATCAGTGAAGACCAGAACCCAACCTGGGCATCACAGAGCAGCATGGTAGGACTAGAGACCCACTGCTGACACCAGCGTGACTGATGATGACAGCCCACGCGTGGGTTACCATGCGCCACAGCCGCGCTGCTCTAGGAGGAAACACAGCCATGTGAAAGTGACTCGGCTGCCAGCAACTCTTGGACATGTTTTCCAGGGCAAAGTCTGGATTTCTTTCTGTGTTTGAACTTATTTTTTTTCTCTTGGTGCTGTGTGGTTGTCCCGAACTCTCATATCAAGCAAGGACCAAAGGCAGATGGAACAAGGGGGGTAAGTGATGACAGGCACAATGATTAATGTGTGTCATGCTTACTAAGTTGGCAATGAATATATAGTAATGCAGATGGGTGGGACAGTGATAGAAATGTCAGTGACACATTCTGACCTTGTCTTAAAACACACCTAAAATGTATCTGATGGATTTGTTCAGACATATTTACAAGTCGTATCTAACAGATGTATTATTTTGTATGTGCAGTTTCCAGAACAGTTATGACTCACTGGTAGCTGCGATATGGTCAAAGGAAGTTGATCTGTTTTTTTTCTCCCATTAACAGCAAAGAAGCGAATGTTATATTTGCTGAGGGGGGGTATTGTCTAACTTTTCGCTGCTAGCTCTTAAGTGTCCCCCATTAGTTTCCACTCTAACAGTTTGTGGGTGTCTCTCTCATCCCTAGTTTATTTGTTGTGTTGTGTACTCTACAGTGTTTCAGGGGCTGTCTGTGGACAAACACACATGCTCACACTCACACCCTGCCCTCCCTGTGTAGCCGAGTGGATTGTGATGGATTGCATTTATCTGTGCACCCTGGAATGTTTGGTTTGCAGGACATGCCACCAGTGTCTTAGAACTGTGATTTTTGGTTTAAAGACTTAGATCACCAGTCTTGAGGAGAGGTGTTAATAATTCATCTTAGCCCCTCCGTGGGAGCGGTCCTCTCGCGTCTCTTGTAGCATTTAATCCCCTTTGTCGGATTAAAGGAACCTCTAATCTTAGTGCTTCTGCTTGGTGAGAAGGCTGAGAGATGCTCCCAGCAGCCTATCGGCATTGTTAGCACTCGAGGCTCACGCTCAGTGGGATGTGTGTGTCTTCAAAGAGGCAGTGTCACCACCGTAATCTATTTAATGATTCTTTGCCTCTTTGCTTTTGCTCCTATTCTGCCTCACCAGCTCTCTACATTCCTTCATATAGATCTGTGATACACCTTCTTGTACTACGTCCACTCACTCCCTGCTGACATTCATCATCACAGCAAAGAAGTTTTAAATTAATGACTTTGACTATGCAGTCCATGATAATGTGATTTTATACTTAAAAAGTAAATCACATCATTAAAAATGTATTTTTGTTCCCTTTATTCTTTTGCTCTCTTTTAATGTTTTACTTTACATTTTTAAACTGTATAAATGTCTGTTGTTTTCATGTCATAGATCCTGCAAATTCACAAACTTTAAATTTAACTGATAATTTTTTTTTTTTTTTTTTTTGCTGTCAATGTCAAAACCTCGACACATTTCTTTAAAAAGGTGGGGCCTTGCAGAAAGAATGACAGAGAGAATGAAATCTCATTTAGCCACTGCTTTTGAGACACAGCATGCATTTTAAGCCCAATTTTTATGGCGTGTAAAATAATGTCTAAAGTATGTTCAAGGTTGGATTTGATGTGTTTGGTGTAAATATAAATCAGCAACGTGTAAACCAAGAAAATAAGCAGATACAGTATGAACACCAGTTATCACTGGCTCCTGGTGAAATGGAGGGCAGTGACCTCCCCCGGTGTAATTAGGGCCTGGACTCTATCCATATCTGGCCACAGTTGGACAAATCATTCCACAGCCAAACCCTGAATTGTAACCTTGCCTGTTGTTATTTGAAACACATTTTAGTAAGAAACATATTTCCCATGATTGGGATTAGATCAGTGTAAAGCAAATAAATATGCAGGGATTGCTGTCATTACCCATGAAGATATTGGCCGTTAAGAGCCTTTTCCTATCATTAGAACAGCAACACAAAGTCATTGGATTTTTCTCAGCAGCTGTTAATTTTCATTGACTGTAAATTATTGCATTAAAAATTACGCTTTGCCAGATGTCCACTGCGTTAGGTGAATTGTCAATATTTCCACATCACCGTTATTTAGATTAGGTTACTAAGAATACAGATGACTGTGCATTTCTACAGTTTATTGCCTGAGGTTCTGAAGCTGCACAGTGTAAACTATGTAAATTAGATGCAAAAAAACAGCCTGTAGTATTTTTTTTTCCAAAGAGGTGATCAGACTAGAAACCACTTAAACATTGTGATATACATAGTAAAACATATATGGATTTTTAATATAAATTCTTGAGGAAAAATATAAAAAGTGTCACATTTTTAATTATTACCTAATGTGTATGGTTTTGTTTTCTATTTGCTAAAGTTGCAATGAATTTCCACTTCATTTATCAGTTAGTAATAATGTAACATAGTGGCTTAATGCTATGATGTGTCTGACTTTAAATACAAGTCGCTTAAAAGGATCATGGAGAAACAGTAAAGCATGCAGGAGATACATATGTAAAGTTTATCTCAGCTAAAATAGGATAACAGTGAATAGACATTTCCACAGTCAGGCTGTAATGTCCTAAAAAGCAATCTTTGGTAAATCTTCCAGATAAGGTCTGTGGAATTATGATTGTTTTGGGATGAACTATACTTCGACATTCAGCCATCGTTGCACAGTCTGACGCATGCTGGCTGGGGGGTAGTGAGTGGATCAACACCAGGTGTACCAGCTGTGGTATGATGAAGGCGCAGTAAAACTTTATCTAATATCATCTCATCTCTAGAGAGTGAAGCCTCAGCTCTGAAGATATTTTATGATACAGAAACACATACTTATTTCTAATGCATGATGTCTGACATGGTCCAAAATCCAGAAAATTACTGCTCCTTCATATTTCTTACTCCACTCTGCTGAGAGGGTCTCCATAACTAATATCTCATAGGTGCCTAGATCAGGGGTAGCATAGACTGAAGTAAGCCTGGCAATGCTGGGGGAAATCCAATTGAATGTATTATGATCCAACCCAACTACAATAAATGGTAATGTGAAGACAGTAGCAGGTGGGAAGAAGCCTGAATGTTAGCAGAGAGCCCCAAAGACAAACGATATGTGGACTAGCTCAGGTTTAGAAACAGGGTCATTTTTTTCACAGTCTCAACAACTGATTTACTAAACAGGGCCCTGCTGAGGCAGTCAGTAAAAGAGTAATGGAAGAAAGAAGTGACCAACACCTATTACAGAAATACTACTCAGCCTCCTTTATCTCCTACTGCTCAGCCTGTCTGAGTGTCTGGGAGGGGAGTGAGAGAGTATCAGATTTATAGACCAGGAGAAGAGAGGAGAAATTAATATTACCACTTCCTGCTCACACAGGAATAGGGAAACCTACCACGGACCAACACACCAAATTGCTTACTTCATCACTGTATTTGCAGATACTTCATAACGGTGCAATTAGTAAGAGCTATTCAGGGCTTTTCTAGCCATGAGAGAAACAAGGCAGCCACCCACAGTGGATTGTAAAGGTTCATTGACTACACTGAAATCCCTACAGTGATTTGAAACTTTGACTTTAAAGCGTTACATTATGAAATCCTCTGCCAAGGAGGTTATGTAATGGTCAATTATCTATTTGTTAATTTGGTGGTTTGTCTGTCAACAGGATTACGGAAAAAAAGACTGCATCAATTTTCATGATGCTCTGTAGATGGTTTGGCATGAGACAAATATTAATTATCCCAAAGAATTTTGAAGCAGATCCAGCAGAAGGGGCGGACTGTGATATATGGTGGGACTTTTTCTGACATCAGAGGACTGCCTGGATGTATCTATGCATTCATCTTAAATAGTGTCAGTTCAGATTTTGTAACATTAATGGCAAAATAATATCTAACCCTTTTCTAAATATATAGACATATGAAAGAATAATCTCTGCCAGTGATCACTTTTGACCTCATAGACGAGTATGATGCTGTACTTACTGTTGTGATGTCCTTCTTCTTTCCTCAATGTTTTCTTCTAGTATTGCTGTGTTCTGGACATTTCTGGATGTTGCTTTTAGTGGAGTTCAGAGCAGAAGCCAATAGCAGTATCATGCAGCTTGCATGGTTGTAACAATATAAAAGTAAAGCAGCTTCAGTTTGTTCTGCTCTTCTCACTTAATGCATTGTTTTCACTTGGTGAGCTTCTGACTGAGAGACAAAACTCTGGGCAAAGTTACATAACACCTCTGAGTAGGGGTGTAACAGTGCAGTTGTTTGTATCGAACCATTACAGTTCGGGGCCTGTAATACGATATGGAGGGTACCGAACCGTACATGTAGTCTGTGCGAAGAACGTAAACACTCATTTCCACACAAACCTTGAAGTGGAAAACAACAGTATGAGCACGGTGGCCGTAAGTGGAACCCATGTGCAATATTTGATATCCCAGATGGATGTCTTAGCGGCCCATGCACCATACACATGCTAAAGGTGAACCAGTATGACAGCTCAGAGCAGCATCACAGGTACAAAGCCAGAGTTGGAAGACCCTCCGTCTTTTCTTAGGTCTTTGTTTTGGGAGCATTTCGGTCAGTTATGTAAATGGTAGGGATATATCCTTAATCGGTTAAAAATCAATAAAAATAAGGGGGATTAAAATTGATACAGCACAATATGTGCTTGGATGCACTACTTCAGCAATAGGGGGCGCTGTCTGTTATTACTGCCTCTTGTTTTGATGTCAAGGTCCTTAGTGCTGACCTGAGTTCAGCCTGTACACTTGGACTATGTCAGGTAAACATACTGTAGTCATGGCGGCGGTGGACGCCCCGTTTAGTTTTAAGTCTTTTAGCCAGTCTGTTATGCCTGCACTCTACACAGAAACAAAATGAAAGGTGATCCAAACTCTGAATGAAGCTGGTAGCATTGCAATAACAACAGACGGTTAGACTTAGCTGCGCTACCCAGCGTTACCTGACGATCACGGCTCATGTAATAACAAGAGAGTGGGGCATGACGAGTTATGTTTTACAAACTCGTCCTCTCTTCAAAACACATACTGGAGAACATATCGCAGAGGTTCTGAAGTCTGCTAAAACAGAATGGGAGCTTGAAAAGACTAATCACGAGATAGCTGTTGTGAGGGACAATGCACGGAACATGGACGTTGCTGTGAGGGAGGCTGGACTAGCGCCGCACATCAGGTGCTTCACCCACACCCTTAATTTGGCCACCCAAGCGGGTCTAAGTGAACTCCGTGTTAGTCATTTGGTTGGACGAATGAGCTGAGTCACGGTTTTCTTCCACCGGAGTTCAACAGCCACCACCATACTAACATCCAAACAGAAGGTACTGGAGCTACCCTTGCATTGATGTAGCCACTAGTTGGAACAGCAGTCTGGACATGATTGACCGCTATGTAGAACAGCAGGCGGCTGTTACAGCAACTCTCCTGAGCAAGGACGTCAGATGTATTGCCTGTGAAATTGACAATTCTCAATGTCACATCTCAATCTTTGATTTATGAGTTAAAAAAGGAAAAAAATTGAGATTCGAATTGTACCCAAAATTAAGATTCAAATCTAATCGTGGGGTGAGTGTATCCTTACATCCATAGTCAATGGAGAGAGACAAGTCGACAAAACAAGGGCGGTGTGCTGGCAGAGTGGTTATCGTTTAAGTTTTTAAAAATGAAACTGGTCTCCTTCACTGTACCGAAAATATATTGAAAATATATTGAATTGAAGACCCTTGTACCGAAAAAGTACCAGAGCAAAATTTTTTTGTACTGTTACACCCTTACCCCTGAGTCTGGTGCCTGTTACTGACTTCTAAACCACATAAAGCAGAGGGGAAGAACAGTGTGCTTTAGTTACATTTCCTCTAGAACAGTTTTCCATCTGTGTAGCTTTTTTTTTTTGGTATGCTTTAGAGTGTAAACATACTGAAATGTTCTATTTCACAGGTTTCTTCTATACTTTAATGATCTTACGTTAGGGTTGTAGAAGGGGTGGCCCTGGATAACACTATGATAACACTTAAGTAAGCTGTCACATACTCCATTGCCATAGTTTTTGTGTTAATGTTTTTGTTATGCAAGTGCACTCTCTGACATTACAAATATACACATATTTGGTTTTGTGTATAATCAGTAAACTGTTAGGCTATTTCCGGTCATGTACTTGCCCCTGACCTTACAACAAATTAAGCTGTAATTGTCAAAATTAAGTATACCAGCAATATTGTAATCTCTGTGTATTTAAAGTGCCTCATAGTGTAATTTCATTATAGTAAAAAAATAGCATAACTGTTGTTTTTTGCCGTATTTACATGAGTAGTGGAAAAGATATAGTATGTTTTCAGGATGCTATCATTATTGATGTAGGTTTAGTCTGCTTTTCATGTTTTATTAAAGTTAATTGTCCTAAGAGCTGCTGTGCTATTTATGTCGAATCAGTATTAAAGGGTATCATCTCCAGCCCCTCAATGTGCCACTCATATTCTGACCCACAGGAAGGCAGAACTGGCTGCAGGGATGCAAATATTATTCAAACTAATGGGGGAAAAATTTGAAAACAACCTGACAGAAAAATTAAATCATTGTCATTAGTTTCAATTAATATGTTTTGACTTGTGTCTTGGGGCAGGAAGCACAGTAATGGCTGTCATAGAGCAAGGGGGAAATCACTCACTATCTGTTGCTGTGATGTCTTGTTGACATACTGTGACTCAGTTTGGTTTCATGGGATAAAAAAACTGTTTTGTGCATCCCATGTGTGTAATGTGAAAATGGAGGCTGATTTTTCATTCTGCCAAAGAATAATTTTATAAACAAAATGTTTACAAGGCAGCCGACAAGTAGATTGATAATGAAGTCGACTTTGTTCACTTGTAATTACTTAGTTTTGTTGGAAAAAGGTTAGAAAACCAGAAAATATGTCTGCTGTTCCCAGATCAATCCAATTAGATCATTAAGCTTCATGCCACTGCAAGTTGAGAAGAATCAGTGTAAGACAGTTTTTCAAATGTACTTCCCTTAATTTTGTACTCCTACGCTTTGAGAAATTAATATAATGTGTATGAGCTGAAAGTGTGGGCGAGATTACACAAACAGGGTTAACACGATTGAGTCAACATTAGATAAATGTTGCTGCTGCCCAGTTTAGCAGAGGGCGGTTGAATGGAAGCAAATGCTGTTTATAAGTGAGTGAGTGTTAGCATTGCTTTTTGTAACTAAAAACTATTAATGAAATCCATGCAAATGGAGTACAATATGATAAATACTGTAGATGCTGATGCATATAGACTTTAAAAATATCTGGCAGTAACCTGAAAGGTACTGAGTGTCTTATAGAAGAAAATACCTTATGTAAACATGACATAGGTGTTTTGAAACTGTTCAAGGTCTAATTTTGTTTTTTTTTTAACATTAAAACTCTTTTAGATTATTTCATTTAGATGTTTGGATGCGGTGCAGTGGGTAGCACTGTTGCCTCACAGCAAGAAGGTCCTGGGTTCATTTCCAAGCAGGGACCTTTCTGTGTGGAGTTTGCATGTTCTCTCTGTGGGTTCTGTCCGGGTACTCCAGCTTCCTACTTGTAGCCCATGAGAAGAACACAAACACTCCGTAAGCAGGGTGGCCACAAGCAGAACCCATTCAGCAGCATCGCACCGCTGCTGAAGTCTCAGCACCACTGCAAAAATAAAACAAAAACACTTTTTTCTGAGGCTGGGGCTCTGATAAGGAGGGTAGATGTGACTTTGGCTTTCTGTAGTTTAGGAGCATACCCCATACCCCTTCCTTCACTGGTCTCCTTCACTGTACCGAAAATGTACCAAGCCGAAATTTTTCTGTACCATTCCACCCCTCACTAATAGGTTAATTGGTAAAACCTAAAATTGCCCATAGGTGTGAATGTGTGAGTGATTGGTTGTTTGTCTCAATATGTCAGCCCTGCGATGAAATGGCAACTTGTCCAGGATGTACCTTTGCCTGTCGCCTTTGCCTGTAAGTAGCAGCGATAGACTCCAGCACCCCCCATGACACTAGTGAAGATAAAGCATATTCAGAAGATGAATGAATGAATGAAGGAATGTTTGGACTATAGTTTGCTTATAAAGCTGGACACTGCAAGGGGTCCCTGAAATTGAAGTGAAAACCTTTGGATCTTCTACTGGTGTCTTACTGCAGTTCAGGACAAAAATCCAGCCCCCATAGTGTTAAAGGTAGTAAAGCTTGTCCCTTACTACAAGTTTCAAGGGGGAGATACTTCAGAAAAACTTCATCGTTTGTGTTCAATTGTAATAAGTTAGTTGATGATACAGGAACAAGTGTCTGACAGCTGTTACAAACAATCGCTGCCAAGCATGTGTCAGACCTGCATATAGAAATAAGTCAAGCAGCTGTCCAAACGGTGAACGCCTTGTTCATGTGTTCACTGTGTAATCTCTGTCTCCGCATACATTGCGTGACAGAAGGAATAAGCTCATGCAGCGATACAGATACAGGCTTCACTTTTATATTGTTAAAGGCATTGCCTTGTTCATCTTTTCATGCAGTTTAAAACTGGGACTGCTTTACACAAGTGTAGTCTACACTCTAAAAAAAAATATAATGGCTCAGCTTAATTCAATTAAGGTAAGAATTTGCGTCAATCTTTTTAAGAAATTCCAACTAAAACCTTTCAGTAAATTCAACAAGACTTTTAATGTTACAAATTCAATTATTTAAAGACAACCAACATAATTTGTTTCATCCTGCAAACAATAAATTAAGCTGAACCAACTTAATTTTAATAAAATGGTTCATGTTAATCTAAGGTAAACCAACTTAATTTCAATAAAATGGTTCATGTTAATTTAAGTTTTCAATATATTTAATTTAAGCTATTCCAGTTTATTTTCCATTCCTCATCACAAATATTTCAAATTGTTTCATTTTTTTGTTTTATAGATAACATTAACATATATACAGTTCAGTCAGTTTAATGGTCATACTTGTTTATTACATACTGTGACATGTTCATGAAATGAAGTCATAGAAGATTGAAGCCTGTTACACTCTTCCACTTAGAACAGGCAGTTTTATTAACTTTCATCAATAAAGGTAAACCAACACCAAAAGCTATGACAGCAACACATTAGTTTCAGTCATGGTGTTGAAATAAAAACACATAGAAATATTCCCTCCACCCTTTTACTGTAACTTAACAAACATCACATGAAACATACAGCCACAAAACA
>JAPTGZ010000006.1:34945214-34960809 GCA_029814645.1 Fowleria isostigma | reverse complement strand
CCACCTTGTTATAATTAGTCCATGTAACAACCTTATTCTTTTGTGTTGAAAAAGCTCTTGATTTTAAGCTCAACTAACTAACCCCATGAATCATTTTTTAGAGTGTAGTGAGCTTGAATCAAATAGTCTGAAATGAGATTTTGGAGAAGTAGAGTCTTTAGTCATTGGTAATAAGATTTAATTATTTAATTATGCATTCATGCAGCTACTTTATCTTTGGTGATTCTAATAATAATAATAATAATAATGATGATGATGATGATGATGATGATGATAATAATAATAATAACTAGAAAAGCACTTGGAGAGCGCAGACCTTCGCCAATCATGATAGTCCCCCCCCCCCCATATTGTGGCTCACACCAAAGTAACAGTCCTACATTTATTTGTATCAGTGCCCTGACTTTTTTTTTTTTTGGTGTGGAGTTATATGCACAAATGCTGAAATTGGTCCAATCTTCTAATGTTAAAGAATCCTTTAAAAAAAGTCCTGGAATTTCATCAAAATCCATCCAGTAGTTTTTTGCTAACAGACAGGCTGACAGACAGACTGACCCATACCTGGCCCCTCCCCCTTCCTCACACACACAGCTCAGTGAAGCGCAGGTAGCCCCAGAGAAGAGGGGAGATGTTCGAACCGCATTAGTGCATTTGAATGACAGTCAAGTGTTGGATCACTTTAAAAATCTAATTGCTTGTTCCTTGAGTCATTTCCATCATTTCCTAAAAATTTCATCAAAATCTGTCCAGTAGTTTTTGCGTAACGTTGCTAACAGAGAGACAAAGAGACAGACAAACAGACAGACAGACAAACGCCGGCAAAAACATAATCTCCTGGAAGTAATATTAGTGATAATAATAATAATAACAATAATAATAATGATAATAACAATGATGATGATACAACAGTTGCATACTGATTTCTTATTGTGTGGAATTCAACATTATGGTAGTGAACCAACTGTTTAAGTAAATGGGTGAGATGTCATCACCAGAACTACACTTCCACCTCATCATCCCAGCCCTCTACATACTTGCTATACAGTGCAGGTTAATTACCATCCAGTCACATGTCCACTAATGAAGCTGATTTCTAATTGCAGTGGAAATTACACTTTACAATAACAATGTTTTATGGGTGAATTTCAGACTGTAAATATGACAACTTAGCATGATGAATAGAAGTGGGCTCCTTTAATGGCTGAGGACCCCTTCACCCTGTCATTCTCTGGCTTGACTACTGCTACGTTGCTGAGTATCCACTTGATCACTTGTGACGACAGCCTATATGCAATAATGTATGCATGGTTGCTCCAGTGCACTTCATATCTATCTCTTCTTTCTGCCTTTCTCTCATTCGCTGACCATAGTTACCCGTCATTGGCTGTGACAATGGTCATAGTGTAATGTTGGCCCACTAGTTTTCCTATGGAAATGTTTGGATTAAATATTCATTAGGGCTGCATAATTTGGTGGAAAAAACACATTGCTCGTTATTACTGTTATTCTGATTGGAATCTACTTACCTGTTCTAGTAAAATACAAAGGTTACTCATTTGGAAATTCAATTCAAACACACAAACTTAAATCAGCATTAGCTACAGAAAAATTACATAAAAAATTCCTCAATTTGCATGTTTTACATAATTTCTCTGTCTGCTCAGTGTCCCAGAATCCAGCATATCAGCAGGAAAGAGCAGTTTTGTTTATATTTTTCATTTCTGCAATTAGATCACCCTAAATCCCCCTCCTGAATCTCATCATTTTGTGATTATACAATGAGACAGGCTGCTATTACAATTGTGACTCCATTAAATGTGGAGCCCCGTTCATTAAAATTAGATGGGAGGTGGTCTAAAGCATCTATCGAAACTTGCTGTCTGAGGCATTTTTTGGAAGAATCCAAGTATTCATTTGTAAATGTCACTTGCAAAGGACAAAGTTACATCACAGTTTTTGCCCAATTGAATTTTTCTGCTGTTGCCAGGAAGATGACGCTGTCATGGTCAGAAACAGAAATTCTTCACATAGCAAGTCAGCACACAGAAGTGTACCTCAGTAGGCTTTTTTTTTTTTTTTTACCTTATCTGTGACGCTCTCCCTCACTCTAACTCACTTACTTTCGATATACCTCCTTACCTCTCTTTGCTCTCTGCAATAAAACTTTAAAGAGATAAGAAGCTTTTTTCTATTTCAGGGTCACCATTAGCCTGAATAATGCATTGACAAGAGAAGAGCAGTTTGAGTTCTATGGAGGATAGAAGCACAGCCTTCAATTAAATTATACATCATTATCACAGCTGGCAAGCCTAGTGCGACGGTACCCTCTCCATCCTCCTCTAAATGTTCCATGTTACTGTCTTGTCCAATATTGTGTGTCAAGCAATAGCCTCTTCCTGTGCCAGCACGGGGCTGAGAAGGAAATATGGAAGAACATATTCAAAAATAGGCACAGTTGCATTTAGGGACACAGCTTACATGACCATACTGGTCTTTCCTCCATTGTCAGTGATGGAAAATGTTGTGTCTAATGGACATGGGCTTTATTTTGATGTACGATTGGTCCTCTTCAATCTCCTCAATTACAATCAGATGGTTATGTATTGTCCCATCTGTGCTATGATGTGCTGCCCTGCTTGCATTGTTCAGTGCTGTCTAGAGCTTTAGTAAATAACTGACCAGCAAATAAACCTTATGGCACAGTCTGAGTTGGCAATCCACATAAACTACAATAAAAGTCATAAAGATACACTTCTACACAGATCAAGTATTCCTAGGATTGTAAACTCCTATCTAAATCATACATCTGTATTCTCTTTCAGATCTGACACAAGTTCAGCTGTCGGACACCCTGGTATATTTATTTAAAGTAGCGGTTGGTAGATGCAAGTCTGTTGAAAGTAAAATGGGCTACATTTTGCCTCTGTGCAGAAGAGAGCATGTCCAACCACATGCTGAATGTCATCTTGGACCCCAGGAGATGCTGCAAGAAGCTGTGGCTTTGTGAGAAATATGATGGTGCAGTGCAGTATTTATATGAAGCGAGGGATTTTCACTGCAAGATTAAGGTGTCTACAAAGGTCCTCTTTACATTTTGCATTAGCATGCGTCTTATCCAGCTCCCCCTCTTGCTCTCAGAAAGATGTCACCAAACTGGCAAATGCTGTGCAGTCAGTTCTTTTAAAAAGATGTCCTTAGGTCATGAAATTGTAACTTTATAGTTCTCTAACTTAAGAAAAAATGTCATGTGCACAACAACTGGTCAGGAACCGTCTTTTGAAGCAGTAGAGGAAGGGAAGGCAGTCATTAAAACGCTCTTAAATGGAGATTACGCTGCTTCTCTTACTCAAAAACAATTAACTTTGTTTAGCTGTAACATTGCAATTCATATGTGCGCCATGGGGTTCCCAAATGTTTTTAGCTCAAGACCCAAAAGAGAAATTTGGTGTCGCCTCGGGACTCAAACGTACAAAATTACAACATGAACTGCCATCTGTGTTTACATACACATTTATGCCTGCTAGATGACAGGGAGGATATTATCATTAAAAATCAGCACTTTCACTTATCACCACAGATTGTCAGAATGTCAGTTGCTGCAAGCAAGATAATGTCTGCAGTCACAGCTATAATTGATGAGTAATGTTGACTAGTTATCAACACATAAGACAAACCGGTCACATTTTAGCATATACAAAAATATAACCATATAATTTATTTTCTGTAGTTAAAGGAACATCTCCTGGAAGTCCCATTTTTGCTCAGGTAGAGTAGAAAAGTTTTGCATCTTGCCTGATATTGAGAATTCTTTATTTGATTTGGTATCACTCCAGTTTTTTTCTTCTTTCGTTTTTAAGCCTTTACTGAAGCCATGCCTGTACAGCATTGAAGTGATGAGTGAAGCCAATGTTTATGAACTCTTGCTTGTAGCCAGAGACTGCTGTCATGTTTTTGGTCCATGGCTCTGAGATGATAGAGAGAGCTCTGTCAATTGGTAAGACATTTGGGTTGCACATGTTAGGTGTGAAGCACAGAACACTATTCTTGGGGAAAAAAAAAAAAAATTGACTTACTGTTCAGTTCAGTTTCTTTGCTTTTACACTTGTGTAAATAAATGTTACTAATCATGCTTTTGTTCATTAATAATACAATAAGACTGTTTCACCCATATATGTTAGCATTTTTGATCGGTTATTGTTTGAGGAATATAGGATTTGTGTAATTAAGGTCCTTTATTGCAATATTTCTGTGCAAACATAGTCAATCTGTTACAGTTACATCACAACAGTGAGCACAAATTATGGGTACACTGAGTGCTAAAGCTGTGTTTTGCTGTGCAGATGAAATAGCAGAATCTAAAACTGTCAGGATATATCATATTCTGCAAGAGAAACTGAAAGCTAGAGTTAGGAAGGACAGTCTCAAGTGTGTTATTACCTGCCCTATATTAGTGCTGCATTATTAACATTGTCCTTAGCCCACTAGTTAATTAACCCCACAGACCTTAATTTACAGACGAATAATGCATAACAATGGATTAACTTCCTGTTCTCATTACAAAGATTGATTGATTAAAATCACAGCTGTGTTATCGGTCATGTTTAAATATGACCATATTATCAGTGAGTTGCCATTATTGAGTTACTCCCCGCAGTGAACTCCAGTATTCACAGTTTTCTCGAGTATGCCAGCTCTCCAGGAAAAAGCAGAACCATTAAGCCATTTTGTAACAATGCATATAAATGTCATGGATGCTGTGGATGTTTGTCGTAAGTGTTGGCCAGGCTCCGTCAATACATATCGTGCACAACACTGCTTACTATTACTGATGCAGAGACAGATAAACTTTATTAATCCCCAGGGGAAAATTCAATATGCATCAGCTCTGGAAAAGAAAGTAGAATAAAATTCAACACGTAATCAGGTGAATTTACTTAGAACATCTGTGGATCACTATCTTGAGTTGAAATATCCTGTTTGGGTAAATCTGTGCACTATATGCAAATTGCATCTCTAAAATTCTAGTTTATGTAACGTGTCATGGAAGAAAGTATCATTGAAAGCAAAAAGGACAGCTGTTATGATATTATACAGGGGTCACATACTGCAGATGTATGTGTATTTACATTCAGGAAATATCAGTAACAAAACCACATCAAACAGCTTCTTCACACATATATGTACAATTTGGAAGGAGTGGTTTTTCTGTTCACACAAAGCACAGTTGAGAAATAAATGTTTTCCAAAAATATACATTTTGGCTCTAATCATTTGCACATCTTGTATAAATGCAAATTCTACCCATCACATAGTAATGATGAGTATATAAATGTAAGCTGAGAAGGCAGTGATATCATCTTTGCCCTTGGTTTTGGCTCATAGCTTGGCATATTTAATTCCTGCTAGCATTTTATATATGTTTAGTTTAGTTTAGTTTATATTATTAGTTTATTTCGAGCTCATACACCAATGTACAGTGGTAATTACATATACATGTACAATATCCAATACTGTTCATATACATTTCAAACATATGTACACAGATATACATGAAAGGATTGCTAAAAAAAAGAAAAAAAATGAATACCATATGCACCAAATCTACACAACAAGAATTATACATGAATCTACATATAGAATCATACATCCAGAACTATACATGAAGAATGTGCATAAGGAAGTATTAAAAAAATAAATATACATGGAGAACCTGTATGTACATAGGGAATTTTACAGGGAGAGTATGCATGTAGAAATACACATCATCATATGCACTAATTACTGACATGTATAACATATTCAGACATTCACATTGCAATTAGTCTGAGTGGTGTCAAGTGTTGTAATCAGGAATGGGAAATGAAAGAAACAATTTAAAAGCAATAATAAAGTGATCATTTCAATGTATTCATCAAAAATTTAAATTTTAGAATTCTGAAATTAGAATGAGAATTATAGTTTTATCGAAACTGTATCTGATTTTGTGTTTTTGAAGTAGAGGAACAATTTGAGTTTAATTTTGGAATTAAAATTCTAATTGGCTTTGGTATTTTTGAATTTGAATCTGATTTTAGATCAGCATTTTTATTTTGGAATTAGCAGCACGATTAAAATTAGATTTTTGGAATAGGTACATAACTTCATGATAATTGATTTTTTTGCAGGTATGAGTACTTTTTGCTGCTCAGGTCTGAATGTTGAATGAACACTTAGAAAGAAAAAGTATTCTGTGATATAGATACATATTTGTCATTTGTACATTTGACATCATAATAATTCTTGATCCTGTTAATGATGTGAGCAATATGGCCATCGACAAAACTGTTATTTGAAAGTGTGAGGGGAGAGTGTGTGGCAAGATCTGTCTCCAAACTTCTCTGAAGTAAATCAGCCCTGTGTGTCACTGCTTTTCACTCTTGTGCCCCTATAGTTCCGTTTGTTTCAACAGACCTTGAAATTTGAGAGGCTGTGTGAAAAGGAGTGTAAGACTGTATATCACAGCCTTAAAGCCATGGCTTCTTTTTTTTTTTTTTTTTTTTTTTTACCATGGCCCTGCAGTTAAAGAAGGTTATTGGTCTGATTCATCCCATTTAACAACCAAGAGAGGTGATCTTAGTTTGAGGTTGGTCAGAAAAACAGTTTACCCAAATGATCCTGTCATTTAAGGGGTTTAAAGAGATAATCTTGATTATGGATGCACCGATTGTAACATT
This sequence comes from Fowleria isostigma, assembly GCA_029814645.1. Classification (NCBI taxonomy): domain Eukaryota; kingdom Metazoa; phylum Chordata; class Actinopteri; order Kurtiformes; family Apogonidae; genus Fowleria; species Fowleria isostigma. The sequence goes on along the minus strand of JAPTGZ010000006.1, from coordinate 34,954,096 downwards.
CTGGACCAATATTTAAAATGACAGCTTGATCAACAGCTGATGTCAACGCTAATGTTTTACTTTTGTTATTCACCTTAACTGTTTTGGGGTATTTCAGCACTGCACCAATTCAGTCATACTATGTTGTAGGAAAAACTTTAGGCACAGCAAATTAACGAAATTACGTCTTGTACATGTCAGTTTTGAGGAGTAATGGAATACATATAACAGGATTGCGTATTTAGAATAACAGTATAACTGTACAATTTTAATACATGGTAATCAGAATACAGTTACACTTTTAAAAATCAATGGATCACTTGCCATTATTTTCTTTCATTTCGCAAATTCCCACAGTTTCCACACACATTTCACATAATCCCTTGATACAATATGCAACGCAAATATTCTGATGATTAGTGTTGAGTGCAAGTTGTGGGGACAAGTCAGTTCGTCATGTCCAGGTCAGGATAATGGAGGCGAAGGCGTGCCAAGACGAACACATACCTTGGAAATACAAGCAGTACTTCACATTAAAGAGAGATAAGGAAGGAAACTGGAATATTACCATGTGGTAAAACAAGAAGAATACAGATGTGAATATCTTAATACTGGGACCTGTCTTGTCTCTTTTTCTATAACGAGAAAAAAAACCAATAAGTTGCTTTGGGTTGAACTACTACAGCACATGTTCATATGAGGCTTACACCTATTACATTCATCCAGCTTCTAGACAGAACACACAAGATCATTCTGTTTACAATGTAGTAAACATATCGTGTTTTTCTACATTCATATGATATTAAAATTTGAGAAAATGTGAAAGTAATCTAAGTATTCAGATTACAATACTCAGATTGAGTAATATAACAGATTACAATAGATTCCTTTTTAGGCCATGTATTCTATAATCTGTAATGGATTACATGTCAAAAGTAACCCTTCCAACACTGGCTGATGTCTATATTGGGAAATATTAGCAGCAATACCTAATGTTGGAGATACTTAAATGTAAATGCCACAGATGTTTCATATTAGTCACAGAGACTTCAGCTGCTTTCAGGTGATGGAATATTAAGCACAGCTGATGAGAGTTAGCCGATCAGGACGCGTCTCCAACCGGATGCTGCATGAGCCGTAGCTGTTTCCCCAGCCCAGTTTCTGACTAATAATAAACCGTACTGATTCCATCTTGACAGCCATGATTTCATCCAGTTTTTTCTTGGCTTTTTGTTTTGCTGTGCATAAAGACTGTTACATAAATATAACTAGATGATGATGACAATCCACCCCCACGTTTGTTTAGCTCTATAGTCACATTTGATTGTGCAAGTTTCCGTGAAATCGCAAGTCCCTGGAATCATTTTTCTGAAATCGTATATGAACATGCCAAGTATGTGGTCTTGTCTTAAATGGTGTGTCATTCTCCGTGTAAATATATTAAAAATCTTTCAAATTTAGTGTTATGTCTATGGTCCACCTACATTTTAAGAATTCCTAAGACTTGAAAATCCAGTGTGCACCAGCCTTCAGCAGAAATGTGTTGTAAAGTGATTAGGCAGAAAGAAAGTCATCCATTGTTTGTCATCGTATAATCCGTCTGTTTAGATTTGTATTAAGCTCAACATATACATTTCAATTGGAAACACAAGTGACAACTTAATAAATGCCTGCAAATGTGATTGTGATATTCCATGCTGTGACTGACACTGTATCTTTGCAGGTTACCATTGTAGTGTCCTATTTTGAGCAGCATTATGCCTCTGTGCACTTTTGTGTTGCTGGATTAGAGTGTTTATTGTCCAATTTATCATGTTCACTTTGCCTGCCATGAAAAATATCTTCCCATCTCTGAATATGTAATGATGCTGCTTTGCAAATATAGCGCAACGAATATTAACAAGTGGTCTCTGCAATCATCCAGCTGATGCCCTGCAAAGGTTCTAGAGTGTGATTTCCTGCACACACCAAAATAACAAATAGAATATTAACCTAAAGGCAATGAGCGTAAAACAAAGTAATTCTCGGGATATTGCTTTACCTGCCAAAGATCATTTTGAGCCTGTGAAATTTATTAAATGAGCAAACGTTGAAGCACCGTTAACTTCAATCCATGGTACTTTCTGTGTTGGAACTGTCTTAGCCGAGGTTCCTCACCTTTGCTTTCTCTCCGAATGGGGAACTATGATGCAATGGCTGCATGAAGTGATATAAAACTACGGTTCCTTTGAAAGATGAGATGGAAGTCTGCACACTGAGGCTGGATTAAGAGTTTAATGACTGGTAAAATTGTGGCATTTTGTCCAAGGTGACCCCTGCGGAGGTGATCATGCCAAAGCAAGATGAAAAGTGAAAGTAATCCTTTCTTCCTCATTCCCAGCTGTCACCATCACAGGCCCAAGGCATGTAATTACACTTTTATTGGCTTTGGGGAGACTGCATCATTCATTTAAAGAATAATCACACTTGTGAGCACAAGCCACTGTATAGATAGATCATACCTGCATGAAAGGTTCCTATTCAGACTGGCTACGCTTTAATGGACTTTTATGAATCTAGGTTTGATGCATTGTTAATAGCGTGTAGGGTGTTAATACCTGATTGTTATCCAGCAGTCATCCCTCTGTGCTCCTCACTTTGGTATTTTCTGAGTTGAAGAGTAAGGCCATATGAATGTGACAGCGGCAGCATGCGAGTGTCTGGGTCTACTGCCAACCAGCCTTGACACCATTAGCTCTGGTGACACATTAAGGTTCTGTTTGCCTTGTAATTTGTTTTGTCTGTCAATTTGATGGATGTCTTGTTTGCCGGCACTTCCTCACACATTGGAAAATGGTGGCTCGAGGACATTGTTAAACGAACTTCAAAAAGGGAAGCAGAAGGCATTTGTTTTCTCCAAACAGGTTTTTTTGTGTTAATGGGTGTGTGTAACATTGTCGCGACTCATGCCACGCTAGACATTGGATAATTAAAGGTGAAAAGCTAATTTAGGGAGAAAAGCAGGTCGAGTTCAGAAGCTTGAGGGTGCTGGAAACAGAGCTCCCAGTGACATAGTTGAAATAAATTTCCCAGTTTATATCAGTCTGGTGATCTTAAGACTGCAGCTGGAAACTACATACCTTTCAGTCTGAGCAGAAAAATGTGTTTCTGTGGAAGAGACTGTAAAATTACTGTAATGTGTATTTCACTTCTCCTCTTTTCCTGTAAATGTTACCTTAGTTCATTAATTCTACCACAGAGTAGCCACCACTAATACCATTGCAAATTTTTTATTCGCACTATTGACCCTTCTTCTGTGACGAAGCAGCAGTGTAATATCCATGTCACTGCAGTTTAACACAGTTGAAGGAGTGTAGAGGGACGACACAGAAGGGCTTCACCTGTTTCTGCTGAGATGATAGGTCAGGAAACTGGCAGCGCAGTACTTTGCCTGACGATTCACCTCCAGCTGTGCAGTATAGAAAGCTATCAGTGCACAATACCCGAACCACTCGACTGAGGAAACATTACTGCTACACCATCAGCTTAACTTAATGAACCACCTCACCATTACCTTCATGTAAAACCTTGTAAAATGTGTGGAGTAAGAATGACACCAATACTTTTTTCCTGTTCAAGCCATCTTTATACATTTCAATATATATTATTGATTGCTTCATCTATGTATATACGTGAGTAACATTTGACACCTGACTTAATGTTTTTTATGGCTTTTTATAGTAGACGGAAGATGTCCATTAAAAGACACACCTGACACAATATTTAAAATTCATTAAGCAAGAGTTCACCATTTGAAAAGTGATGAAATAAAAGGCGACGGTTCACTTAAAGATGCAGCTCTTTTCATCATGGGTTGTAAAACTTACTCATTCAGTTTCAAAACGTATCAAAAAGAAGTGTATTTCTATAAAGCCTTAAGTGCACCTATATTTCCTGCTGCCATTTAAAAAAAAAAAATATGGCACAGTGCGGATACCATATGTATAATATATTATTCAGGGATTCATATAAGGTTCAAGTTGTACTCAATGTATTGTGACATAATCAACAATAGAATAAAAGTATTAGAAACACATTAGAAACAATAACAAAATGAAAATTTGGAGGTTCATCAGAAATTAGAATTAGAACTTTGGAACTGGAATTTTGAAATTTGAATTGTGAGATGTGCTATATGAATTTGAAGTTTAGAATTTGATTTCGAATTACATTTTTGGAATCTGAATTTTGACAATACGTTGTGGTTTGTCTGGTATCTCCCTCACATGTGGATTGTATTTTTTTTTGCATGTGGAGAAACCTTTTTGTTGTTCATATGTAAATGTTGAGTGAACATTAAAAACTAAAAATCAAAACAATATTTTTGTTTTATAAATATATTTTTGTCATCTCAACGTTTGCCATCAAAACATTTTGGATTCAAAACTGGAAAATGATTAGAAGTAGAGTTGATGAGCAAAACTACAAAATAGCAATTACATTCCATACTGATTCCCAGCTCTAGTTTGTATATTTTAGAATTTGGCCATTACGAGATATAGCTTACATTGCATAGCATGGATAAGAAAAACTGTAAATGACAGGAATCAATAAAGTTCATAATGGTGGCCCCACATTGTATGTTTATTGATTTGAGCATATTACCATCTCCAAGCCTGTTATTAGAAAGTGTGAGGTATAGTGTGTGGTGAGATATCCAGGTGCCACACTGTTTTGGTCTGTCAGCGTCGGTTGACAGTGTGAGAAATCAAAGATCAGCTTACTCTGTCTCAAAACTTCACCCAGGTAAGACAGGCCTGTGTGTCATTGCTTTTCACTCTTTTACCCTTATGGTTTCATTTGTTACAGCAGACCTTGAAATTTGAGAGACTGTGTGAAAAGCAATGTAAGACTATAACAGACATATCACAGTCTTAAAGCCATGGCTTCCCCTGTTTTTTCTTTCTTTCTTTTTTTTTTTTTTTTTTTAACCATGTGAGAAAGATAATATGTTACAGCTGAATCTTTTCACCACTCTAATCCATGGAGCAGGGGATGAAATCTTATTTAGGGATCAGCACCAGTGCATCACTGCCATGATAGCAACAACATGCAACTCTGCAAGCTCTTTTTAAGAGCATTAGACCCCAGGAATGAATCAGTCAGCAAAAAACACCTTGGCTCATTTTTACCCTTTCAATTAGAACAGAAACAGCCAAGAAAGAGTCTGCACACCTCTGTTACCTGAACTGTAACTTCTTCACTCATTCACAATAACATCTATACCAGCCATTAAATGTTTCTATACATTCAGTACGCAAACTGGCATTGCCATAGCAAAATATTTGAAACAGAATGTCTTGGATTATTCATATACAAAGGCTTAGTGAATGAGCTTCTCTTTTGTATGTTTGTTTCTTTTTCTGTCCCTTTGAATTTGAAGCCAGCTTGTCTCAGTAGGATATGCAAATGTTTGAGAAGAATGGCTGTCTAGCTCACCAGAGAAGCTCTTATCCTTTATTGTAGCGTCTGCTAAAAAGAGCTAGAAGATTTTAATATGCTATAAGGTGCTGTTTGGACAAACTCTTACATTTGTGGGAAGAAATAAATATTTGTTTGCTGTCTTAGGAACATAACAGGACCCTTCGGTGGAGATTAAAGTGTTTGTGTCTCTCTGTTTTGTTGTTGATGGCCTGAATAACTTTGTCTTGTCTATAAATAGTCATCTGTTATCCAGTCCCCCATCAGTAGTCTTATTTTAGGACCTGACAGAGTTGTCTTAGTTTGAACAACACCTGTTCGTTCAATGCTGAATCAATGGAGGCTGAACTTGCTGCTCTGTTAGACTTGCATAGCAAATAAGGGTCTCCAAGGAGCCATGAAAAGCTGGTGGAAAGTGTCACTGCTTATAAACGGAAACACAGGAGAGGTGTTACCCTGCAAGGAGCCGAGAACTAAAACTGCAGAGCTGCAATTTGACAAGCGGGTTCAATCTCAGTGCTGCTCAAGTAGCTACCGATGTGATCACCACACATACTGCTCACCACAAAAACCCTAATGGTCTCAGTGTTGTTTCTAATAATGCTTGCAATGTTTCCAGCACCAAGTTGGACAGCTTCAGTGATGCAAAACAAAGTTATTCAGTATAACAGTACAGCATTACAGAATCATTCCACATCATTTTGTCAACATGAATTTCAGATTAATAGGACCCAGTTAGGTCTTTTCCAATTAATATAGATAATTTCATCCATGCTCATTCATGCTCCATGTCTCTGCACGGTGACAGCCTTCACAGCTAAGAGGATAGAATGTGGCTCAAACAAATGAATGAGCAGATGTAAGTCGACAGTTTGTGATTGCAGGTGAATCTAATGACCATTTCATAGCGAGAACCTGACAGCATTAAAATGGTATAATTGTTTAATTCTTTATGCCATGCCAAATGAAATTATAGGTCATTGACTATAGTACAGTGCTATATACAGTATAATGAACATTATACAAAACATGACCGTTGATTATTAAGGTAACCACAGAACCATTAATTGAATTAAATTCTGCTCATTACTGTGCTTTAATCCAGCTACAGATTTTCAGGCAGATGGAAACTGAGTGGTGTTTTGTTGTATAAAGGGCCCGAATGTTTGCTATCCACTAATATTTACTGTACGGCCTCTGTGATGACAAAGGTGTAGTGCTTCTGTAAATAGGCCATGGTGATCATGTATGAATATTTTATCATATGTGCTGTAATGGGTTACTTCACTTAGCCTCTTGGGAGGAGCATTTCTAAAAGAGACTTCCTTGTGCTTCTGAATTTCTGAGCTTCATGATTGTATAACTGTATACAAGCTGTGATTTGAATATTTTACATTGAACTAATGTATTTTTGAATTTAATTGACCCATTTTAACTTAAAATTTTTCTAGTATAATGGTGTCTTTATAAACCATCTAACAAAATACACATTATTCATACTTAAGTTAAAGTTTAATGTAACCTTAAAATTTAGCATATCTGAAAACACTTTAAAAAGGAGAAATGCGGTAGCTGCATACATTGTGGATTTTGTCGGTCCATTTGCTGAAACTCATACCTGTTTTGTCATGTGCTGCCAAAGAAACCTCTCTGAGCTGGCAGTGCCACTTAGTTTTTATGTGCTCACGCCTGCAGGGATAAGTGTATGTTGTCGCCAAAATTACAAAAAAATATTTGGCCACAGCTGTGTTTTTTTAATTCTGACTTCCAGCTGGTTTCATGCACTTTCAGGGTGTTCCTTCATCAGATGCTCTGGATGTTCTGTAAGGATGTAAGGACATGAAGGTCACCAGGATATCAGGATCAAATACCTACATGAGTATCTACTGTAGACATGTTGTAAAATATTGCATATGATCCTGAGGCTCCATTGTAAAAGATTCCGTATTCAGTAGGATATGCATATGAAAAGAATGGCATCACCACTTGCATTTCCGTAACAATACTTTTGTTGGCTTAAGCCCCCTACTCAGTAAACCATCAAGAAGGAGACAAGAAGAGAGGGGGCGGTTTTATCCTCAACCTCTTCCCATTGGGATGACGTGCTGTCTCTGTTATCTTACACCCAACATCAAACTCCTGATCCCAATCATAGAGGTTTTTTTTTTTTTTTTTTATCTGTCCATGCTGTAAGAGCACACTACTCCCCCACATCACCCCAGCTGCTCCAGCACTGCTCCTCAGATTAGAGAACTCGCCAGCTCTCAGCTTTATCTACCACTGTTCCCAACCAAACAAAATTGGCTCCAGAGGGGAGTGGGAAGCAGAATCACTAGGAGACGAGACAGACTGGCTTTATCTTAATCAGCAGCAGACATTAAAAAGTTACACAGAATTAGTTTTTTCTCGCTCCCACTCTGGCGAGGGTCATTAAGGTTAAAACTGTAAAGAAAGGATGGGATGTAGGAGAGATTTGTCTCAGTCTGTTCTGTCTTGAAGTACAAGGCTTCAAGGACAGTTGTGAATTGAATACACCTGATAAAACATGGGAAGATAAACATGAAAATAATCAATACCGTGTTTAACTGTGTGAGAATTTTTTTGTAAGGAGCACCTGAAGAGTCATGGTACATATTTTTGGATGCTTGAAAATTTGGAATGTGTGCTCTACTCATGTTAGAACCTGGTGATATGACCAGAAATCTTATTATGATAGACATTTTCAGTCGCTATCAATTTTTGGCTTGTAATGAAAGTTTAAAAAAACAGATGGTAATTTGTGGTTTTAAACTGTTTGTAAAACATGTGACAAGATGAAAACAGGGTAAAAAGACAAACAAAACAAAAACACACCTGTAGTCTCTGATTTTTTAAATTTAGGATTTATTTTCTAATTTGGTACCTTCTGACTTGTTTAGCAAGGTAAAAATAATTTAAAAAGTCACTTTTGTTTTTTAAGCTGCTCTTTATAGTCAGAATGTGACAAATACCCAACAGTACAACGTATCATAAAACTAGAGGCAGAATATTCAGACACAAGTTATGATAATGATTATTAGCAGAGCGAGTAGTTGACATCACTGTTATCTACTCTGCAAAGAGAACTTAAGGTAAAATAATGACTTTGTTATCCTATTAATAGGTGCTATGGGATCCTTTTGGTTAGTCTGATGGAAGCAATGGGGCACATTGCAAAAGGCCAAAAAAGAAACCCTCAAAACAATCCTAACATCCTACTTCAGGGGTCTCAAACATGCGGCCCGGGGGGCAAAACCAGCCTGGTTAATTCAATCTAAAGTGGGTCAGACCGCTAAAATACTATCATAATAGTATAATGATAATAATATAGTACAGGGCTCGAATTATATTATTTGGTAAAGGTGCACTGGTGCACATGAGAAAAAAAATACTTGCACCAAAAAAAATTTACTTGCACAACATAT
>JAPTGZ010000006.1:34928064-34940511 GCA_029814645.1 Fowleria isostigma | reverse complement strand
CCAGGGTGTACCCCGCCTTCGCCCTTAAGTAGCTGGGATAGGCTCCATGTGACCCCTGTGACCCTAATGAGGATAAAACGGGTTCAGAAAATGAATGAATATATATATATATACACATATGTATATATGTATATTTCCACGCCATTTAAATTATAAAAATTGGTAGACAGCCGCATATTTTCTCAGTCTGTTAGTTGGAGATTAAATCTGTCCTTAATTATAAATCGGATTTGTATCAGGTTTCATAAAATTGATTGTCTTGCTATCAATCCAGCAATATTAAAATGTAATGAAAAAGTCCACACGGTAAAGCATAGATGTCTCTGAATAAAAAAAATGAGTTGAAACATGACAATGAAGGGCAGGGGTTGGAGACAGAACCAAGTCCCTCATCAGAATTGTGATTGAAACCATAAGACAGTGACAGATTCGGTGTGACCTTGACCCGAGCTGACATGAGTGGGACAAACCAGTCACAATGCCTCACCCATGACAAGTCCATAGTTTCCTGGAAGAGCAGACCTCCTGGCATGTTTCTCTTTCACTCTTTGTCATTAGCTCAAACAGACTCACGGCATCTCCTCTACTCATCCTTCATAACTCAATTCTCCGTAACCCTTCACATCAAACCTCCCATTTGGCCTAATTTTCCCATGAGCTGCATGTATTAATCAAGCCTAAGGCCTGATTGACAGCATTTATCACCAGTGGATCAGTTCAAGCCTTCCTATCTGGGCCTTTCCGTCTGACTTAGAGACTATCAGAGCTTCCACTATCTCTTTCGCCTGCAGCCAGTGTCTACCATGAGGAAGGACTGCTTCATCTGTGGCTTGCTCTTATCTCTTCCATTTTTAAATATCCCACAATCAAAGAGCCTGTAGCATTTCCTTGCTAATTGCCGGAGGATAATAAATTACAGAATCCCCCAACATCCCCCCCACCCGCCCATCCTCTCCCTTCACCTCCATCTCTGGTGCTTACACTTACTCTCAGGCAGAAGGTAGCTAATAATCCGCTTCATTGCCACTGCTCTTGATCGCCTGACTGTAAGTGTATCCAGCATTTGGTTGCATGTTGAGTGACCCACTTTAATGAAAACTGTACCTGAATCCATGCAAGACATCAAACAAATGGAAAATTATCCTAAGCATCATTAGGCTACACTGCCACACTGGAATTCTATCTGCCAACACAGAAATATGGAGCACTGAGTTTTCATTTAAAGATATTGGTCTCTCTCATTGCCCCAATTTACAGGATTACTATCTTTTCATTATGAGTTGGTTATGTTAAACCAGATTTACTGTATTTAAACAGATGGCATAGGAGGGTGTCAATTTTGGATGACAGGATTAGGCTCATCTCGCCATTTGGGTGTCTTTTAAAAAGCAGCAGAATATTAAAATGCGAGCGCATTAGGCAAGATGCTTTCATGCAGTCTTGCTGAGTGCAGTACTGAGGGATGATAATTACTGAGGATACACCCTTGGTCCTAATAATGTAAGGCTTAATTATTCTTTGAAAAGAAATGTTGCCTTTGGGCGACTGATGATCTCAACTCAACATTTCATCTAAGCCTTATCTAGATTCCTATAGTCTTTAATGGCCCTAATACAGCATTTGTATGCTTTCTGATATTAAACGTCAGCCCATTCAGACTTATCTGTGTCAGGATGTTCTGTGATTATCACTTTAACAGGAGCAAGCTTTATTCAAGTGTGACAATTTATTTACCGGATAAGTCATTTTGTCATTCTCAAAAACACACACACATGCACATGTTGAGCTGCCATGTGTTTAGAGGACATTACACTGACCTGGATTCATGTCCTGGTGACTTAACCAAAACATCTAACTTCAACCATTAAAAGAACCCTTAACAACTCAGATATTATCGTTTACATAATTAGGGAACTGCATTTGTTTCCCATAAGCAGACAAGTGCGCCGACGTGACTGTCAAAACAGATTTACATCTCAATGACATCACAAATAATAAGACCACACACGTGCACATGCACACAGGACAAAGTTGGTTTTCCTGATGATTTATGTGTGGTGATCACAGAAACTGGTTGTATTTATACTAAATCAGGGAAGGCAAAAATATTGAATAACTGTTTCCAGGGCTTCACTCTGCGAGGGTTGTTTTTATGTTGTTTCGATGGAACAGTATACAGATTGTGTTGGTGTCTGGATTAGTACCAAGATATGAGTAATCTGCTTGACTCATGATCAAATCTTCTGTGAAGAATCTGATGAATATGTGCATGATTATATTCATCACCAAGGTTGAGTAAGAGGTTGAGCATTTGCTCAGTATGACACTTAAAAGATTATAGCAAGAAGTTTTATACACCATTTTTACTCTCTGGGAATTATGTCTATAATGTTTGATGGTTTTTTAATAAGAGAGGTTCGTCATAATGTGTCTTCAACATAAAGATAAATAAAAAAGCCACAGTTTCCAGATTTATTTGGTTGTTTACTTTAGTTCAGCTGTAATTGTGAATAACTTAAGTGGTGTTTTTGCATATATTTATTCATGGCAGGCATTACTAACTTACTGTTTCAACAAGGACAGTTTAGAATTCTGAAGCACCCAATTTGATCATGTGGTATTTTTGCTCTTCATTTTCAAAAATTTATTAATTATGTTGCTGTCATAGTAGTGTAAGTAAATAAGCTTTATGTAAATTATTAAAGATTTTGTAGCAGCTACCCGACCCTCCTAAATCCCACACTGAACCTTTAAATAAAAGTAGTCTTATTTTAAAATCTCTCCTGTGATGCGCAGACACTGTATATAGCACTTGATCTGTGTTTTTTAAAAAATATATATTTATTTTTCCTGTGTTGATAACATTAGTCTTAAAAGCAAACTTCTTTTTTGTTCATGTTTATGAGAAACAAATATTCACAAACAACAGTTAAAGTCTCAGAATAGTAACAATAGTAGCAATAATAGCAAGTAGCTACATGTCATTATTTTAGCAGCACAACTCCAACTATGTTTCAGCAGTGTGTCCTCTGGAGTCTGCACCATGCTATACCTGTCATTAGGGGATCTGTGTTGTAACCCCCAGTCATCCTCCTCACCATTCCTCTGTCCCAGTTCTCTCTCCTTTTTTTTCCTCTGGGTACTAATTAATGTGTGGAGGAGGCTGAGGAGCTAACCAGGAGCCACGCTATCGCAGCATCCCTGTGTCTCCATGGCTCCTCCCAGGGCAGAAGACGCTGCATTTGATCATTTGATAACAACTCAATGGCAACACATATACATATACAAATATACAAACACTGACATTCACTTTTGAATGCCATCCTCCTTCTCAAAATTCAGTTTCTTAACTAACTTTTGTTGGATGCTCACTTACTTTTGGCACACTTTTGCTGTTGTTTGTCTCTAATTCTATGTAACAGTTCTTACTTGCTGGATGGAATACGTCACATGTATAGTCATAGATGGCTTAAGTGGAAACCAGATTTTCTTTAGCTGTTTCCCCTCTAATTTTTCATGTATTTTGAGAACTTATTACAGATCAGCTCATATTTTTGGATTGCCTTTTAATATTTAGTGATTCTTACAAGTCTTTTGCAAGTAAAAACACAAATAAGTACATACAAGGTGGCAAGAAAAACAAACAAATACTTGTGATCTGTTTTTGTCATTTAGCTAATTAGCCAAAATGTGCTAGATTTATTCTAAAAAATACTACAAACACACACTTAAGGGGATAAAGGATTATTTAAACTGTTTTTCATTTGGGGAATAGTTACATGAACAGGTGGGGAATTTGGGCATCATCCTAAAAGACACATTTTTGAAAATATTTATGCATGTATGCACATTTTTAGAAAATCAAACAGCTTAATGTTCAAAGCTAAAAATAATCTATCACCAACGAATATACAGAAATTATTCAGTATTCATGAGGCGGGGTTATAATTTAAGTTGGAAAATTAACTTTAATGTTCAGTTAATACATACGACCAGGAAACATTTTTATGTTTCAGTCTGAAGGGTGAGACTGTGGAACAGATTCAATAAAGAGTTAAAGCCATGTCCAAGCATGAAACAATTTCAAATGAGGTACAACGACACAATCTTTCAGAGGTACGGGGATGAGAGAGGGAGGTGTTGGGGATCACTGGTTGTTATAAAGATGTACATGTATGTGGTATGTGTATGTGTATATGTATATACATGTGTATGTATATACGTCTGTGTACGTATACTGTATGTGTCTATATATATATATATATGTATATATATATATGTGTGTGTGTGTGTGTGTGTTATGGGTATGTGTACATTGTAATTATATTTCTTTGTAATATTAACAATAAATATCAGGCATTGGTGTATAGATATGTTTAGACAAGGAAGCTTATTATTGTTAATTATTTAAGGGGTGGGAGTTTATAAGTTATACTTCTCACTCCTTTTCCAATGTGTATTTTATGTCTGTTTAAATGTTTTGTCTGTTTATTTCTCTTTATTTTTACATTCATATTCAAAATAAATACTTCAATCAATCAATCAAAAAATGTAGAACAGATCATACATTAACACTCCAAAAAGCTTAAAAGTAACTTTTCCTAAATACGTCATTCAAGGACAAACCCATTAAATCCAGTAGAAGTCATTTAGGTAGTTTTGATGCTCTTCACATTGATGTGATGTAAATGCTGTCTAGAGTGGCTTGGGTGCCATTCCTAAGACTTTATTGTAGAAGAAAACAACCTGAAGATGACTTAATTTGTTTCATTGAATACATTTGCTATGAATTTAAATGCAAAATGGTTGGAGTGGAAGGTTTTTGTGTCTGAAAAGTAATTCCCAGAAAATGACAAATGACACACGCAGCACATACACATTTATAGAAAAGTATGTTTATAATTTACTAGCATCGGTGATTGTGTCACTGCATGCATAGACGCTAATGTGTTTGCAATATATATTTAAATGTGTGGGCAAACAGTGATTTACGCACACAGCCATTATGAGTGTTAGACACAGCAATATACAATCACTTTTAATAAGAATTATAAACAATGTGTTGAGTCTTTAGCAGCTTCAGAAGAATATATGGAACATAAAGAAGCCACTTATTTACCAGTGTAAGTTGTTGCTAATGTTTGTGTCTAGCAAGTACGAGATGCTTTATTGAAGTTTCACTGTGGTGTGTGTGATAAATCCTCTTGACTCCTATTATTCATCGCTTAATGGCTTCCATTCATCATTGAAAACATGAGGTAAATTAGCTGTTGGAAACTAGTGTTTGGCTCTAAGGCTTCTCTGAAAGAGCTGAAGTCTTTGTTGCTTAGTTTATTTTTGCAAGAAAAGACAAACTTAGGTTGTGTTATATAACTTTTCAAGACAACATAATAGCACTGGCAGTGATAATAGATGGTATTCCCATACAATTACATGTGTCCTGTTATTGAAAGGCAGGTATTTGTGAGTACTCAAGCTTTCAATCAATGACTTATACACTAATGCTCATGGTTTCTTTATTCCTGTGTGCTGTATTTTAAAGATCATCATTCTTCAGGAAAAAGCGCTGTCTCCTCCCATTATATTCAGCCCTTCCCCCAAAATGATAATTAAATGAAGAATGCATCAGAAATCCTAGAATTAAAACACTTAATTATGCATCCTTCACACATTAATCTTTCATGATTTGGGAATCAACATTCTTAATTATTCAAAACTGCAAAATGCATGAAAAGTTAAATGTGAAAAAGGCAGAACAGATGAATACAGGAATAAGCAAAATGTGCAGAGGTGGTGACGGTTTCTCTCATCTCAAGTCGTCTCCTCTCATCATTGCCAGTCAGAAGTGTACAACGCAGAGATGTAGACTGGGCGTAATTACCCGATGAAAAGTTAATGCAGGGCAGAAGAACAGAAAGCCCTAAATGGCGCAGAAGACTTCTTTGACCTGGAACACATGTCCTGCTGGGATAGAGGGTCTAATTTGGCAATTAGGTTGAATCAAAGTGGGTAAACTCAAGTTGCAGTGAACGGATGGAGTGTGAAATAAATGTCAGGATATTGACTATAGTCTCAATCTGTTCATTTTCATTTCATCTTTATTTAGCCTTTGCCACTAAATGCTTTTTTAGGGCAAGAACATAACATTCACACAGGGTTTGTCAGTCATTTGGTATTCCATTGTTAAATAATTTACCCAAGTTTGAATATAAATTTATTTTGTCTGTTTGGCTGCAAAAGATGAAAGACCACATTTTAAGAATCCATATTTAAACAAAGAGAGGCTCATTTTATGTTTGTTACAAGGTCATGCTAATTCTGTGTTTGTTCTTTCAGTCTGTGTATATTGTATACTGATGCATACAGCACCTTACATTTGTTTTTGGCTAACACCAGCGTGAACACAAACTTAATTAGTTATCTTGACAGTGACTGCATTTGTACCCCTCTCTGCTGTGAATATAAATAGAGTTCAAGTTAATATATTCTTCATATTCTTCAAGTCCCCATGAGGTAAAAGTGGGAACTCAACAGTGACCTGAGTGTATAGAGTCTTCAGTGTCTGACTCTTTAAATCACTACCTCAGGAAAGAGTTGTTACCGGAGCTGGAGGTCACCCAAGCAGGTCTGCTGGGATGGCACAAGGGCTCCCAGCATGTTTCCTGACCACTGCTGCCTGAGCCAGCACTTGGCCTTTCATGCTGGCCCTTGAAGGCAGTAACATACTCGTGTGCACCTTTGTACAGACACACACACACACACATAACTGCGCATGAGAGTTGACCAAGGTTCCCCACGAGGGTCTTGGCCTGTCATCTGACAAAGCCTAACAATAGCAGGGAGCAGATGCCTGGGTTCCTGGGCCAAACAGATGGATGGGCCAAGTGGCTTTGGATAAGAATCACCCTCCTAACCCATAAAGACAGCTTGGGGTTCTGGCTGTCAGGGTGCTATGTTTTTAGATAAATTAGCACAGCAAGAGGAAAAACAGTGGGCTTTGCAAAAGTCCAGGAACAGCTTGCAGGAAGACAGGAATAAAAGAGAAGCTTGCTGCAGGCCCCGAGCCCCACCAGTTCTAATCCTTCTCCCGTGGCTTGGAAGGCCAGAAGGGAGGGCCAGTATCTCACCATGAGGGACTGAAATATTAAAGCAGTTATAAACCATCAGGCTGGCCTCTACCATGGCTGACAGGATCACTTGGAATGGCAACTAGATTTAGGATGCCATGGGCAGTGTGAAATGAAAAGACACATCACAGGGCACGAGTCTGTACCTGATTAAAAACTGTCGGAGTTTTTATCTCCCTCTTGTCTGAGTTCCATTTCTTTGTAAAACCTGGCTCCTCTTATACGCTGCTGTCTCTTTATGCACGGGTACCATTTTTGCGTTTGCTTTTTGATGTCTATGTCTTCTTTTGTTCCACCACATACTGAAAGGCTCGGCCACTATAAAAGCCGAAGATAGATCCATTCCTTCAAAGACCCTGGATGTGCTGCTGATGTTACACTGTTGAGCCAGCGATGAAGCTCACATTGGCAGGCAGCTGTAATTTGAAGAAGAGGAGGTGTTGGCTGTCTGACCCCTGGCTTGTCAAGCAACCCTCCCACCATACCCAGTTTTGAAACTCTGGCAGTCAAACAGGGAGGGGCCAGCAGCATAATGGCCCTGAGTGGAGTGGGAGAGGGTGCTTAGCCAGGGTAATTTAAGAGCAGGACATACAGATGGGATTGGGGGCAGAGAAGAGACTCTGCAGGGCAGCGGTGATTAGACAGAAGGGCTTTCTTGAGTGCACCGATGGATCCTGACAGATGAGGGGGTGCTGTGACATCATCAAAAGGGGTGAAAATAAAATGGGTGCTGACCGAGGAGAGCTGGGATTCCATAATCAAAGGGCTCATATGAAGTTTTGCCACCGCTGATCATGCTGTTTGTTAATACGCAAGTAGGACACTGGGCTGCACCGCTCAGTGAAAATGTCCCCGTGGTCAGCAATGTACAATAAAGGATTTCCCGGAGGATCAAAATACGGGAAGGTAAACAATCATCAGCCAAGTACTGTAACGCTACACTACAGTGCTGGCTTTGTGCACACACATCAGAAGAATTAAGGAATAGCAATGTCATCATGCTGGGGACCTGCTGGGTAGTTAAATAAACACCCCAGGGTTCAAGAGGTCATCTCTGATAAGATTGCGAAACAATGAAAGTGTGGAGACCTACATGCAATTTGACGGCGGGATGTAACAGGCCTATCAAACCAAGTAATGAATACACAATGCCACTAGTCATTGAACCCCCGGCTCATATTTATCTGAAAGTAAAACAAAAATGGAAAACCGCAAATGGCATTCACCACCTGCCTGCTGCCCATGTCTGTTTGAACATTAAGTGTAATGAAACCCACACGTCTCCTGTCTGGACGGGTTGGAAATGATGCAGCTCAAATGAACCTGCCTCTCAGTTAAATGTTTTCACACTTCACACTCCATTATGGTGCTGCTGATGTGAGCGTCTCCAGGTGAGCAGTGGGGATGAGGGCTGTCAGTGGAGGAGAGGAGCTGTGGTCCTTTGAGTGGGAGTGGGAGAAAGGAATGGGAATGGAGCCACAGCTCATTGGGAACATCAGCCTGCTACGAGGAGGACAGGGAACATGACTCATTAGGTATGGGCCTCTGCACTTTCTATACTGAGCTGCATGCTAATGTAGGGAAGACATGGCTGAAGTGGGACTCCAGTGATGTTACCAGTGCTAGACGACTAAAATGGTTGTTTTTTTTTTTTTTTTTGTGAAGCGTATGGAATAGAGCTGTACAATATATCGTTTGAGTGTCGTCATTGCAAGTGTGCACTAGTTACATTGCAGGTCCTGCTATGTTGGTAGCAAATAAACTCAACATGTTCTCATCTAATTTAAAGGGTACCTGACACACTGCACGCAGCGATCCACCAGTCATAATTGTTCTTAACCCTGTACAACCTGACCCATTAAAAGCTAGCCACACAATTATAATTTTTTGAAATTGAAATGTTTACTAGTCCTTTACATAATACAAACAAAAAAAAAAGCCATTTAATTTTCTTTATGATTTTTTTGTATTGCATTCAAGACATTGGGCGTTTCTGGCAACTTTTTGCCCACAACCTTAACTTTAGAAACAAAAATAAATTTTACCTGTAGCATTTTAAAAATATACAATATTTCAGATGTGTGTGTTTTTTTTATTTACACTAAACTTTTTACAGCCTTTTTATTTCCCTTAGATGGCACCATAATTTCAATATTTTTTAATTTTCAACTGAACAACAATATAAGTGTTCTTAACATAACTATGAGCCATTATCCTACAAAATGTGTGTTGGACGATTTAATGATAACAGCAAATAACCCTTCCATTGGCTGTAGTGGGCTGATGATGTACTAGGGGGCAGAAAACACATATCAGGTCATATACAACAAGTTTTTAAGAAAAGTATTGGCCTTATTGATAAGATAAAGGTCTCAGAACCATGTAGCAAATATAATACAAATAGTTTTATAGGGTTAATCAGTTTGCCGAAGCAGAGCACGCCCCTGTGCATGGAGTGAGTTGCTGGTAACATTGAAAAATGAGCAACAATCAAGAGAAAATCACCAAAAACTGAAACTTGGTGCCAAAAAGAAAAGCAGCGTCATTTATATGGAATTACTTCAGCTATAAGGATGAAACTGAAACACACGTTCTGTGTCAACAGTATCTTACACCTGTTGACACAACCAGAAGGAACACAACTAATTTATTTGACCATTTACACTCGCACCACAGCTATTATATCCTCCTGAGTGTTTTTTCATATCACAATATACATCACATGATTAAAAAAAAAAAAAAAAAAAATCAATGTCAGTTTTTTCCAATATTGTGCAGCCCTAATATGGAACATGTAGCATCACACAACCTGCAATTATTTTGTATACTTTACTGTGATATACAGAATATTGTCCTGCAAAAGATCAGTCATTTTTTATAATAACAGTTTTAGATATTTTGGGTCAGGTTATAGCACAACTCTCTCACAATAAAAAGAAAAATGTCGAATCATATATGTTGCAGCCATTGATGAGCCAGTACTCTATGATGGAGATTGAAGGAGACTGCAATACCTTTATCATACTAATGAGACATATTAGCCATGCTTTCTGGCTTCAACGACATTGACAATTTTACACTTGACATTAATTGCCTCTCTGAAGTACTGAAAATCTTTTTTTTAACCTCAAGAGTGTCATTTGAAGAGGCCGTGTTAAATATTGAGGAGGTTGGTAATGAATGTGGACAGGAGTCAGCCAAAAGTTTTCTATTTGTAAGGTTGTAATGTCAATAAATATCTTGTTTGATGCCATAGTACATGAACACCCACACCTTTCCTGTGCATCATACAGGAATGCAGTAAAAGCAACATTAGCTCAGTCACATAGTGTATGCCACCCTGTAAATGATTAGTCCACATCAAGTACAAGGGAATGAACTGTATTTAAACATCAGAAAACAAATGAGGGGGCTTGTTTGCTCTTGAATTTTGAGTTCTGGGCTAAGACTAATTAGATGCTCGAGGATACATTTGATTAAACAACATGACAGTCTCACAATTAAATGTCATGTGCAATTATTATGAATCGAATGACTGATCTTTTTACCACATAACTACATGTATCTTTCCATCGTCCTACTAAGTCTCCTTTTTATCTCTGGCTTCATCGTGGCCTTTGTAAAGCCAGGAATTGTAAAACCTATCTGATTATTTTTGGGAACAAGATGCCCTTTGCGGATTTAGGACATCATATGCAGCACACAGCATTAAAAATAAAACGGTACTATAGAATTTAGTGAAATATATTACTTTCACCTTGTGTGAGAACTCAGGACATGCATTCAGGTGGATTCAAGACTAAGCATTTTGTAGTCTTAACAACTGGGTAAAGATGCTGTACCTAAGATAGCATATTTGTAGCGATGGTCCTAAATTCCAAACAGAGGTGTCCCAGTTTTTTATGCACATTTATGTGAGATTTATAGTCCCCCACCTGAGGTAGAAAGCATTCCCTCTGGGCAAAACTCCCACTCACTCACACCAAAGTGAACAACAACAACAACTAGAAGTGAGGTCCCTTTGCAACTTGCCTCGAGCCTCGCAATTGTTTCCCCTCATTGTTTTTGTGTTTTGGTTTCTGCTCAGCTGTGATTTATGTGTGTTCCTGGCCAACTTTGTGTTATCACTTTAACTCTATTTTTAGTTTATTTTAGTTTAAACTTGCTGCGTTGGTTGGAAGTTAGTTAAAACTCTCTGCCAAAAGCACCTGAGCCTGGTTCTATTTGGGGCATTTGGAATGTGTCATCATTTGGTCCCTTCTAGAATTCCTTCTGGAACCTTTTTGATTTTTTTCCCCCTCATGTTTCTTGTATCACAGTCTAGCCTGCAACAGTTAATCTCATGAGAGC
Source organism: Fowleria isostigma (assembly GCA_029814645.1). NCBI lineage: Eukaryota > Metazoa > Chordata > Actinopteri > Kurtiformes > Apogonidae > Fowleria > Fowleria isostigma. The sequence continues at coordinate 34,929,034 of JAPTGZ010000006.1, read as the reverse complement.
TCCTTCAGCTTCTTCTTTTCCCGTCCTGCTGCACCATTGTGATCAGTCACCTGTTCTTCGCTAGACACAAAGCTTGCGTGGGACTTTGCAAAGTGTTCATCCTCAGCGCTCCCGTATCGCTAACATGAGGGTGTTTTTACCCAGAATAATCCAGATTTACTTCTCCGTAGACCCCTGCACACTACTGCCTCGACGGCTGTAGAGTTGTACCACACTGCTAGATCCACCCTACACTTCCTCTCTCTCTCTCTTGCACATTACCCCACCCATCTTACATGCTCTTCATCTGTTTCCAGAGGTGAGATTTGGAATCGGGTGGGAGTGTGTCCAATGGCATTAACCCACAGTGGAGCTTGAATCACAGATTAGAGCAGAGGAGGGACTGTGCAGAGTGGAGCTGGGTGGGAGGTGATACAGTGGTGAGATGGAGCTTCAGGCGCCTGGGGAGGGTGGACAGCTCTCATCAGGGCCAGCAGGGATAGAGGAATAATACAGAGATGTGGGGCTTGAAATCCAAGAAAGGATAGGCTTAAATCTTCTGCCATTGAGATGGGGCTTTGGGGCTAATAAAGGATTCCCTTGAAGGAAGAGTGAGAGTGCAGCAGCCTCCAGAGTTTGTAGTGTCCCTGCCGATGCCAGAGCCGACCAATTTGCCATGTGTTCTCTCTGAAAGCTGCCACATTTATGGAGGAGGAAAACTTGCCTTCATGTCATTATACATTAGTCAAGAGTTTTGCAAACTTGTCAGTGTCTTCTTAAATTTTTCTTAAAAAACTTTTATCAATCCAAAACTGTGGATTCTCGGGAACACACGCTCTCTTAATGTGAACTCTTATAAGAAATACTTCATTTTACTTGCAAGCACTGCAGTGAAAAAACATATTTCAATTAGCTATTCATTCATTCATTTTCTGAACCTGCTTTATCCTCACTAGGGTCACGGGGGTCGCATGGAGCCTATCCCAGCTAC
>JAPTGZ010000006.1:34913559-34924706 GCA_029814645.1 Fowleria isostigma | reverse complement strand
ATTGTGCATGTATACGAATTACCACTGTACATGAAGTGCATAAGCTCGAAATAAACTAAACTAAACCTGTCTCTTAATAAGTACTGAAATTAGGACAACTAGCCGGCATCAGCCAGTTATTTACACTGCAGCAAGCCAAGTAATCATTATTATGCAAATTCATTCAATTGCACAAGTGGAGGGGGGAGAGAGAGTGGTCTTATGAAGATGAGGAATCGCAGATAATTAGCAAGAAGGCATTTTGTTTGAACCCAGCCACTTCAACTTGGGGTGCGCTACGAAGGTTTGGTGATAAACAAGCAATGGAAAAACACAAGGGGAAAGAGGGAAAAAAAAGACAACAAGCTCTTTCATCTAAACCCACACAGAGATATGTCTAAGGAATAATCAACTGTTGTGCTGCTAAATGTTGCGGGTAGACAGCTGTGGAATTAGCCATCTCCAATCTGATTGTCCCCGGCACTTTAATCTCTAATGCAGATAAATACAGCTCTGAAGTCGTTGGGAGAGAGTGGCTGCAGCAGCCCAGGGTCTGGCCATCTAACAGCTTCTGTCTAAATGGCTTTGACTGTCAATGAAACGAGGCTGGGGCAGAGGCACTGATGTGATGTTAGCTCGTTCTCTCTGTTTGTCTGTCTGCCTGCTTGTTGTTCGCTATAGGTATCATTGTTTCCATTCCATTTCACAGCAATCGGCCTTGGTGAGGGAAAAGTGCTTTTCTATCCTTGAGCTGTGTCTTTGTCATATCAAGGCCTCAAGCTTGAGCTGCAGATTCTTTATAGGCCCAGGAATGTAAGAATGTACTGTTGTGTGTACTAACCTATGTGTGTTTTATGCTTTCTATACAATATGTACTTACAGTTATAACAGTTTAGTTTCATGGGGAATTTTTTTTTTAATGTATGCGTTTGGGAGTGCAGGAATATGAGAGAGCGGATGTGTTTGTGAGTACTGAATATATTGAGAATGTTGATGGATCTATTTTAGGCTTAAAGAGCCTCTGTCAAAAGGAATTGCATTAGTATGACAATAGACATTCAAGGCTTGTTGAAAGCACAGTCACTAGAATAAAGAATCTTTTATCAAATCCAAGCCAGCACTTTTTTTTTTTTAACAAATTTTATGCAAACACCTTTCTTGTGCGGTTTTATTTTTTAAAACTGACAAAACATATCAGGTGCGGCTACTTGAATGGCCTGTTTTCCCTGGGTTTGTGTTTGATGGATTCATCTTCAGGTTCCTGCTGATAGTACCTGGTTTTGGTTTTTGTGAGCGTGTTCTTAATATAGCAAAGTTCTATGCAAAGGGATTTATACAACTGTACAACTCCGCCAATGTTAGCGGCTTATTTCTTTTCAGCTTTAATTGCATCCTGATAACCTAGGTAAAGTAACGCTAGAGGTAATTAATCACATACTTCTTTTGTGAGTGTACACAAGAAGACTCACACAGATGCACACACTCATACACAGGGCTGTGGCAAGGTGATCAATCAACCTGCGACGGTGTTCCGTACACACCATCATTCCCTCCATGGCTGCCTTTATCAACAGGCTAATTTGTCTCCCTCTGCACCTCAAACATTATGAGTCCTCACACATTTAGCCCCACACCTTCCTCCTTTATCTCCCTATAATTCAACACTTAATACAACAATTAGAGAGCTGTGGAGGTTGCAGTTTCCCATTAACTCTGGCCAATTCAGGGTAGCTTTCCACGACCACACACTGTAACCTGTAGCCTGCTGTGACAGTTACAGTGTTCAGCAGTCAGGAGATACCACAGCCCTCTTCACTGCCTTTGCATTTCATAACTCATCCTTCTTCATTTCTTGTAGTCTCATCTGTCTCCCTGCTTACGATTCTTCCTTCTAATAAAAGGCTCACTGGGTTGATAAAGCAGTCAACGCTACAGTACCATTAAGCAGATAAACATATTAGCATTGCTGCCGTGCTCTCGCCTCCCACTTTCCTTTCTTTATAGTTTCCCACACCTAATTTCTGTTGCAGCTCTCCTCTGTTGCACTCTGTTCCTTGCTCTTGCTTACTTACCTGCTTTCATGTACTCTCCTGTTCTTGCTCTGCCCCTCATCCTGCAATCTTTCATGTTGATTTCAAAACTGGCAAGTCCACAGATGAAAAGTGGAGTGAAGTCGGTTGAAGAGAGCCAATTTCCTCGTCTCTTGTGAAGATTAGCGGAGGCTCATTGGAACGTATGCTTTGTGTTAAAGAGCCTGCCAAATGACAGAACACGGTTGGGGGATTCATAATTATCTTTTTATTACTCTGTATGTATAATGACTGCCCCCATTATAAAACTCGAGATGATGTACACAATTACATTACCCTAGACAGCACTGAAACAGGTGCATCAATTGCACATTGAATCTATGTTCTGTGTTTTTGATAACATAGCCATTTGGTGTTGTTTCAGCTGGAATGAGTGATTTACTGCTCTGTAGTCAGACCTGTGATGTTTTGCCATTTATGTCTTGCTATCAGAGGGCATTTGATTATTAATGTGCTCAACATCATACCTACAAGGTAAAATATGTCCGTACAATGCTGCAGGCTGTGGAAAAAAAATGATCACACTTTTCTTCATTGAGGGATCAATGCTCTTTGCTGTATTTGCCATAATGTCATGTAATGCCAGTGCCAGTGCTAGTGGTGAATAAAAAATGAGCGCTCCCTAGAGGCTAGAGCAGGTTGTAGAGCACAGCCTGTAGGCACTAAGAATGGCTGCAGTTTACAAAAAAAGGGTTTTCATTCCTGATACAAATCCTTTTTTTGTACTTTCAAGAGAAAACAAATTTACAAAATCACAAGCATAGTCCATGAGCACAGCAACCCCTTTTTGCACATATGCCATCTCATTGTTATTCATTTCATCCTTTTCATTTATTTCCCCATACCAATTTGCCACATTTTTGTGGACCTTTGTATTTTGAACATAATTTTATTTTAATCTAATATTTGTAACTGAGTGCAAATGCAAATAGAGCTGCCGTTTGAGTGCATGTGTCCAAAAACACCTGCTCTCACTGCCAAATGGTACAAATGCGAGTGAAGCCTGGGATTATGAATGAGGATAGGATCTAGCAAATGGGTGGTTTGGCTGTAGTGTTTCTGTCATCTTGCAACAAACAAACAAACAAAAAAAACAACAACAACAGGACTGCAGGCTTGTGAATAGACTCGGTTATTAACCCCATAAATCACTACACTGCTGATGGATGCCATATATGAGACAATTCATCAGATTTTCTCATTTGCAGTCACACACACACACACAAACACATTTACAAACACATAAGTTTGAAAAATGGGCTACGTCGAAAATCACACACAATAGCATGACATCGCATCTTGGTCACCGGTGTGTTTTCATGTCTTCCATGCTTCTATATATCCGCACAGAGGGATGATTTCTTCTAGGAATCTGACGTATCCTTAGTGGTTCTTACTAACCGTATTGGACAAGGCTTTTACCACTCATGCTACGAGTAAGAGAAAAGACTTTTTTCTTCTGAATAATCCTGGAGATTCTCATAGTTCCTCTGAAAAAAACAGAGAGGAGATAAGATTATAGGTAATGAAGAGGAATGGATTGAGGCAAAGCAGAGGGAAGTAGGAGGGGGTCTTAACTCCATGACCAGCAGCTTTGTGATAGTGATTTAAGAGGTCAGGGAAGAAAGATAAAGGCCTGTGCATTATTAATACTGAAGGGATCTAACAGAATGTGACTGAAGTTTCTACTTTGCTGTTGGAGTAAAATGAAAATTCATCATTCAAATGATCACGTGCACACGTGTTCCCACATCACTGCCTCATGAAACGATACAACAGTTGAATCCTTATTTGAGTCTAACACTGTTTTGCATAATGTAAAAATAGCACAAAATCTAAGAGTTTTTTCTGCCTCGTGCTGTTTTCCCAGGATGAAAGTAAACGTGAAATGAACTAAATGTATCAAAATGAATTTTTAAACTCAATTGTGCTGAAAGCGAGCCTCATTTCTTCACAGGGATATATTCCTTTTGGTTTTAACACTGCAGGATGTTTATCTGCAGGTGAGGAAAGTTTGTGCACGGAGCACTGGTGAAATGGCAAACAGTGTCACAGTGAAACACAGTGGGGTCTGTGTGCATTTGAACTGGTCATGAATGTCTGTGTCTGTGTGTACTGTACATATTTGTGCATGTGTGTTTGTGTTTGTGTGTGTGAGATGGAGTGTAAGCTTGTGGTTAGCTGTCGCCCCCAGTGCAGATTGATGGCTTACAGACAGGTAATTTATGACCTTTCTGTGGCAGGCAGGGAGAAGGGTGACACACGACTTCCCCTGCAGATAAATAAGCACTGCTCAGGGGCCCACATCACCTCACCCCTGTATGTTTGTGAAAGAACAGGTTTAGCTCACAAGCTCACACACTTCTTCTTCTTCGTTTTTTTTTAACCTTATTTTTTTCATTTTCAAAGCTCTCCATTTTCTGTGTCTTTACTGTGTCTTGCTCTCTTTAGTTACCTTTTTTCATTTCCCACACATCTCCACATTTTTCCCTCTTCCATTGTAACCGTCACCCACCTTCTCCCATTCTCACCTCTCATTGTCTGTTTTGCCCGTCTTCTCAGGAGGGAGTCCGGGACTTTGACATGGCAGCCATCATTTACTGAAATATAGTGTGAAATCGATCTCGCGGAGTACGCTACTGCAACAGTAAATTTGGGAGGGAGGACTGTAGATTAATTTCAAGGTCTTTATGGTGAAACACATGGCCTGTCTGAAAGAGGCAGAACATATGAAGGTGTGATATTATATTGTAATTCATCATCTGGCTATAGTCTCTGCTGCCTACACGTTTGTGCCAGGGGTTTATTGAAGGGACAAGACAGTTTCATTTGAGCTGAAATAAACATCAAATGGTGGCCGAGCTCAATCAATCCCTTTGTCCGTCCAAGTAATTCTTCCCCAGAGAGAAAAACTGTAGTGAGCTGGAGCAGGAGCTGGAACTTGAATGGCAGAGAGGGGAAAAAGATGTGTGAACAGTGGTTGACTGATGGATGGGGAAGTTATTACACTGCTGGGAGGACGTGTCATTTATTGCCAGTTGCTTGTCTCATGTTGCCTCTTGTTTCTTTTATGGCAGTGATTACGGAGTGGGTGCATGGGCAAACAGCTCCCCCAGAGATCCACATCAGCCATATAAAAAAACACATGCACACTAACACTCTAGGACACACAATAGGAAAGTCAGGACATGCTGCAGGTAGAGCAGGAAGTTCCAGAAAGTTCCATTTATCAGGCCTTGAGAACTTGTCGCTCTCGGATGTGATCTGCTAAAGTCACTGTCCATCAGACCATGAACGAACTCTGCTCCACTCTACCAGAAACCGTGTTAACAAGCATAAAACCTGTACCGACAAAAGCTGTGCGCGTGCATGTTTAAGACCACGGTTCAGCAAAATTCCTGTGGAAGGATTAAAAAGCAAAAACTTGTCTCCTCCTTTAACGGGATTTAATGAAGGATTTTTCTTTGTCGGAACAGTAATGCAGATCCACATGCCAAATCTTTCATGGATCACTGAAGACATTTTTCTTAATTTTTAAACCAAAGCGTAGAAACAGGGAAACAGTGGATCTTAATTCACTTCACATATGTCAGGTGCCATTGCATAGGTATGGAAATTTAGTCCCATAATACATTGTTGTATTGTTTACATGTATTTTTAAAGAGTTTCAAAGTGGTTCTTCGTGGTTCAGTAACATATATGGTATTTTTGATGAATGGGTTATGTACATATCACATTCCACCAGATGGTTTTTGTGTCTTCTTTTTGATCAGTTGTGTATTTGATTATATAAAAAGGGGAGGATGACAGCTGTAATGATTGGGGGAGGAAAAAACACATCAATAGTCAGCAGGTGTACATCACTTCTCTATGTCACTACAGGGCTGACTCAGGCTACCAAAGGTGTCACAGAGGCAACATGGCTGCTCCTATTACCAGAATATTTTGGCTTTCCTTTTCCACAGCCACAGATAGCACTATAACATCATCCATCTTTATATACAGTCTAAGTTCTCAGCGCAGTTGTCACTGGCTCCTTTCTTTGGAGGCACAAATTGCCATGCATTGAATTATTCCCACAGTGAAGGTAATAACACTGTGTTATTAAAGACTTGCAGTCAGTCACAATCATTCTAAAAGTTGCTGTTACAGTCGGAATCCCATTAAAATTAGAACATTCATGTACATTTGTGTAATATGAGCAGTCAGAGTTTTCGATCCCACATAAAATATTTGTCACTACATAACAGTTCTAACAAAGCAACCGAAGGGCACTCTACACAGCACCTCTGATTCGCCATTACAAGTTACCACAATAGGTGAAGTCTTTGGTTCTGATGGCACTTCCTTTGCACCATAGCAACAAGAACGATCCAGTAGGACAGATGAAGCAACAATGTTCAGCCCAGCCCTAATTCTCTATCCAAGGACAGTGGCAATTTAGTTGTGCCTGTGTCTGACACTGTGCCAAGCCAAGCTCTCCTTTGTTGTCCTATTTTTCATAATACCACTTTCTTCCAGGGCTAAACAATAACAGAAGGGAGGGACTTTAATAAGCCTCCATCTCAGCCACTGTGCAGCTCAGGGGCTTGTGGCAACAGTAACTGTGTGTATTTATTATTGATGGCTAGCACCTTGGCCCTGTGTTTGCAGTGGAAAAACGGAACAGGAGAGAAACCAGGTCATCTACTGCACAATGGAGAAAGTGCCAGAGGCCCAGCTGACTCACCCAACCAACATTATTGCATTATTATTGCATTTCTTTCATTACTGCTATCGCCTTCCTTTTCAATACCTCTGGCTTGGAGTCATAGTTCCCATAGAGTTTACCTTATGGCCTTATGGAGAGCCACTTCTCACTACTACATTACATCCTCTCTCTTTCTCTTTGCCTTACTGTTTCTCTTCTCTCAATCTTAGCAGCCCCCCCCCCCCTCCTCTTTTCCTCTAGAGTTATTTTACCCCTTTTTGAAGAACAGCGATAACGATTTGCCTCGGAAACCCACCACTTCTACTCGCTTGTGTTAAGTTGCTTCAAGGTGTAATTTGGCAAATCAAAAAAAAGGATGTTTTGCTACAAACATTTATTCAGTGTTTTACTCTGGGGTAATATGGTGGGTGATTATTTTCTGTTTAACAGCCTGGTTTTACATATGGGTCTGTGCTGTGGGTGCAATTAGGATGGACACGGTGTTGTTTCTGGAAATTATGTTTTTGAGGTCAAATACAAAGTAAACACCTCAGATATACAGTATTACATTGACCCCCTGTGTGTTTTTTAATGCTTTAAAGGGACACATTAACATGCAGAGTCAGGACTGAATTACACTACACCCACATATTTCAGGTGGAGTAGTTACAATTTGTGGGTTGTAGAAAATGGTCACAGAGATTGTAGGCATTGAGGCAGTTGTATTTGTCCAGTCTATCTCAGAGAAAGCAGTTGTGGGTGTTTGATCTCATTAATGTGGTGATTAAGTGTTCATTGTCTTGTATTTTTCAACTAGAGGAAGATCTTACTCTTTTATGTGCCCGTGAATGGTAAATGTAATGGGACTAAATGATACTATCACATCCTGCATGAGCCATTACTGTCTCAGGGTAATCGCGTTTCCCAGAATTAGCAGTTGGTCAGCCTATTGTATTATCACACTCAGTCATCATGGAGGTGAATACAGCACTAAAATAATTTTTGTTCAAAGACTTTAAACAAACTATAAAATCAATATAATTGCTTCTCTAAATATGTTTCTCTACATCAATGCAGCTTCTTTATAATCATCATTAGTTTGTTGTTATTATTGTAAAGAGTGATACACTGAATATAGATGTGTTTTATTCAGTTCAAGTTGTTAAAATGTCCTCCTGGGTCTGGTGTCAAGTAGTGTGGTTTTGTTTAGCTTGGTGAATATTTTAATATTTTACAATGATTTTCTGGCAGAGAAAGAAATTGATGAAGACGTCCAGTGGTGTATAGAATGGCAAGTGAGATGCTCCAGTGTTCAATGCTTTAATGGACAGAGACACGTTTGTCCTTCCTCAGACCACTGTTGGTACTTTTACTAACCCCTGCAAACCAGGAGCAGCCAATAATTCCACCTGTTTTGGAGATGCTCTGACACAATCTAGCTACACAATTGTCAAAGTCACTCAAATACTTATACTTGCTCATTTTGCTGATACCAACACACCAACTTTTCTGAAGTGAATTTTCAGTTTAGAGTTGCATTAATCTTCAGTTTTGCCGGTCTGGTTCGGTGTAGGAGCTTAAACCATTTCGATTTTTATTCAATCCAGCTGAACTGACATTTGTCATTATGACCAGTTGTGTCAAATTATAAAATGTCCCACATCAGCAACCTGACAGCAATGGCAGCGTGGGGCTAAATCCCACTCGCTTTGCATCAGTAGTAAACAACATGACAACGCGGTACATATATTAAATTTTTCTAAACAGACTAATGGAGCAACTAGTGTCTGATGAGCCATGTGCAATTTACTGCTGAGCTCAGGCCAGTAACACTAAGGCACTCACTTTTCTATAGGAGGACAATGCATAAGCTGAATGTTGTCTCTGTTTAATGGAACATCCGTGTCTTTTTGGGGTGATGACAAGTGAAAAAGTAGCAGTTTTAGTCTCAAAGAACGCTAAAACAGAAACAGTATTGCAGCATTGGACTTGGAAGTGAGACAAGGGGAGCTGATGCAACATGTAAACAACACTGCAAAAAGTCATGATAAGACATATCATGCTATTAGTTTGGCCTTACATATCCAAAACCATCTATGCATTTCATTAGAGCTGTGCCAGCACTCATTAATTTGTGTTTATGTGGTTGTCAAAATAGGTTGGAGGTGCATCACTGATAACTATTGGACTGGAGTTGCTACATTCTTCTTTAGTATTATTTCTTCTATCAGGAATGACTTCTGCATAGAAAATCAATACTTAATGGGAAAAGTTTATGCTGGTTTGATACAGGGCTTCATCTCACACTGGTTCACTGGCTAATGTCAACAAACACACTAGTGCTATTGTACTGAAATAATCAATATTATTTTCACTTCTATCCATCAGTGGTTGTGCCAACAAACTCAGCTCATGAGACAACACAATACACGATATTGGGTTTACGAGGAACAGATGAGATGAGGTTTCACATTACTTTTAAGAAAACTAAAATGACAAAATATATAAACGGACTTTTTTATTTAACAGAGTTATGCAGGTGCATTTTGAAATGTTTTAAAACTTTCCTCCATGCATGACCTGAACATGAGCTTTTAACTGTTAAATTTCTTTCCAGATTTTTTTTTCTTTTTCTTTTTAATTTTTCAAACTTTTTTATTGTCATGTAGAAATGAAGGTCAATAAAGTTACCATACCTGGTTCCCTGTCCATATGTGGCAAAATATATAAATAAGTAAAGGAATACAAAAAAAAACATGGAATACAAAAGGAATATGTATCCCAGAACATCAGAACATCACCTCCAGAGCAGTAGACTAAGGGTCGACGAATTATCAGCCTGGCCGATTATGGGCTTCGACATTCGTCATTCTGCCCATTATTGATATTCGCCATTTAAAGTGTCCGACGGCTGATATGATGGATCCAACTTAAAACAGATATTTTGGCTCTGATGCATCTCATGAGACAAGCTCAGCTCACGGCTTCATGTCACGGCTCCCCTGCTTTCTCTGTACTGTGAGCATTGTCCCTCCCACAACGCCATCTGATTGGTTACATGGCACATGTCAATGACAAGTGGAAGCACCACCTGTACCGCGCGCAGGTGTGTGAAAATTCGGCAGAGAGATGGAGTGGAGCAGAAGCCACTTCGAGCCAATTGAATAGGTTTACATTGACGGTAAGTTTAGGCAGCAAATTTTGACAATGTTGTAATAAACACCACAATCCATGCAACCCATGGCTCCAAATAATGTAACTGAAACTAAACTCATCCCAAAATATGAAGGGTAAAAGTGAAAGCACTGTGAAGAGAACAGACAGAGACTAGCTTTAACCATGTAGCTTAGCTTAGTGCAGCCCTCCCCCTTCCGTCTGTGTCACTATGAGACTGGTCCATCATCAAAATGACAGGGAAATAGCCTGTGATAGTTGTAAGGTCTATGTGAAACAGAATAAAAATCTGCTGTAATTCCATGTTGGTTGTTGTTGATAAGTTTATCGTTTGTCCTCTCTGTGTCACTACAACCACAGGGTCAGTGGATTATAGCATTGATAAGTGGTGTGTACAGTGCTCATTAATGGACATTTATAAACATATCAGTTTTAGACAAACACACCAGTTAACTTACACCTACAGTCACTGACATGATGTTATGAAACTGGGATAGTGAAGTGTGTGTAAAATTAGAAGCTGTAGAACTGAGAGATGTACAACTGTCATATTGCACATCTGTCAAGTTTTCAGAGATCCAAAACATTAGTAATGACATTGATAATGAAGTGTATTTGAAGTTCTCTTTGACAGTATATGTAAGAGGAGGAGAAGAGCATGATGTTGTTTCAGACTTTAGACATAATGGAAGAGCCTTAGATGGACTGACTGGTGGATTCTGGTGTACTAGTGCATTATGGGAATATTTCAATCAATGATCTTCTCCTGAACCTAGGAGTTCTCAGATTTAGTTTTATTAAATGAAAAATAAAGAAACAAACAGCGATTAAACAAAGTTAAATTTTGGTGTTTGTATGATTAAATTTTTTGACACAAGGATTTTACTTTTTACTGCAAACGAATATCGGTGTTACATATTGTTATCAGCCTTCATGATTACTAATAATTGGTATCGGTATCAGCCTTGAAACAACGATATTGGTTAACTTCTACACCAGACCAACATAAGTGCTGATCCAGACACCTGTCAACAGCCACATTATCCCCCTGAACATCATTACTTATATTAGTACCATTACTACATGACACCCAACAAAGCACTCACTGTTCATGCAGAGGTGGACTCCCCAGACCTTGTAAATGGTCTGTACTTATATAGCGCTTTTCTACACATTAATGGTACTCAAAGCGCTTTACAATACTAGTTTCACAT
>JAPTGZ010000006.1:34889952-34903664 GCA_029814645.1 Fowleria isostigma | reverse complement strand
TCTATTCATTATAAAAATCGCAATATATCGTCTTTGTTACAGTATCGGGATATATCGGGATATATCGTATCGTGACATGTATCGTGATACGTATCGTATCGCCAGATTCTTGCCAATTCACACCCCTAGGAATTACTGATAATGACATCATTTATCTCTTTTTGATGAAGCTTTTATATCACTACACCCCCTGTATGCTTTATTTCACTACATCCCCTGTATGTTTGAACACCTATAAGAAAATAAGAACATGGAATTCTGTGCTTTATTTACAGTCAACATTTTTGTGCTGTGTGTTGTTATTACAGTGAATTGATATTGCACTTAGCAAAACTGTGGGAACTGTTGTTTTAGATATATAGTATCTGTATGTCCACATGTGATATTGCTGTAAACTGCAGAAGCTGGGTGACCATGATCATCTCTTATATTTTGCCTGTGCCACCTTTGTTTTTTCTGTAAAGAGTTCAACTGTGTGTTTGGACCCATCTTGGACTGCTGGATGCCTCAGTAATGAACCATGTCACCACATGTGAAGATGCTGATGTCTGTTCTCAACGGAGACATTGTGATGGGTGGAAACCTCTGTCTCCACACAGACACATACACACACATGTGCAGCTCATTCACCACCACTGAGAACCAATGTTTGTCATGCGGGTTTTACAAGAAAGACATTTCCTGTGTGGTGTCAGGTGCAGGTGTAGTGTCACATGTGAAACAACTGTGTCTTTCACAGTGTCTTTATTAGTCTTAACATAGGTTGTCTTCACATATACACAAGTCTACATGGTTTAATTACTAGGATACAAACAGAATAATTGCCCTTAATCTCACTGACAACAGATCTGTCTGGGTGCCCTTCGTGGTTCTGCAATCAATGAACATGTGACATCACTTGTCCTTCTTGTTGCTCAGACAGTACGGTGAGATTGATGTTTGCACAAACCGTCACTGATGTCTTTCTCTGTGTCTAACCTGCTAAGCTGGTGAGCTCAGTCCAGAGGAGTTCCAAGTGTTAAGAATAGGACTGTCATCATTAGGTTGTGTCTCTCGGCCTGTGTTGAGTTTCCCGTTGGTCTCTGAGGTAATTGTCATGATGTTCTCACTCTGAGACTAAGCCCGACAGCTGACATCATTGACCAGCTTCCCTTGTTCTCTTCTGCTGTCAAGATGACACCATCCCTCCTTCTGCTCTTAGCTCAACAGAAGACAAAACACAGTTAGCTTGTCTAGTCAGTGTTGGCTTTGAAAGTAATTAGAATGCACACTTCTGAGGTCCTTACATAGATATGCTAATTCATAACATTAATCTTGTCCCCTTGCATGTAAACGTGGGAGCCAGATGCTACACCATTTGGTTCTCCCACTCAAAACTCTGATATTGCTTTGCTTTTTTTCCTGGGAAAAAACAAAGCAAAAAAAATCAATCTGATGGAAAATAACCAAACCACATGACCAGAATGTCACTATGACAACTTCCAATGTTTCCCGCTGTCAGTCCAGCTACAGTCCGGCCATTGGGAACACTGACCTATTGATAGGACTGGATATCCTCCTCTATGTAGTTTCAGAAAATTTTACACTTGAGCTTTATAGAAAAGATACTATATATATATATGTATATATATATATATATACACACACATATATGTACATGATGTAAATTGTTGATATAATAATGCTACATGAAAAATAACAATAAAAAGAAAAGTACAAAAACAGAAATCTCAGTAAAATAATTTGATATCAGATTTTTCATATTTGCTGAGTGTTGAGTTACTTATTTGCTTGTTGAGTATTTGTACCCATAGTGGTAAGCTATCATATAAATAATCCTTTAATTCAAAGTGAATAATAGTTATATCTGTGTAAACGTATATTTGCTTATTTCGCCTGCAGTGCACAGCCAGTTTTTTTTTATATTTCTTCAGTTCTGTTCCCATATTTAATGTGTGTACATAGTGAACTCTGGTCCAAACTCCAGCAGAGTAAGTGTAGTTAATGCACTAAATACGCAAATTGTGATCTGTTGTTAGGCAAAGGAAGAAGAGGGGAAGGCTGACTGTAATGGTCTGTGGGAGGCAATATATCATAATGATTGCTCAAGCAGCATAATGATGAATTTGGCCAGACATCTGGGCATCTTTTGCACACTGTAGATTTTCAGATTTCTGTATTTGGCAAGAATCAGTATTTCAGAAGTATATTGTGAGCCATGTCAAGCACAGACAATGAGTAATACTGTGGACACATCTGCACATCAGATATCAACGTAGAAGAACCATCTTTGATGTCACATAGACCACCGCGTAAAGGTGAAAAGAGTGTGTTGAGCCACCAAATGTTGTTAGCTGAACTGAATAATTTAACAGCTTGCGGACTGTATGGAAATGTCTATAATCTTTTTGCCCCTCATAATCAGTTAATGAGCTTATAATTCTAAATAACCTCAAAAATAATTAACTCAGAGTTCATCATAATTACATTGTTAAAGCTTTATTTTTTTTCCCTCTTAATATTACTAATTCAAAACAAAAATTAGGGGAAGAAAACAGAAGAATTTTAAAGGTAACATTTGAACTGTTTTCTCCTCTCAGTCCAAATTAGAAGATTTAAATGTCTTGATGCTGTTTCACACTGCGATGGAAAACTGAAGACACTTTTCCAAGCCTCCATTTTGAGTCTCTGGGATAGAACAGTAGAATCACATTTGACTGACATCCATCAGTCACATCAGCTATTACCTGTCTAGAAAGACCTATGATTAACTACAATCTGTCACAGCTAGGTTTTCTACAGAATCCATATTCATTTTTTTTTATTCTCATTTCCACTCAGAACACTTGAAATGTAATATGCTGGAAGATAATTATGGATTTTTTTTTTTTTTACTAAGTATCAAATGCCACAATTTGAAATGATGTGTTAACAATTTGTCATAAATATATCATCAATAAGTAAAGTGTCAGTGTTAGTCTAAAATTGGACTTGGGCTAATCATGAGTTGTCCCTTTTCTTTCATCATAGAGCTGATTGTGTTGCATGAAATGCAAATATTGCTGCATAGTTTAAAAACAATGATCAGGGATGGTCTTAAGCAACAAATTACTTAATAATTGCTGAAAGTATATTGCTAAACAACACATTCCCTATCAGGCTGGTGAGATGTATGTGTGCTTTACATGCCTGCAGCTGCCTCACAGCGCTTTGCTAATCTGATAGTATCAGATTTTTTTGTCTTTTTGCATGACAGTAATAATTCAGGTGATAACTTTACTCCTCGGTGTGTCAGACTTTTCCTCAGTTTTGTGTCTCAGCCCTCCAACATTTGCTGGTTTTACAGTAAGTAGTAAAACTTAAAATCCAGAATCAACCCAATCTGCATATCAACAGGCTGACAGGTGGTACTATGTATACAGCCAAGCTGCTAAATACAACACAAAAGAAACTTCAAAATTGCTGGCATCCTGAATTTTCAGAGTGGAACTTTGTAATTGAGTGATTATTAAATTACCTTGATCATCCTGAAAATCTGCTCTGCACAGCGTAACACATTGTTCCACCAGTTGTACCATTTGTTTTGCCGGCTGCAGTCAGTGTTGTGCGGATATACCTCAGTAAGTCTCCAGTCCCTCTCCACAGTATCGTAGCCACTCCGAACCACTGACCATCACTGGTAGCTGATCAAGCCACTTTATCAGCTTTATCAGGTGCTGTGCTGTTTCGTGGCAGCCATGCGGGGGGAGCCAGGGAGGGGTGGTTGTTTTCTTTTTCACTTCATGCTTTGGTGGCCACGGCTTTGTTGACTAGGGTCTATCTGTATGTGTACTTTGGACTTGACATGAGGACAGTGCAGGATCAGTGTGGGAATCAGTGAAACAGAACTTGACAAGAGAACATGAAGGTTCCCTCTGGAGGAGGTTAGACAGAAAAAGACTATTTCTCTGTTGGGGGGGTGTTTGTTTGATGCAATGTTACCACTTGTTTTACCATGGATGAGTTCTGATGCATGATTTCAGATAACTTCCTAGAGGCCAATTTGGAATGGATAGTACAAATGTTGAATTTATTGACACAGACACACACAGAGTTGACATTCAGCTTTGATTTTCAGATTGAAGAAAAATTTTTTAGCTTGGTTCTTTTTTGGAAATGTAAAGTGAGGTGCCTGACATTGCTTTAATCATTTTGGTTCAAGCCCAGAGTTGACATACAAAACATTGAATTTCATCTAAAGGTGTGGAGTTTACTGGAATTGTATATGTAGTATGAAGTTTTGGGAACTTCAGCTATACTAGAGACAAACTTCCTTTCCACACAATTACTTTATTTAAAAAAATATTCAATTGTTTTAACTTGTCATTCATCTGTATATTCTGTTTTTTTCATGAAACAGAGATCTTTTTTAATTTTTTTTTTTACAATGTGTACATGAATGAAGATATACAGGTGCATCTAAATAAATTATAATATCATCGAAAAGTTAATTTACTTCAGTATGTCAAGTGAAACGCATAGATTATATGGCCATGATATATGCTATAATTCAAGTGTTTATTTCTTTTATTTTTGGTGATATAGCTTACAGCTAATCAAACTTTATTAATACTCTAACATTGAGATGCACCTGTATACAAAGTTTTTTTCTGTGTATCCATGTGGACAGAGAAAATAAAGACAATACAAAATGATGGCCTCACACTCTGTTTCAGGCATACCTGTTGTTCGTTTGTTCATCATGCACCTGAAACATTGAATGTAGATTTTTAAATCAGTGTATTGGCAGATGGACAGTGTAGTAAGCATGGACACATTTAGGAAATAGGCACCTGTGCTTTTGCTGTATCAAAATAAATTGAAAAAACCCCAAACAAATCAGAAACGTTTTTCAATAAGCTTATATCTTAAGTTGTTTTTACTTTTTAGCTTCATGACACCTTTCTGTATTCGGCCTCTGCATTGTCAGTGCCCAGTATAACTGTCTGAAGTCCACAGTTTCAAGTACATGAGGAACAATGCTTTGTCTGAACTTTGGTACTGCTTATAGTCATTTATTGTCAAGATTTTTAGGAAGAAAAAATGTTTAGGAAAAATATCCATGTTAGTGTAGATGTGGCAGAAGAGGGCTTTCACATCAACCTTTAGTCAAGATATTTGGACATTTAGTTTTTTTCAGAAACCCAGAATTATACCAATTATTAGATGGTGCACAATAAACAAAAGAAGAAGAAAAACAAAGAGAGAATGGATGAATTAAAAATCTGTGAAAGTGACAACATACCAATGTAATAAGATAATCGGGTTGTTTTTGTCCTGATTTTCTCTCTCTCCGACCAAGAATAGCAAACACAAAGGTCTTCTATGATTATCTTATCAGATGACCCTATGGTTTGAGGTGTGTTAAGGGTGAATTTGTCTTGATAATCAGCTCCAAAACAGTCGGAGCCAACAACTATAAACATTAAAATTGCCCAATGATTATGACCCAAAATCTTTATGGGTGTGGAGAAAGCGGATGATTCCTGAATCATAACTCTGAAATGTGACATGAAAAGCAATGTAGCCAATCAAGAAGTGAGCTGACTGAGGAACAAGGAGGCTCATGAATAAAAACAAGCATGGCTAACCTGGCCCAGTGGATATAGGTTAGAAGTTGTAAAAATGTCATGCAAGTTACAACAGAGGCATTGAAGCCGGGAGTCGAATATTTTTTAGTGTGTTAAGTTTCACTTTCATTTGCATCAGTTGCAGTAGTTACAACAGTTACAGAACACACCCACACATAAGTACCCACACCCCCCCTATTTTCCAGTTGCTATATTTCTTTTTCATTTTTGTTCAATCACGTTTCATCCTGCGAGATTTGTGGCTTGGAGGACTGGATTCTAGATTGGTGGTGGGACAGAATCGTTATGTGTGTAGTGTGCTGTGTTGAGATTATTGAGCATACCACACACAGTACAATCAGACTGTTCAATGCCTGATTTTTTATCTTTGTGTGTGAGGTCTGTAACAGATAAAATATCTCTTCAGATTTAGAAAATCCTTATGAGTATACCCCACTGTATGTGGACATAAGACGTGTAGATGATGATGATGGCAGGACATACTTTGTCCTTAAAATAAGGTTTTGGAATTTTGGAATCTGTTTTGGAATTTGAGGTCATTTCAGATTTTAAGGTGTCAAAGTGCCTTAAAAGTCAAGGTATTGCGGTCTCTGTTACTTTGAGTTTAACCATACAGTTTAATCTGCTAATATCAATCATCAACTCATCAGTATGGCATTTCATTTAGCACCGGTGAAAGACAAGGTTTAGTTAAAATCCTATTTATCTAAACAATATTGCATACAGCATGGTGGCAATTAGAGTATCCTGCATCTAAAAGTAGCATCTTATAAATGAAGATCAGCAGATCTCTGAGCACAAATGAAAACCAACAAGCAACATTTTAAATCTTGCCTGTAATATAAGAGAATAAACATTGATTTTTCCCAAAACATCTTCTTGACAGCTGCTTGATGAGATGCTGACTATCGCATTGTTGTTTTAGGTGAAAACAAGCTTTTACAAATATGAAGGTATAAAACTCTTCCGTCACAAGTCAACAGTCTTATTCCCATGACATACAGATGAAGTTAAGGACCTTTTATTCAAGTTTCAACTTAAAATGGAAAGTTGTAAAGTTGACCACTGACTCCAAAACTGACAGATGTAACCGGGAACCAGGAAATCTCTCACATGTTTTATTTCTGCACCAGGCTGAGCAGTTTTTGGCAACTAATATTTAATTTCTTTTCAGAAATCTTTGAAATCCAAATAGAATGTCATGCACTCACTGGAGTGATTCCACAGAATACACACCTCAACAAGAATTATAAGAACATCATTGCCTTCACAACTTTAATAGCCCGACAGCTCATTCTACTTAAATAGAAATATAGAAATCTACTGATGTTCAACCTCTGGATTAAAGATCTAATGAACTCTCTGACATTAGAGAAAATAAGATATACCACAAGAAGCATTCAAGTCAAATTTCTATCTTATCTTCTATTTGAAAGATGGACACAATTTTTCATTGTGTATAGAGTTAGAGTAGGGTTACTTAACTATATTGTTATATTTTATTTACATTCAGAGGTACAGTTATGATTGATACAATAAAAAAAATTTCAATAAAAAAATTTTGGAGAAAAAAGGAAAGTTGGTGTCAGTAAAATAGTGCAGTGCATTACATCCTTTTGAGCTTTTATGTTTTTAGTTTTATTTATAGTTTCTTTAGTATATTAAACTGGTGTAGTGTATTGGGCACAATGCTTTTAGTCAATACCAAACTCACATGAATGTACAGTATATTAGCGAATACACTGAATAGGAGCATGACCATTTTTGTGCTTATCAGGGGGATTTTCATAGTATCCCGTAGTGGCTGCTTCTTGCCTGGTAGAACAGGATCATTACTTGTTTCATATTCAAATGATGATTACCTTTTGAAAGTTTACTGACGTGCTCCGACTCTAAAAACACTGTGAACATTGATGTGTGTGTAAATATAATCTGTTGTGCAAACCCAGATTTGTCACTTGGCTGCAGGATCCCTTGCATGGCTGGCAGTGTGACTGTGTGAGATGGCTGCTGTTGTGATGGGTAGTTGATTATGGCTCATCTGCCTGCCAGCGCCCTCAATCAACATCCACAACTAAAGGGATGAGGAAAAGGGATGTTTATTTGGGCCCGGATTCTGTAAATGCCAGTGTGGAGACATAAGCCCCCCATGCCTTATTTTCTGAGCTCAACTTTCTCGGCTTCTCGCTCTCTCTCCTCTCTCTCTCTTGCTCCGACTCCCTCTTTCATGCTCCTTCTCATTCTTTTGCTGTCAGCTTTCTACTTGGCTTCTCCTTCCTCGGTCCCTCCACCACAATCAGAGAGAAATGTTTATGAAATCGTGACCCCCCAGCCACCCTGTCCCATGTCTCCGTCACCTGATGTATTTTTCTCCAACCTCCTGTCTCTATGCCAGTGTCAAATTGGCCAACCCTTAACATCTCCTACAGACCCACCAGACAACCTCCCCCTCTCCCTGTAGCCTGGCTCAACCCAGTCTGCCAGTCTGCTGTGCTGTTCTGTGCTCTACACGCTCCAGTGCGCTGTCGGCTGGTGACAGGCTATTTGGGATTTACCCACTGCTGCTGTGCCTGTCTCTTCATCTGCAGCCTTTCATGGCAGTAAAAAGCAGTCTCTCCTCCCCCTTATCCTTTTTCTCCCTCTCTTCTCCCTTCTCTCCCCCCACCTCACCCTTCATCTTCAACTCCACCATCCTCCCACTGCCCCATCCCCTCCCTTTCCCGCCATCTCTGCTCCTAATCCCATCCTCCTAAAGACTGTAATTGAGCAGTGTGGCGTGCTGGGATTAGGACTGTTATTGGGGGTATTATCATTGCAGGGAAAAAAAAATTTGGTGAAAGTGTTGGTAACTGGAATCCACTGACACTTAGATGCAGGCAGATTGCCGGGGAGTGTATGGTGTCAAGGGGGGAGAAAGGGATCATGGTGAGTGTTCAGAGGCGGGGTCAGCCTAGAAACCTAGCGTCACTGGACCCCTATTCTGACAAGGTCGATCTCCAGGTCACTGCTGATATCCAACAAACTGACAGAAAATCCATAAAACCATAACGCTTAAACAATAAAACATCAGCTCCTACAGTCCAATATGACATCAGATCACTGAACAATGATGGACATAGTATTCTCCGTATAGTATCTAAAATTTGGAATTACATTTCACCAGAGCTATGGGGGCCATTTATGTGATTGATAGCTTTAATAGCAATCAGTATGAACCCATGGCATGCCAGCTAATTTGCTATGTGCTGACAAGAACTTATGTTCTGGCACTACTGGATCTGTGGAGAAGAGTAACTGATCGGTGAATACAGCTCTGGAAATAGTCAAAGACACTGATTTTATTATGTAGAGGTATGTGTTGGAGGGAAATAAATACTCTTGCTTGTTGTAGAGACTGTTGACAGAATTTCCGCCAAAATCCAATAAAAATATTGTCATTTAGAGCATTTATTTGCAGAGAATGACAGCTGGCCAAAATAACAAAGGAATGCTGGGTATTCATACCTGAAGAAAACAAACTAACGTGCAATTTTAAAAACACACACAAATTGTTTTAAATTATGGGAAGTTCAGACATCAGTATTTTGTTTGAATAACCCTGATTTTCAATTACAGCTTTCATGCATCTTGGCATATTTTCCACCAGTCTTTCACATTGCTTTTGGTGCTTTATATCGTCCTTGGCACAAAAATTAAGCCGCTCTGCTTTGTTTGATGGTTTCCAACTATCCATCTTTGTCTTGATCACATTCCAGAGGTTTTCATCTGGGTTCAGGTTTTCAAATTTGGAGTGGTTTCTTAATTTTTCCAGAGCTGTATAATTGCTGGTTGTTCAGATGTGTTGGCCAATTTCAATTGATCAGGCCCTCAATTTCTGTATTGCGAGGCAGCCGTCTTTTTTATCTTTCATTAGGAGATGAGATAAAAGAGACTACTAGGACTAAAATTGAGTTGATTTTTTTCCCCTTGCTCCCTAGTTAATTGAGGGATTTGCCATGACCTAGATGAATATTGATTCCTAATGGAAACTAGACTTAAATTGGCAAGGAGGTGAATCAGGCCATTGAAACAGTCAATGGACAAAAGAGGACCAATGCGGCTTGCAATGTCCAGAATGGATTAACATTGAAGCAAAACGATGTAAATGGTACATATGCATTGAAGTTTTGATCAGCCAAGTTGTCATGTGGCCAGCATTAGATGGGATGTCTCTTTAAACTCTTTAGGATTTAAAAAGTCTTGCAAACTACTGTGGAATCATCAAGTTTATTTCCCTGTACTTTGTAAGCTGCTTAAGTCCTGTGCCAGCTTAGCATTGCCATATTAACATCACCCAGTGAGACAGCTCTGACAAGCTCCCTTCCTCCACAGTTGCCTCCTGTTCCTACTGACTGACTGGCACAGTGGAAAAAAATATCTGTTGTACTGACACACAACCACATGAATACACACGAGTACACGTGTTTGCCACACAAACACTGAGACACACACACCTAAATTCACATTAAAAGCAGACAGGTTGTACGTACTGTACTTCACATCGAAGCTTTGCATTCTGATATCAGTCAACACACAAGGTTTTTTTTTCCCTTACTTAAACGATAAAAATTGTAGCTAAGGTATGTAGATGCAGTGATTGACGGAGCTTAATGTCACTTTACCAGCTGATCAATGCCATTTGTCTTGGCTAAGCTCCCTGTTTCCTCAGTGCTGAGTTTGTGCTCTAGTGCCTCTGTATGTGGAAACTGTGGAGAGTGAGGATTAGGAAGTCACCATTAGGCAAACACATAAACTAAACACACTTTTGTGCATTAAGTAATTAATTAATGACATGCCATGTAAGTCGTTAGCATAACATCAGTTGACCTATGACTCACATGAGTAGGAGTATTGAATAAGGCCATGTGTGGGGCAGTCGCTGTATTTTCTAATGGCTGTCTTTCACATAGCATGGGCTGTTTCAGGTAGATCAGTGTTTCTCAACGGGGCGGTACTGCCCCCCAGGGGGCATTGGGACATTGTTGGGGGGCATTTGGAATGAGAACGCTGAGAGGGAGACGCTGAGACTAAAGTGGGGGTGGGGGTGTTAAGTATCTGTATAAGTATCAATATCAAGCAGCATGCTATGTTGTGCATTTCCATGCCCCCTCTCTTGCTCCTCTGCAATAAGATACATCACCTCCACCCCTGCATCTGGTACCTATACCTATGCAACATATGTAAACTCTGTCAGACCCACTCCCATCCCTATCCCTCGCTAAACAACTTGTTATGAAGTGCTATAATGCTGGAATGTGTGTGGGTGTGGGTGTGGGTGTGTGTGGTTGATGTGTGGGTGTGTGTGTGTGTGTGTGTATGTGGGGGGGCATGGGGTTTCATGATGACATAAAGGGCCGTTTGGTCAAAAAAGGTTGACAAATACTGAGATAGATAGTGGTTTAGTGTTGAAAACTGCATTGCTTACATTCTGGGAGTTAAAATAAGTCATATTTGCAGGTTCTTGTCTATTATTTCAGTCAACCAGATGTGATTGGACAACCGCAGTAGCCCTTCACAGCCTCATATTACAAAGGTTACAAAATTTTGACGCAAAAGAGGGGATGGAGTTCAGCTCTACCTGATTTTAAATGAACAGAACATATTGAACGTCTTTTGAGAGATGCAAGACACTAGAGATACTAGATGTTCACACGAAATAAAATTACATTTCACTGAATGCAATTATAGCATGTGTCAGCACATGATGGGCTCAACTGACCACTTACAAAATATTACAACCCTTTCTTCAAACTAAGTGAAAGTTATTGATTATATTACTGTCAGAAAGTCTACTGTTGATGCTGCCAGGTGCAACATTGGTAACTTGGACCTAATAGATATCCTTGTTGGACCAGGTTTGTGAAGAAAAGCCACAAAGCTGCTTGACTGCCCTGTTGAAAGTCTTACGGACTGAAATGAACAAGGTCATTCACACTATGACTGAACAGCTGAGAAATATGAAAGGCTTTATAAATGACCACGCCTGAGTGGCTCACATGTCTTATTCTCAAACCAACAATTTGTGTTCATACGAAGGCAACATTTCCTTTAACAGCAGAACATGAGTAATTCCTCTGTTCCCAGACACAATGTGAACACGTCTCCTATCCTGTCAGTAACTAAATTTAAAGCGCGTAAGCCTCTTACCAATAGAGACGCAAACAGATTGACTTTTATTGGTTGTTAGAAAACAAAGGTATCATTATTATTGCTTGAAGGCCTGTGTTGCCAAAATAATGTTTGCCTGTCAGTCTGATTTTTTTCGGCAGTTGCAAAGCAATAATTTTGAGAAAGAAGAATTTAATTTTATTCATGACTTTCCGTATTCTGGCAAATAATATAAATGTTACAATACTGAGGGAATATCCTCTGGAGTCTCTGTTGTCTCAAAGCCTTCTATTTTCATATGAAAAAGTCCTTATAATACTATAAACTGTACATAAACATTTTTATTTCACCTTCTAATAACAGTTTGCCTCCTTTAAGATATTCTATTGCTGACATTGTAACATAACTAAATATTTACAGACCCCATCTTTTCTCAGCGAGTTATGGAAGGGAGAATAAAACCCTCGGTTGGTGTATAATTTATAATATGCATTGTATGATTTGTCTGGCTGATGAGAACAGAGCTCTTTTGTAAGCTGTTCCACCCACCGTATGCCCTGATTGATTAGGGTCGAACGAAATAAACTCAGTGGATTCATGCCTGCCTTAATACCCCAAGCCGGAATCTTAACCTAGATGTATTACAATAAAATATTCACCTTCTTGGGCCTTATAAATCACGACGTGGGGCCAGAGATTACAGGGAATGTGGTGATGGTGTGATCAGGGTCAGCCCATTTTCTCCACTCTCTCTGTCCGCCTGCCTGCCTGCCTGCCTGTACTGAGATAGTAAGAGCATGTCAAAGACAGACCACAGGGTGGGGTAGGAGGACACAGAACCATCCATATGTCTTCACTCTACAACACAGCAGCAGCCAGTGGAGTGTGGGGGGGCAGGGATGCTGCCTAATGCATCAAACAGATTGTGTACAAATGGACTCGCAGATCTCATTTATTAGGCTTTGTTCTTAGAAGATCTGTTTTTCTGTTTAATACCTGAGTTGGAAATATCACTAATTTGATGCTTCTGATCAGGGACTGTTCTTTTTTTTGTGCACGTTTACAATTTATGTTTGTAGTCAAGATTTTTTTCTGGAATACAACATTAAAGACATATTTTATAAACACCCAAAAGACACACATTAGTACTAATAGGTTTTGATAGCCATATGCATTTGTTTTGTTTAGCAGTATTTCCATTATGTGGGCACTATACTGCACCCTGAGGCAGTATTATAGGTGAGTAATGGAGGTGCAAATGTAAACACTGGGATGGGGTAGGAGTTCAATCATGGGCTCATGCTGAGGCCTTTAATATTCAGGCGGAATTCTGCTTTTGACATAAACTTCTATAAATTGACAAGAGATACATATTAACACAGCCATTCCCCAGGGGGAAAACACAAAAAAAAATAGTCTGAACAATGGCCAAATACACACACGTACAAAGCAAGAGAGAATTAGACAGGAAGACAAACAGTTTCCCTGATCAGCGTGCCACATTAATGCAATTTAGAGATGAGTAACAGGGAGAAACAGACAGCATATTATCAACTAATGGCTTTGGTTCTGCAATCCATCTAACAGCAAATGTGCATGCTGATATAAATAACATTACTAACCATGCTTGGGAAAAAAATATACCCAGAGCGAAATCGTCAAACATCAAATGCAAAGTGCACTTCCGTAAGAAATTAATGAATTAGGTCAGGTTGTGCTACTCTGTTTAGAGTTGTAATGAAAGACAGCTTGTGTTGGAGCTGTGGTTGTCTTTAAAGCAGTCGCCAGGTGCGTGACAGGACATAGACAGCTGACATCAAAACAATAGCACCATAACAAGGTTTGTGTGTGTTTGTGTGGCCATTGTGTGTGTGTGTGTGTGTGTGTGTGTGTGTGTGTGTGTGTGTGTGTGTGTGTGTGTGTGTGTGTGTGTGT
>JAPTGZ010000006.1:34879296-34889852 GCA_029814645.1 Fowleria isostigma | reverse complement strand
TGTGTGTGTGTGTGTGTGTGTGTGTGTGTGTGTGTGTGTGTGTGTGTGTGTGTGTGTGTGTGTGTGTGTGCATGGAAACAAAATGGGCGTTTACTGTGTTAGCCATCATAGTTCAGTTACACAGATCGCTTATGTTGCTTTAATTCAGTAAACTCAGTGACTTTTACTTTTATAGTAGTTTTCCACATATAATGACTGCTTTTGTCATATGGTAAAAGTGGTTATTGCTTTGTGACTTGAAGAAACCCACATGTATATTCTGTATCATTGTGCTGCTCTACAAATATTTTCAGTCTTAGTATGGACCTATAATTTCTATGTACCTATATCGAAATTGCAACTTGAACACATGCTGAAGAAACATTCTCATGTTTCATAAGGACAACAAAGTAATGTAATAATATTTCGCTGTACATGAACTCAGAGAAATATTCTTTATGTAATTATTGGTTCCTTTCATTAAAGTAGTATGAAGTTATGTAATGTGCATTCTGGTTTTTTTTATTGTTTTTTTGTCTGTTGTACAGTGTCAGATGATTTTTTGTTATTATTAAGAAGAAAGGTACAGATATACAGCTGTAGATGAATAAGGTGAAATCATATATGCGTTTCACCGGCTGACTTTAAGCCTGCAGCAGTGAGCACCCCTGAAAATGGATGTGAAAGTCTCTGCAGGGTTATTTTTGTGCCCATCTTCACAGGATAGGAGCTGGTGGCAGGAGCTGCTCGGAGGTACAGGGATACTAACAGGATTAACAACTCCATCCCCCACTCAGCCACTTTACCCTTCACATGTGCATAAGTGGCTATTTCTATGGAAATGTGTTGTTTATGTGACTACGAAAAATCTAGAATTTGCTGTTTTCACCCTAAAGCTTTGAAAAATTGTGTGTTTGTCCCACTTTGATGAGACTTCTATCAGCTTTGTTCTGTTTTCATGTTCCTGAGGGACAATTAATAGTTCATGACAGGTTCCTACTTTTGATAACACAGACCTTCAGGATAACATGTAACTGGAGTGCAATCCTACTGCCAAGTCAGGGAGGGAGCCCTCTATCCATAAACCTTCCACCTTTGCAACATTTGTATTTATTTGTTCATATTTCCACAGTAACACATTCTTGTTCTACCTACAAATATCTTAGAAATATTGTATTTTAACTATTTTATTTATTGATGATTAAAGGTATGTTGTTTTCTGTTTTGGCTGCTCCCTTTCGGGGTCGCCACAGCGAATCACCAGTGATTCGCATGATGATTTGGCACACGTTTTTACGTCAGGCTGCCCTTCCTGACAACCGGGCCTGGGACCGGCAGGGAATCAAACTTGGGCCTCCCGTAAGACGGGCAAGAATTCTACCACTGAGCCATCTCGCCCCCAGTACAGTGTTGTTTTCTGTGATGATTAAAGGTATAGAGTACACATTTAATGTACCCTATCAGACAACATTATATAATACATACTAGTAGATTAAAGCACAAACAAAAATTATCTTCTGTATTTATTGGATTTTGTTGTTTCTTTATGAAAAAGCTTATGATATAAAACATGCTTAACTTAAATTTTTGAGTGTTTTCACTGATTTGATTTCGCTTTGTTTTTTCGAATGCTGAGATTTTGACTGAAATTCCGTTCTGATAAATACTTGATATGAATGGATAGTTTCAGTTAATGTTTAGACTGCCTGCGTGTGTGTGTTAAACAGCCCAGAGGGTTTAACTGGTTGGCATTGCTCCACATGGAGGAGAGACTGGTGAGTTGGCTGCTGTCATGTCTGCTAATAAAGACATCACATCAAATGGGCATGAATGTGCACGTCCTTGGTTGGCATGACAAATAATACCATTAACCCTACCTCCCAAAGCAGCCATTTTGATTGATGTGCGAGCAGAAGTGAATGAAACGTGTGTGTGTGTGTGTGTGTGTGTGTGTACATGCGTTGTCTCTGGTTAAAACCACAGTGGCTTTTATTGCTGTGACCTTTCTCTCTTGTATCCGGCAGGTCAGCATTGCAATTAAAAGTGGAAATGTTGCATGTGATGATTATGTTGCTGCTGATGCTTGGAATGAATCCTTGTATGTTGCTGTCACAGATCTGCAGAGTAAGTTTACAGCACTCACATGGGCTGCCTGTGATATATCACCAGGTGGCAGCATTTATGTACAGAATAAGGGAAAGCTCCTCTGGATCTGAATTCTTGCACAAGGCTCTATAGACCCCTATAGCTTGGCAACGACATGGTGTAGGATTTTGCACAATTTGGTTCAGAAATAAAAAATGTAATTTATGAGGAGAAGGCATCCAAATGTCTCATAATTAAAAAATGGAAGACATTTAATGTGGATAAAAATTTAATGGCTCATTCATAATTTACAACAACAGATGGGCATTCTGGCACATGGGATTGGATCCATGTGAAATGCTGTCACTTTCCTGGAGATGGTGTGTGCTTTGTATGATTATAAAGTGATGGGGTCATTTTGTTTGTTTAACCAGAACATTATCTACAATCTGAGTAAACCCTATTATACCCATTGTTATTGATTGCATGTATCTACTGTTATTGAAAGTTAGAGGTCACTAAAGACATTTAGATACAGAGACATTTTTTCACATCACTGGTGAATGAACAGTTTTTAACTCATTTAATTTATGAAGATCTCACTTAAAAACACATTAATGATATAAAATGTCATACTGACTTTGGTGTTGCGGTTTTAGGCTTGCTGATAGATCTGCTGTAAGTGCATATCTGATTCCAAACTGACAGATGCATTCACACATTTATTGCCCTTTCTAGCGGTTTGTGTGCACTTATGTCACCATTAAAACAGTTCATTAAACAGATTACCAATTACATATCTCTTGCACATCAAGCCCATCAGCTCCTGAAGCCAAACTTCAGATTGCTCTTCAGCAGGTGAATCCTGTGTCACCCAGAAGCACTGAACAGTACCAAATGTGTGTCTGACAGCTTTAATAAAGGAAATTGCAGTCAGAAACCTCTGGACCCAAATCAGATTTGAGTGATGGTGATTTAACTTAGGGTAAGACATGCTGAGGAGTCTTTGTGTTTTGTGCAGCTTTTGTGTATGTGTGTGTCTGTATAAATGCTAGCACGCACACAGACATATATGTGTGATTTGTGGGACTGATTGCATTAGGTGCTAGGAGTTGGTCCCTGCGGAGGAGCCACATGCTCATTGTACCCCAGCTGTAGCTGAGATCTAATATTCCTCCACTAGCACCATTATGTCCTTGATGGGCCAAACCCAATCTTCTGTTTCTTTGTGTCTGCCTGGCTGGGTGGAGTGAAGCATAGTGTAAGGAAGCACATTGTATGTAATATTCATTTGTTACAAAATACACTTTCTCAGTGAAAGGCAAGTTTAGTTCAAGATTTATTTTTGTGGTTTTCTAAGAAACAAGAGAGGTCAAACATCAGTCTGTTGAGAGACACTTTAAAAGATCACTCATGCAGATGGTATTATGTTGGTATTAATTACAGTCATTTATTGCTTTTTCTAGATTCATCTTCTGTGTTGGGTTTTGTCGGCTGAAGCAGACAGCTAACCTTTTGGTTTTCGCTTTGTTAATTTGCTCAGTTCAGAGAACAGGGCTGCATCCATTTCTGTTGATGTGTAGCTATGTCTCACCTGAGGCTGTTTGCAACAATTGTTGCAGAGCGCGGGGTGTAGTGTGGGTGGGCCAGACAGAGGGCACTGTCTGTCTAAAAAATGTCCACTCTGGAGGCCTCCATTAGTCAGCGTTCAAGTTCCATTCAATACCCACGCCTATCCATCTCCATCTGAATATCCAACAAAACCACATCCTTGACAAAACAAACAGAACAACGCTGTCCTTACTCTCTGTTTTTCAGCTTCACTCCTCATTCTAATATGCCCCACCAGATGGTCTAAGTGCAAGCTATATTCCCCGTTTAGGATTAATTCTACAGCTGTTGCACTTGTTTAGCGTATAATGAAAAGGCCCTGTCTGTTTAAGAGACAAAGTATTTTCCAATCCCTCTGAATGTGTTAGAGGAGAAATTGGCCTTTTCACTGCGTAATCTCACTCCATTGTCTCTGCTGATTTCCATTATTGTCATCAATTCATAAGCAGTTAGGAGGGTGCCATGTTAGATTGACAGTAGCAAGAGGAGAAGCAATTAACACAAACATCTGGTTAGAGAAAGAGATTGTCATCCGCAAGGGACAAAAAACAAACACTGTCAGAGCAAATGTGTTTTCATGTTAGGGCAGCCAATACAAATTGTAACTGTAAATGAATGATACTTAGAATTGTATATGTGGGAAATATCTACATGTGAAGATTGCTTTAAGACATAATCGTAACCTCATGATTCACTATTTAACAAGTTTGTGAGGAAGTACATTGTCTAATTGTTGACTTGTATGTTTTGTGTTGCCAACAATCATCTTAACTGACTCTAGGGACTGACTCTTAGTTAAAGATGACAGTAATAGTCAGTTTTTGTTTTGTTTTTTTCTCGACACTTGCATGAAGCTTTTTTAGCTCCTGCAGCTATTTTCTTTTTTGATGGTTCCATGTTTGAAGATTAAATGAATACACTTTTATTCCATTATATTCTGTCAAACACTTTTATTTTGCATCGCTTCAGGATAAAATGTTGTTTTATGAAATGATTTGAGACTTGAACTGTTCCCCCAATACTTACTTCGTTGCCATAGCAACACCTCTCTTTGGCAACACAACTGAAGGCTACTGAAATGAAACTACCCATTTGCCACATGTTGCCTTTGTGCCATATGTACTCATTTCTGACACAAAATTTATGTGCTCATGCGAGTCGCAGTAAAAATACTCCCTTTTCTTTATACTGAGGTACGGATTTATTTCACTGATGACCCGCCTGTTTACTAACATCTGCCTAATTAACCTCTTGCCTCGGCTTCAGAGGAGCCGCGCTAACAGAGTGCCATCCTCAATTCAGGACAACTGCCAACTGGCCAGCAGGTGATCGCATAAACCATTGGACCTAGGACAAGATTGATCACCCCAATAAAACTTCAGTATTCAAATAGGGAGATTATTTCTACAGTGACTGGATGCTCCTAATAATCAGCCAGCTCATTTAAAGCCCAGTGGATGCAAATATGCCAGTTATATGATATCATGATTTGATACACAGTCACCAACCATCAGTAAACCAACAACACTGATTATATTCTCATTTATTAGTCGACTGGTGGAGTCTTTTTCAAGACTATATACCTGCTGTTAGCATTGGTTATTTAATAATAAATAAATAAATACTTGATTGGATTGTAACTGATTTAGCTTTTCTAATCTTAATTTTTTTTTTTTTTTAGAATGAGGTTTACTTGTTGATATTTTAGCAAGTTTTAACAGCACACAACATAACAACAAACTAGTCCCTACCCCAGTACAGCTCCAACTAAGTGATGTTTGATACCAAAGCTTTCCTCTCCGATCCAATACTTAAAATTAAAATTTAGGCTGGTATTGGTGATACCGATCCGATACCGATACTTTGTACAAATACACTTAA
Source organism: Fowleria isostigma (assembly GCA_029814645.1). Classification (NCBI taxonomy): domain Eukaryota; kingdom Metazoa; phylum Chordata; class Actinopteri; order Kurtiformes; family Apogonidae; genus Fowleria; species Fowleria isostigma. Next base: position 34,884,296 of record JAPTGZ010000006.1, on the reverse strand, counting down.
TGTCTGGAAAAAAAATGTTAAAAGTGTATTTCAAATCATAACTTCATAAAGAATACAAGACATGAAAGTAATTATTGTTTAATTATTAAGAACTATTATCAAAAATATAAATAGCATATTAATTCAGGTTACATGAATGTGTTAACATGAAACATGAAAATACTGAACATGTAACAATTCAACAAAAGCAACCAACGTGGGCACTTTCCCCTCACTCACAAGTTCTTGTTAAGGAACAATAGTGTATTTACTGTTTTACTCTTTAGTCTGTTCTGTTTTTGCTCAGTACAGACTGAGTAAGTCAGAGTTGAGTAAGTCATTGACTGACTGAGACTCGTGATACAGGCGGAAGACGAAGTAGTTCCCACCGATCACGTATTGTTTGGGTCTCAATAGTTTAGCTACTTTCCACTGATATACATTGCCTCAAATGACAAAATTGTCAAAAGCATCAGTTTTGATTTGTGAATCAATTCAAGAGTGTAAAGATCTGGTATCAGAGATATCGATATTTCAATATCGATCCACACATCACTAGCTCCAATAGAGGGCAGGCATTCTTGCATACAAAAAAGCAAAGAAATGTATACATTGGACATATTCACATTTAGTTGTGAGAGATAAAGAATAAAAAAAGATCATAATAATAAAAAAAGCAAACTGATCGATATGATAAAATTAAAGTAAACAGACAACAGTAGAATAGATAAGTAAGTCATAATCCTAATAGCTTTAACTGGATCTGGAACCAAATGTTATTTGATTTTTATTGATTGGTAGATTGAATGAATGATTGATATTTGGACCTTGTCAAGTTAAATTTTTGCTGTTTTGTTTTGGCCTCAGATGTTTCAGTAGTCTGGATCAGGGTCATTACTGTCAAATTTAAGACCCCATGTCTATGGGTTATCCTGTTTAGGTTTCAGGATTGAGTAACTGCTTGAGACAGTGGAATTCTAACACTCTGTTTCTGTTTTACTCTAATCAGTATTCATACATATAAAATGTTTCACAGTTAAACCAATTTTGTTGAAGTTTTTTTTGTATGCACCTTTAGTAATCAGAGGGAAAATTTAAATAATATCTCCACTTAGTTTTTATACTTACCTACAGTATATATTAACTGTAATGCCAGATGATTTGAAAATCCAACGGGGGGTTTGTTTGAGTGATAAAATGGAAGAATTGTGACACTTTTAAGGAGAGACACTTCAGGTGAATAGGGTAAAGGTTTAAACCAACATCATCATGAAACTTCCTCAGTTGATTACTTACACAAGTATCAAAAAAATGTGTAACAAGTTTTTGAAATGTGTATGTTTAATCATATGAATTAGGCATTATCTCATTAAATATGCATATATTTTCAGTAGATAGATCTGAACATATGATAAAGCCAGGTGCAAAATTATTTTTTTTCTATTTGTTTAAACACAAGATGAAAAAATTAGAGGGATTTCAGGATATCTGCATTCATTCCTTAGGAAATCAAAATATAATGTCTATAGTATTAAAAAAAATCAATTTTTGCTATATTTTTCTGATTAAAATGTCACATAAATTAGGCCAGAAATGATTTATTAACAAATCCTCCTGTAAATACCTTCAGAGTGTATCAGTGTAAAGTTTGGTGTTCATAGGTGATAGTGGTCATGACAGACTTCAGTAAACAGATGAAACTCGGCTTGTTGTGTTAGATTACTAACTTTTTTGTAAATTTGGGAGGAACTTACTGCCACAAGTAAACAACCTGTAATAAAATAAATATCTTAATGTATATTTTCAATATTTTCTTTATAACAGCTTGAAAAAAAATTCACTTTGAAGGAGTAAACAAGCCCAAAATCTAAAATTGACCACTGCATGAAAAATCCATATTTTTGCCTGCCATGTCTCACCTTAAGTTTCTCTTTTACATTTTACTGGTTTAACTTCATAATTTTCCCCACAGTAGGTTTCCACCCACAAAACACCTTTAACTATATGACAAATCACTTTTGTTCTCTAATCATGAAATATTAAAAGCTGTGAAGTGATTATTGAGATATTATGCAATTCAGTATTCAGGTAATGTGCGGGGATTATATAAAAATGCTTTATTGGTGTCATTTAAACCCGCTGAAATGTTTTGATCATGGCTTGGGGACAGAGATGAACTTGTAACAGGGGAAAAGCCAATAGGAACAAAGAAGAGGAAAGTAACCTTTGAAGATGATCTTCTTTGTCACCTTTCTTTGCCACTGGCAATGTTTCTAGTGAAGCAAAAGATAATTTCATTAAGACATGGGGGATGGGTTGTGTTTGCCTCAGATTTGAACCTATATTTGATCATTATAGACTTCATAAGTGTTTTGAGAGAGGCACAGGCTGATCGGTTCATATATCTGCTATTTTTGATGCACACTCATACCAAACCAGGCTGTTCGCCGAGTAAAATGGAGGGAGCATCTTTCAATCACTGAAATCACAGAGATGGGAAAACGCACTAGTTCAAGGTGTTCTCGTGGGCACTAATGGGAGCAACCGCCTCTGCTTTCTTTAATCTGCTCTCTGCCTTTCACACTCCTACCATTGTCCTTCTAACACTCGGGTGAGCAGTGCAAGGTAGACTGGAAGGGTGAAGCACTCAGAACATGACTTTATCTCTTTTCACCAGCTGCTCTCTGCTCCCATCTATAGAGGGAGCAGGGGAGGAGATTGAAATGCAGTGCACTGATGCTATGGCACTGCTAACCCTGAAAAAAGTCCTTAAAGCGACTTGCGCTGACAGTAAGTCCTAGAGCAATGGAAGCCAGGAGAAGGGAGTGTGTTTGCTACAATCCAGTAATTATGGCTTACCTTTGCTGTGTGCTCCACCATGGATGAGTGCGCTCCAATATAACCTGCGCTACAGCTTCTCTACTACAGCACATTTTTTTATATTTACCCAGGCACACAGTATTCCTGCCACAAGAGATGATGGCTCTGATGAAAGTCCCCCCTCCCAAAAAAAAAAAAAAATCACCCCTTAGTATTCCTGTAGCTCAGTACCAATGAATAATACCAATAAATTCATTTGCAGATTTGACACTTTTTCTGTTCTGAACATGCAAAGCTGCCACATACAGCTACAAAGCATGATCCACAATATTCGTATTTCTGTTTAGCGATGAATAAAAATATACTGCTGTTGAACACTGCTCAGTCTCTATAACAGTGAACTTCATGCCCTGTTTTTGTTGCACAGTGTTTGCTCTATAGTACATTTGTAAAGTCTGTATGAGGGGGAGTGAGCATGAGCGTGAACAGGGGGAGGGGAATGGTGGTGCCCTCTCCTATTCCTAGTCAACATGTTAATTAAAGAATTATTTGCACTGTTCCACATGTAGTCAGATGCTAGTAATTAAAATGAGAAACTATGTTCAGCCTTTTTTGTTTTAATCTATGAAGCTAAGCTTCTGATATGTAATTATAGCTGTGCTATCGTTTAGATTCTGCTAGAAATCTTGCTGACATTAAAGCATCTCATTTAAATACCGCTACTGTCAGAGCCAAGTTAGTTGAGTAAAATCTGTCTTTGTTTGAGCTGACCCATTAAAATTCCAGTTAACTCTGGATGTAGATTGATTGTAAACTCTGACCTGAACAGAAACAATTGAAATCTCATCAATCATTTTTATAGATAAGATGGTTTTACCTCTTATACCCAAAATTGTGGGTTTGCATTTCAAAGATATTCTAATTTTCCACACATCTGTGCATTGCAAATCATTTTAATCAGATAAAAGTAAAAAGGGTTTGGTAGATGGAGGTGTTAGATTAATTTGAGTTCTAACCCTCATTCTTCTCCTGTCATTTGGCAATATATTCTTCTGTTCAGTTGATTTCATTTGCTTAAACTGGTATTTGTCTGTATTCTAATAGGTATTTTTGGTACTAATTGTGTATTATGTTGGTGTGTAGTTGAGTGGTGTCTACCTATGCTCAACAGAGTTATACATCTCACATGCTTTTGAAGTAGATCTGAATACAAACAGCCTACTAATTTAAATGTGGGTATTTCATTGTAAGTGAATGAGGTCTGTGCTCGATGACGGTCCAAACTGTAGGAGTCTTTATAAAGGCAGGATTAGGGGAATCAGACTCAGCAGAAATTGAGTCTTTGAACAATATTAGTGCTTTAACATTACAGGATTTGCTTCTTATAGTAAATGCTGGATTAGTGTGAGTAAAATCCCAGTAGCTTGCATAAATTGTCAGGAATGCACACGTCAAAAACGAGGATTTTTATAATACAGCATATTACAGTTGGTGTTTCTTCTCAGATTTGTTTTTCTGTGTTGTGATATTTCGGGGATAGTATGAATTGATAGGTGCATAGAAGTGTGTTTAACCCTGTGGTTGGTTTGTAGCCATGTGAAGACAAAGGGCCTCGCTGTCTTGTTTACCTGGCCATGGCAGATCAGCAGCCGTTACTTGGCTTACACACCAGCTGCTGTCACATTTCAGGACACACTCTGACTCATTCAGTTTATACCCCTCACTGCCCAAACACCACCTCAGGCGTTTCTCCTCTCTCAGGGGTTTCCAAACGGAAATCACTGAATGGGAAGATAAAACACCATAGAATTAGTTATGAATTATTGGGTATTTTAGCAACTGGTGTGAACTGGTGATAATAAAATATACTGGTAATTTTGTAAATAAACAGTTTTTCATTACAAATACAGCAAACAATAAAAAGTTAAATGTTCAGTTTTCACTCTGTGCTTTGCTTTGCTTTGTCCTGACAAAAGCATGTGACTGTAATGAACGAGTGGACCCAAATGTTCAACTGCTCTGATACTGATTTGATAGGTACACATCCAGGTACAGCAGCAAGCAATATAAAAATCAGGTAGAATTTACACCAGACCAGGAGTGTCATACATACGGCCAGGGCTGTCCCCAAACAATGGAACAACGGCGCCGCGCCACTCTACCACGGTCTCAGCGCCGCTGTACCAATTTTCAAATTTATT
>JAPTGZ010000006.1:34861569-34879196 GCA_029814645.1 Fowleria isostigma | reverse complement strand
TCAAAAACAATAAAATGGAAAAGTTGTTTTACCTCAAATAGTTTTGACCTAATTTTTCCTTTCAATTTTGTGAAGTATTGTGGGATTTAAATTTACATCGTCTCTATTTTTCTTGGTTAACTGTAAAATATCGCAATATATCGCAGTATCGTGATATCGCGATATATCGTGATAATATCGTATCGTGATCAAGTATCGTGATACGTATCGTATCGTGAGGTTCTTGCCAATACTCACCCCTACAGTTAACTAAGAAAACATAGATGATGTAAATCACACAATACTTCACAAAATTGAAAGGACAAATTGTCAAAACTATTTGATTGAAAACAACTCTTTCATTTTATTGATTTTGAAATAATTAGTCAAATGCAGTGTTAGATACAATACATAAGCTTAACATAAAGTGCATTAAAACATAAAGTACATTAACATAAAATGCATTGTTTGTCACTTCCACTACTGTGAATTAAATTAATGTTGCAAAGAAATTATTATTTTTGTTTTTCCAAAAAATATATTAAGGGTTGAAATATCGATATTATATTGGAGGTCAAAGTATCGCAATATATTGCTATATCAATATCTATTCATACCTCTAACAGATAAGTCAGGCCACTGGGGGCAGTACCCCACAGATTTGGCCAGAGCTGACCATATAACTCTGCAGATATCTGCATGTACCTGGGCCGCACTCAAAGGTTTTCAAGTGTAAGCAATAAACATAACGTGCTTGCTCATCAATTCTGGTCCAGAAGTGTGAAGTGGTGGTGCTCATTGATGAGTTTTGTCAAAGTCATTTAAAGTATCTCTGGTTTTACCTACAATGGCTGCACTCAAGCCTTTTGCAGATTTTATTATGGAGCTGTTTACTAATGGGGCGTGCACAAATCAGCCATGCTTTATATCACCAGGGAGCAGCACGGTTCTCTTTAATGACAGGAAGGACGTTCTGCTCGTACAACCATAGACGTCGAAACATGTGTCTGACACTGAGCTGGAATTCACATAGATTCATGTGCATTCAGAAGTCCCTCTGTCTGTTGTGTATGTGCGTGTGTGAAAGTTGTGCCATGCGTAAAAGTGCTCCATGGGCAGAGGCAGCATGTGATTGACAGTCTTTTTGATATAAATGATACGCACAGCACTTGACTGAACACACTAGACCATTTTAACGTAGTTTATCCTGTCCTCATATCTTAACTATAGGTCTATAGCAGGGGTCACCAACCCTGGTCCTCGAGAGCTACTATCCTGCATGTTTTAGATGTTCCTCTTCCAACACACCTGATTCAAATGATAAGCCTATCATCAACCTCTGCAGAAGTCTGGTTACGACTGTCAGGTGTGTGGAAGAGGGAAACATCTAAAACATTCAGGACAGTAGCTCTCAAGGACCAGAGGTTGCTAGAGGTTGGTGACCTCTAGTCCATAGGCTACTATCTTTTTTTGGTGTTTGGTCTTCATTGCTTTTGTTTGAAACAAAACATTAAAAACTGTTTTTTCAATGTTTCTTTCCACTGTAAAACTGGAGAAATGGTCCGATCTTTCATTTTATGTTTTAAGGTTTTTCCAGTTTTGTTTAAAAAACAAACTAAAAACCCCCCCAGAAATTTGTTTTTTTTTATTTTATTTTTGAAACGAAATTATCATTGAATGGACCATACACTGATTCCCTACCAAGAAATAATGGCAACTCCAAATTTTCTTTAAGTTTAAAAATGTAATATTACATGAAAATGTTTACATTTACAAACTATCCTATGTCAAACAACGTCAATAACTTAAACAAATATGAATAACTTAAAATATCTTAAGAGAAGAAAGTACAATGTTGTTGATATTATGCCTATTTCTAAATGTTTTGTGTATTTACAGATACGTTGTAATACACATGTATAAATGATGTGCCGGCTACATGGTGTAATGACTGTCAGCACTAAAACTGTTTGGTTCATTCACGTTAACCCACAGGACTAAGAGTTTTAAGTGTTGTGATCTGTGAGAGACCATCACAGAGGCTTGTGTACGTATCAACATGTTATAGACATAAGTAATATTGTAATGTTTATTATCTTTATCCTTTATTATATGTTATTAAAATGTATGTTTGATTATCAAAGCCATAACATTTCCACTCAGACTTGATAATTGAATTTGGGTTGGTCCTACTCCACAAACTGGGTGCTTCTTGACTATGTTCTAGTTATTGTCACTATTTGTGTTTAATAAAGTGCAAAAAAATTAGTAGGGCTGTTATACTAGAGAGTGCTGTCTTGTACCCATGGAGACTATTTTCAAAAGAAAAGTCTCAGGGGGTTAAAGGCGACTGGTGTCAGGTAATAATACTCTGTGGACTCCTCACTATAAGCAAACCATTTCACACACATTTGTAGTTTGTGCAGCTGTAAAGATCCTGTATGTGACATTTTTTCTAAGGTTACATGGTGTTGTGTTGCAGTCTGTGTTATGCCTGGAGTCAGTCGTTTGTTGACATTAGCTCTAAATCAATTTCAAAGCCAACATTAGCTGGTATAGAGAAGAGAAACACCAACTCAAACAGGATTTATACGGAGATGGGATGATGGGATGGGATGAACTTTATTTTCAGGGATATTTAATTTTTTTTTTTTTATATGTACTACACTTTGTTCTTTGTCCTGTTTCAGACCCTCATTTAATGTCAGGTTTTTTTGAACCCGAGTGGAGCTATTAGGAACAGCCACTTCAAATATTTGCCGTTCCAAGTATTGCATATAGCATTTGCAATAAGCATAGCTCATTTTATGTAAGCACAGCAACTGACAGTTCACAGGGGCCACTCATATGACTTGAGGCTTCAATAAATCAAATAAACTCCGACTTATTTTTCCATAGTGAGAGGGACAAAAGAGCAAATATATATTGCTTATTATGGTTAATGAAGCTTTCAGGATATGAAGACAATAATACGGCCCTATTGCTGTTTTATTTCTTGAGAACTAGAGGTTATTCAAACAAACCCCCTTCAACCCAACGTGTCGGCTTGTTTCTGTTTACCAGCATTAATGCTCTATTATTTAGTGCCGTGGGCCCACAGGGAGCGGGGTTCGTCTGCACAGTGAATATTCATTTGGGACCGACACCTGAGACTCACAAGCTTCTTACTGAACACATCCTCATTCTTCATTAGAGATGTGACGGATGCATAGTATTGACTGCATTGTTTCAGCAAAAGAAACCTAGCACCGCCAACATATTCATCACCCATGTCCCTGTTTACTCCATCCGGTTGTTTACGTAACTTTGCAGAAAGGTGACTGATAATTAAGACACACTGTTTCTGCTGTTTATAAAAGACTTTCATTAAAGTGCGTGGCATTTATTATGGTTAAATATACATTTACATACAGCATAGAGGTCATGAGAACAAGATTAACATTAAAAAGTAACAATCTATAATGACAGTGTGTGTAACAACATTTTGATTTAACAGTGTAATTTCCCTTCATGTTAGTATTGGGAGGTATTGAATTGCACTCCTATGCTTTTGAGCTTCCTCACACTCTCCATTGTGTGGCGTATAATGAAGGTATTGAGTGCTTTATGAAATCCATTTCCCTCTAGATCAATCTGGTCTAATGTCATCTGTCTCATTCACATCTAACTGCCGAGGACTGTATTAATAATTGCATCGGCCGTATTGATTTCTATTGACCGTTGGAGCTGCCTGCGTGAAACACTGTACTATTCAAGCGGCCTGACCCTAAATCAAGCGACATCTCATTAGAACAGACAGTGGCTCTTAAACAGATCTTTTCCAGCTATAAAAATGGAAATGGGAAATGGCCACTAACATAAAAGGGAATTGTTTCTTCATTCTTTGCTGATATGTCACTGACTGAATAATTCAATACGTCCTCCATGAGCTTGACAAAATGTGTCTTGTTCATGTCTTTTTAATCAATTTACCTGTCCACAGTATCTTTTTTGTCATTCTGTCATCTGCGATTAATGTCCATTCTTGCTCTAATCACTCATGTACTTTTTATTAAATAACTGTCAACTTTTATTTTATCCATTTTGTCATTAATGTAAATCTCTGAATATCATTTCAATCATGCATTTGTACTGTTTATATTCATTTTACTTTGGGTGTGGCTGAGACAGAGTCTGTTACTACCAGAGCTGGACTATGTAGCTATGTGGGTTATGTTTTTTTTTTTTTTTTTTTTAATGCCTTGGATGATTTCCGATGTTAATTGATTAATTACTGGTTACATGAAAATATGATTAAAAAATACTCTTAACTAAACTGCATGCCATATCTCACAGATGAAACACAATAATTAATCTATTACAAGATAAAAACAGGTTGTATCTTCTATTTCTGTTTTAGCCAGGATAGTCTCAATGGGTGTATTCTTCCATTTTTGTGACTTTGACCTTTTTTGCAATTTTCAGAGTGCAAAACAAATGAATTCAATGTATTGCCCAGTTATATTGAAAATTTATTGTAATACATAGTCATGGTTACTTTATCACTTTACATTTATCACATTCAGAAATACATGTTTTCTTCTTTTTTTTAACCTATATGAATATTTGCTATGCTATGATTCTTCATATTCATTGAAAAAATGCATATCCTAATCACTAACATCATGTGTCTTCTCTTTTTGCCTCCCTATGGCTCCTTGGATAAACCTTACTGACGCTAGGTAAGTGCACTTACAAATTTACAACATTGTATTCCATTACTGATGTGCAATAAACCAAAAGAAACAATAGAAGCATGTTGACTATTGATGAAATATCACAATGGAAAAAGGGCAGGACCTGTGGTTGTGAGCATGGCTTTCTTTCTCAGTCTAATGAGTTGTTAGTAACCGGTTACCATCATCAATCTGCAACTGTAGCTTGCTTTTCCGCTACACTGCAAAAAAAACCAAACAAAAAAAACAAGAAAGTTGAAACAATATGTAAAATGTCTCCTTCATTGACATAATATGTTGTTTTTTAATTTTGCAGACACATTTACTAGTCTAAATAACTACTTAGTAGAATTTCTTTCTTGTGAGGTGGTAATATGCCAGGCCTAATGTGACTGCAATGATAATGATGATGATAGCTGCAAAAATAATTGGAACAATAACTCTGGTATCACACTTGATACTTCTGAACCCATTTAAGTGTTTAAAATAAATTGTTTTTCTCCAGCCCTTTATTACACATTAGGAAAACTTATAAAACACAAAAAACGGATTGCACAGATGTATATATTTCACACTTTTATTGTTTGTCAAATAAATCGACCAGCCTTTTTTCACAGTGCAATGCAAGCCAATATAAAGGATAATGTTTGGCTGGATCTGGTGCTAAATGAGTGCTTTATGATTCAGTGCTGCTCCTCTCATGGCTGAGCTCGATCCGGTAATGAGTTAGTAATGAAATTTGGGTTGGTGGGCTGCTGGGTAATGTGGCTAAGCAATGCGCCAGGGGTCCACAGCGTATGCTCACTTGCTTGTTGGGCCCTGGGCTCTGATGAAACCCCCACAGGTTGTAATATCAGAGCACAGGCCAGCATCAGGGACTTGGGCTAACACAGCCTTATTGCTTTCTGATAAAGGAATATTGTTAAAGGACAGACATTTACCATCTTACACAGTTTTCACATAAGGAATGATAAATGATTAATGGGATAAATAACCTATCTAATACCCCTGTAATAATTCTCCCTAATTCAACAATATGGCCCATTGGTCTCCCAGCTCCCGTCCCTATCACCTTCCTTTTACATTCCAATCTTTCCATCAGATGATTCTGCTGAAAGCAGCAAAATGGGTCTGCTAGTTTTCAACTTTAATAGTCATTAGATTTGTAACAGAGTGACAACCTCATGAATCCGGAAAGCTCTTTTATTGTGTTAGTATGCTCTAGCTTGTAAATTCCTTTGTGACTCTTTGTAAATTTAAGACATCAATTACACTGTGTGGTGAGGATCTGTTATAAATCTGTACGATAAAAGTGCTGCTTGCTTGTTTTTGTTTCGACTCTCCTTATCCAACCATGCATCTGAAAGAAAACCACACCCAATTTCTTGTATAGAAATGCTTTGTTCAACTCACTATTTTCACAATTAACCAAGTAGAAAATTGAAATGTTTACCACCAAACACTTCATCGCCAGTTTATCGCATTATTGTGTATATTTGTGGAAAAATGTGTCAGCCCCCTTCATACACATGGAATTAAAGCACTACTTGGTTTTAGTTTCAGTTCAATGTTCTTGTTTTCAGAAAGTCAGGGCAATACATCTACTATTACCACCACAATCCTTCACTTAGATTTAAGCTTAGCGTACTGTGCTGTCCAAGTGAAGTTCACCTAATCCATTGTGTGCTCACCTGCCTTCCGAGCTCACTGCAGTGATTGTAACACTGGACATGTATACAGAAAGAGGCTACATAAAGGCTACTTCCACTTAAGGGGAAGAGGAACCCCTGAAATGACTAGTTGAGAGAGCTGGATGAGAGAGGCACAGCAGAGAATAAGAGGCTGGGGAGTGGAACTCGGCTGACCCAGGGATCGTGCTCTGGCTCAGCCCCTTGGGGTCCAGATCACAACCAATTGCAACTACCCTACTGCCCACATCTCACACACACAGCATTGTCTGACCAAAGCTGTACACAACACAGCTACAACCTCACCCCTACGGATGTGATTCGTTGTTAATATCACAAATAATAAGATCCTAACTCTCCTTAGCATGCCCTAGGTAATAATAGTATTAAAAGCAACCCTTTATGCTTGTCACGGTGTTAGAGGCTGCCTTATTTTCACTTTACTGTAGTCTTTTAGAGGGTAAATTTCCCTGCCTTTGTTCATATACTACACTGTCAAAGCACAAGCAACTCTAGCCCCCAACAGTGTTCTGAGAACCTCATTTAAATGGAAATTGTACAATTATTACCCCTGTGAAAGTCTACCACTGTGATGAGAGAATTGAGACTTTTTTTTATGTCAAACATGCATTTTTGGTAATGCAATTACTGATGCTGAGTTTCTTCTGTTTTTCTGTTGGGATAGGAGACTGCTTAAGGTGTGTTTTTCTTCTAAATGTACTATAGCAACCATAATGGCAGCTATCAAGCTTTCAAGCTTTTTTTTCTATGAGGCCTGCACACTAGGAGCCCATGAGACAGAGTTGCAGTAGTAATCTTCTTTCCTGCATGACTCCCACCTTTAACTGGGCTAGGCAAGGCCTGCTGGCACAATAGCCTCACCACTTATCATAACCACCTGTCATTTACCCACAAACACAATCCTATTCTCTGACTAGGTAATTACTGTGTTTGCTTCCACATTGTTGTGTCTCCACCATGCTGATAGTCATGTCCAAAGATGACAGCTACTGCTGGTTCTCCAAAGGCAATACGGCTATGTGCCATATGTGCCTCTCCAATATTGTTTATCTTTTTGCTGAACCCAAAGCACCCTGAAGAGACAAACATGTATCACATCTTGTTTTTATGCTTATATACACCCAGCACATCCCTATATCGTTTTGGTTTTTTTCTGTAAATTGGGTCATTGAAGAAGAGTGGACTAAACTACTATTCTTTCATTTGAAATGCAGGAAGACTCTTTGTTCCTCAGGTATACTGTACAGTTAAACATATTACAATGAGCTTCACAATCTGCCTTTTTCTCTGCATGGCTACAGCTGCAAGATGTTTACTTTCCATAAATACAAGGCCTCTCAACTGGTGAGGATTAGCACTGTGGGGAAGGGAGGTTCTTCAGAGGGGATGGGAGTGGAATGTGGTTTTTGGGGGTAAAAAGCAGCTGTTTGAAGACCGTAAAAACCTCCATGATGTAGGTCCTGTGTACTTGATAATGATGACCCTGGATCCCATTACTCAAGAATCAGGGAGTCAACATCCATGCCCTACAATTTAGAAGCAGGAATCCATGCTGTAATGAGAGGCCCCTGGTCTGTGCTGCATTGGATGGGCGCGTGATTGAGGAAATCACCACGGCTCCAGGTCACACAGCAAACATATTGACCTCGGCCCTGTGAATCTGAAAGCTTGTGTGCTTGTAGAAACAGTTGTCTAGATCAATAAACCTCTGTATGGCAAAATCAGAATCTTTACATTTAGGCATTTTTGTGGTTCATTATTATCTCCAAGTACAGAACTCAAATGGTTCAATTAGTTGACTGTTAGCTACCTACTGTGTGAAGAACCGATTGTTATGAGCTGTTTTCTTGGAGTTGTTGAGGAAATATACCCATTTTAACAAATAATTTAATAGTATAGACGTTTCTGAATACAAATGTTGTATTTGTAGGGTCTTGAAATGTGGGAGACTGTGGATGTTTTGGACCTTTCTCAAAGAAATCTGATATTAATATGACTAAAACCTCACAAACTAAACAATAGGTACATTATTGCTGCACTAACTTATTGAGAGGCTTCCCTCAAGAAAATGTTAACATTTTTCACTTGAACCATGTAGTGCCTTCTTTTTTTTTGCTGAGGAGATACAAATTAAACAACAAAGCAGGACCAGCTGTTACCAAGTTATGATCTCCACATGTAGATGTGATTTAGCTTAGGTGCTGCAATCTTATGTCATATGCCATTATGGTGGCAGCTTTTTACCAGGTGGTTGTGGTATTCATTGACCACTGTTCAACTGTGGTTGCTAATCAATAGATATGCTGCATTGTATGCTCGACTGCCCTTTCTGATTGGGGATTGAAGCCCTCCTCCTGAACCACTTGTATTTTTCATATTGCTCCATCAAGATGTAGTGAGTTAAAACGAGATGCTAAATGCAATTCACATACAAGCACACTAGCAGTAGTAGCACATATTTCAGTGTAGTACAAGCTAATGAGCTGATCACAGCTGCATAGTGAGACAGTTCATCACAACAGAGTAGAGCATTGATCCTGCTGATCCAGTCCAGCAACAAACATGGTTATATCATTAAGATAAACAGCAGTGTTACTTATTCTGCCTTATGTCCAACACTGGACTGAGGTCACAGTGTAAGCTACAGTGACTCACCATTCACTCAGTTTAGTGTTTTGAAACAAGATGGCATGACTCTATGTTAGGCTGTAGGCATCTGTTCATCACAGTAATATCTTTGGCATAACATCAGGACTGCTATTTGTTTATACTCTAATGCTAATCTGAGCAGATTTTAATGTGTTAAAGTATAAATATTACGAATAGTGTATGAATATTGCACCATCATTAATGTAGTAATGTATACTAGTTCAAGAAGCAAATAAATTCTGAAGGTTGTTACAGTTATTCAGTAAAACAGTTTGTCTAGTCTTATATCAAAGTTTTATTAGCCATGTAGTTTTCCTGTTCTGTTCATTTGCATTTTGGACAAATCTGATCATTGTGACAAATATTAATTTCAAAGTAACCGTTCCAGAACTGAGTCACAGTGTATGGTGTATTAAGAAGGACAGCCTGTATTGCTCATCTCAGGGGGGACTGATAAAATAATTTCAGGGAAGGACAATTGGTCTCTGCTGAATTTTTAAACTCATTTACTGTCCTTTGCCAATTTTTGCCAGATGGGAAAGTAGCAATTCTGTTTAGGTCCCCGAAGACCAAACAAATGAAATGCCGTGGGGTCACTGATGGGCTCATGTGACTGAATTAACAGCATCCTTTTTATAATTGCTCTAGAATATGTGCAGGAGGTTTTAGCACAATACACTTATCCCTACACACCCTGCCGACTAGCGCACACAGATTTAGCCAGACCATGACCCCCCACAGCTGTAATTCACATCAGGATTAGATTTCTCCTCATGCTCCTTCCATATTTTTTAGTTATATATATGTGAAGCTCGATCTAGGTGCAGGCAGCGTCCTCAGTCAGTTGATAATACAGTTTATTAAAACTCACCATGGTGGGTTTGGTGGAATGGAGGTCATATAGGAGAGTCTAACCTGCGTCATCTATAATTCATTGTCAGAATATGCTCTTCTTAGCGGGATTAAAGTTTAATAACTTGACAGGCTCTGTAAATACCCCTTTGTGCAGAGCTAGTGTCTTGCCTTGTGTAGAGACCAGTGCTGGAGCTAGATCTTGTGCTGGGTAGGGGGTTGGGGGAGCCGGGGAGTATCTACTGAAAGAGAGGAGTAGCAGTAAGCTCAGGTTAAGCCTTGGGAGACCACCGTCAGCAGGCCAGTCCACTGCATAAGGACAAGACCTAGCTGAAATGTGTTTCCCTACAGATAAGGTCCAGTCCAGAATGGGGGCATGGATGAGATGTGGCCCCTATCTGTTATGGTTCTTATTGTGTGGGTGAGTGATTAGGTTAGAGGAAATGTAATACCTCTGCGAAGGAGTTTTGCTATGTATGTGGCTCCTGTAGTTACTTCGTAGGAGGTTAGACAGGGTTGAGGACATAGTGTATATTTGTCTGCAATGGTTGAGTCACATCACCTCAACAGATATTTACAACATTATATGTAACATGAAACACATTCCACCAGCAAAGGTGGCAACACACACATTCTTTACTCAATGGAAGTACAGAGAAATACAGACACCTACAAATGTATTACCCAAGTATAAATGGAAAATAGCCCTTTGGAAGACATTTCTGCTAACTGTTTGTGGCCAACGCAAACTGAACCTCATACCTTATGATGCAAAGAAAACCACTTAAACTTCAAATAAAAATGTATAAGACAATATCCTGAAAATAAGGAACATTTACTTTGCTCAACAACTTAAAACACCACCATTTTCTCTTTCTCGTCCATTTTAAAATAGAGTGGATCTTTATTGTCATTGTTACAGGAACTGTTTAGCCACCATATACTGTTACTGATACTACTCCAGTGTTGATCCGAATAACTGTGGATCCATGCCTGAACGTTAATAAAGAAAAAAAAATAGTAAAAAGACATTTTGTGAAGTGTTTTAGTGAAGTTCAGTTACTTCAACCTCGAATAGATGTTGATTCCCTTTATTCAAGTTGGACAAATAGCACAATAGGGCTGCAACTAACAATGATTTTAATAACTGATCAATCTGTAGATTATTTTAATGACTAATCGATTAATTTGATAAACATAAAAGACTCAATTTGCAGACAAGTCACTAATGATTATATTCCCGCAATTGCTTCGGGTATAGTTAGCAAGCACTAACCCGCTACCTAGACTTGTTATAGCTAGAGGCAAGCAAGTTATGTTCTTCAACCAGCTATCAAACTTGTGTTGTATGTATTAGTTCCAGTCAGCGATAGGTAACATTAGTCTGGTGGCCTGATAAACAGAGATGTTAGTATTACGACAATTGCGTCTAACTAGCTAGCGGGCTAAAGTAACCATGTAACCATAGTAGGCTGTCTTATGTTGCTGGTGGCCATAGCAGCTCCATTTGCCCATAATGACCTGTGGGATTTTGGTCATTTTTTTCTCCATATTGAAGTTACGTAAACTAGTGCACTACGTTTCAGCCAGATGGGTGGCTTGACAGGACTCCGGCATCCGAAGCCTCAGCCATGCTGCTCTGTGTTCTTTTCTGTTACAATACACAGCATACAACCTCATTACTAACATACTCAAAACCCAACAAATCGAGTGCCGAATTAGTTGCCAACTCTTTTAAGAATTGATGTAATTGATTCGTTGTTGCAGCACCATAGCGCAGGTCAAACAAAACAACAGTTTCTGTTTTAGCAGCAAACACTTCAAGTGGAAAATACTGAGAAATATTGGGAATACAGAAAAACTGCAGAGATAGAATATTAAATATACAAATACTACTAAATTACTACTAAAATATAGAAAAACTCTGTATGACAGATAAGAAATATATACAACATATAAGGATACATAAAAGGAATATATACAAGGTAAAGTTACATAGATCCTGTTTTGTTATGTACCCGTATTTAGGCCAAGGGGTTGTCTTTTCTGTATTCTGTTGTTCCATTTTGTCTTCATGTTGTGAAAGTGCTCAGTGCTGTTAAATAACAATTATTCCCTCAAATGCTGTTAAACTTAAGTAACAACTCTGTGTCGAAAGCATGAGGAACAGAAAGCACTGACATTTGTGCTTAAATGTAGGGGTTAAAAGTAAAAATATAGATACCTGAAAGGTCTACAACACCAAACTATTTGTGTTTCCTACCTTGGGTAAGACACATGTAAGTGCACCCCTGAGAATAAGTGTATGCTTTTATGTGCTGCTGTATCTATTCTGGGTTTTAACAGTCTCACGTGGCTTTAAAGCAAGATGCCTGACTGTCTTTGGCTGGCCCTGTCATCATTATTAGGTCTGTCTTATTTATTGCTGCATTTAGCCAGTGGACAAGGTGGGGTCACGTAAAGGAAACAACCTCAATTTGGCCATCACTCAATGCTTGTTAAAAATTACAACTGTGCTCCCCAACTGAACTACAGTACAGCACCGCTCTGTCATAAGCAGCCCAGTTATCATTAAATGATGTGTGGTGTTGCTGGACAGAATGAGACATCACAGTGGTCCCTTCAGTGTGTTGACCTTTATCCTGGATCGTCATCCGGTTAAAAAGCTTGCGTGTGTGTGATCAAACTGGTGGAAAATTGCCAGCGTCTCAGCATTTACAGGCAGTGTTTTGGCATTCATAGAAATCACTTGAAGTACTGTGTCTTCCAGCTTATGCTCAAATTCAGCTTTCGTTGGATCTGTTTGGCACCAGACCAACCAATTAACCTCTCTAAATGGCAGTCTGGATTGTTTGAAATCCTTTTTGTCACATTTAGACCCCCTGTGGTTTTTATCATGGAACAACGGGCAAGGGGTGATGCACAGTGTGAGTGAGGGCCTCTGCCTGTGTGTACGAAGGGAGTTTATGGCGGAGTCTTGCAGCTACGGTCTTGTAATTTCATTTTCTCTTTAATATAGCTCCCACTCCCGTTAAAGCTATAGATATGTAAATGTATTTCTGCCATTTTCCCCCTCAGCAGACCCTCTCTTTCAGGTTTATGGAGCACATTATGGTCTAATTGCTTTGATTTGGATCCTGCTTGTAAAACCATACCTGGCTTGGTGGTGCTCTTCAGTCCATGTCCTCGCTTCAAAGCAAAAAACAAAAAAAACAATCATCCTTCTGAGCCCCTCCCCCCGTTACTGTTGTGCCTAGCTGAGCAACAAGAAGTGCATCCCCTCAGACCCATCTTCACTGATGTAGGCACTAGATTGCAATTATTCATGATGGAAGGGTCAGAAAAGCTTTTCTTTCTTCACAAAACTCAATCCTTCCCCTTTCTATTGTTGTGTCTTTCATGTAAGTAATGTGAATTTATATGTTTTCATGTGTGTGTGGGCATGTCGTGTGCTCTTGTGATTGTACCACATAAAACAACTTGTATTCTGGGTCCCTTGGGAGCCGATCCCTTGACACAGAATAGATTAAACACCAGAGGAGATAACGCTGTGTATTGCACCGGGCAACCGGGCAGTAGTGGTGCAGCCAGGTAATGCTAGTGTAATGCATTCCCACCACACCTCCAGTGCTGCTCTGAATTTATGGCCCACTGCTTCATTGCAGCTCTCAATGAGTGTTTAACTGTTGCCTTGTAATTTGCTGCAGTCATTGTGGGTAAGGTTAGTGTTGCGTAAAGTGTGCAGAAGTCTCACATCTTTTCTGTGAACACCGCAACAGCGTTCACGGAAAAGAGGCGACAAGTATGTAGTCTTGTTTGTTTGGCTATTATCACATGTAAGAGGTACAATAATAGTAAGAAATCTACACTGCTGTGTGTTACTTGACGTGCAGGAAGTCGCATGGAACTGCATTTCTTTCTCACATTTTCAACCAGTAAGGCAATGGTGTTAATTGTTTTAAAGCCTCTGTAGGAATATTTGGTAAACCAGTGTTAAAACAGGCTATTTTCTGTAATTATAGCATTGACTATGATCATAGCTACCATGTGATGATAAAAAAAAAGGATAAGTAAACAAGAGTGAAGGCACTGGTGATATACACAGGAAAATAAATGTACAGATAAATTGTTTTGTTATTTTCCAGAAAGTAAAGAAGAATAGAAGAACAAACACTGTAAAATGTTATATATATATATATATATATATATTTATATGCATGTGAATGTAAAATATGTAAATTCTCCATTACAAAACCAAAATAAAATTGTAATAAAAATCCAAACAAACAAGACAAAAAAAACCTATAATCATCTCATATTGTTCTCTTGGTTATTTCGAGGGTTCCAAATAGCATGTTTACGGCAGTGGCTCTCAAACTATTTTAACTCAAGGCCGAACAAAGAATGCAGCATCTGCTATTCAAACATTGAATCAACATGAACAAAATAAGTAAAGAAATGAGCAAAAATAAATGAAATAATAAAGAAAATTAACATAAATAAATCAAAAATAAAGAAAATTAATTAAAAGTGAACAACTCAATATACAAGTGGGTGTTTCAATAAAAAAAACAAAAAACAGATTCCACTATCTATTTTGGGTCCTGACCGTAAGTTTCAGAAAGGCATCTTTATGGCTTCATTTTTGGTCAGCTGGACAGTGCATTGGTTTGCTGAGTGTTTTATAAACATGATCAGACACACTGTTGATGCTGATGTTGCAGATCAGTCTCCACAATAAATGAAAACACAACTAGTCTTTTATCACCTCCACAATAATCATGTCACTATGGAAAGAGTCATGTTTTAGCCCCATATTCATTGTATTTACAACTATAGGTCAACACAGTTTTCATTTACTCTTTTATATTTCACACATCTCAGAATTAAAAATAATAATCAGATTGCTGGGACAGACTGCAGCACTTATGTGATGTTTAAGAAGATCAAGTGGAATGAATGAAGGAATGAATATAATGACATATCAGTTTGATATTTGAATTATCTTCTATTTGCTGGAAGAAAGAGGTCTTCCTTTTTAGTCATTTCCTATCAACTGTTTATTTAAATTATTTTGTTCTACATCAGGATATGAGATTTGTTCATCATGCGCAGTCCGATGATTCAATTAATGCTATGAAATCAGTTCATGAAAACAAAATATATTAAATTCACTAGTTTTACAAGCAATGTACAACTGTATGAAAAAGCCCCAATTGAAGACATTCTCTCATTGATTTTATTTGATTTATTGTTTTGTTGTGGGACACTTTTGAATCTTAACTAATGTACATCCACAGCTGATTTAAGTCTTTTCTTTGTTGATGAGGCAAAAGGAGTCGAATTGTTACATCACAAAGTACACCAGGCCATTTTGTCTTCACTAAGGACAATTGCAGTGTAACAATGACTTTTCTTCTCCTCATTGTTTGTATTTTTCCAACATGTTTAATTTTTTTCACGTGTAAATTTTTTAGCCTAATTATGTTTTTATTCATATGAAATAAATGAATCCTTTTCCTGTCTTTTCTACACTGGTCTTTTTCATTACAATAAAATTCCAGTAGAGGGCATATTTTACTTGCTGCTTTCCTTTAGTAAATCACTTCTATCAAATGAACCCAGTTGTCTCTCACTGTCTCTCTCTTATGCTGTGAAAGAATATTAAATAATAATTGAATATTGAAATTCAGTTATCATCATCTAAAAGCATTGTTGAACATTAAAACTTCCAAAAACACATTAAGAGTTTATTTTCATACAGTGCACATCTGATTGATACTTGAGGTGTTTGCACTTTTACTGTTTCACAGTGTGAATAAATGAGTTGTTTCTGTACGTGTTTTAAGTGACACTAGTAAAAGTTCACCCCCACAGCTTGACTTAGGTCATGTTCTCAAACTCAGATTTTCCTCAGATGTCATTTTAATGGTCAGATAGTAAATCATTTGTGTTGCACCTGTGTTGGAGTTATAATATAAGAAGCTTAGCACCAGCATGGACCACCACTCCATTACACAGGCACCCAATTTATGGCCACCTTCATGGCACCCCAGGGAGAAGAGCTCAACAGTGTTACCACATTGATGGAACACAGACCCTGTTGCAATCCTGGTCACAAGGGTCTAAAAGTTTAATGCAGGAATCTGAGATTTTTGAGCACTAAATTTAAGATTTCTCAGAATATATGTGTGTGAGTCCTCTTGAAAATGCTGCATGTCTGGTTTCTTTTAGTATCGCAGCTTTGCTTTTCATAGAAATGTCACTTAGAGATAATGGTACTCAGAGTTCATGGCACCCATTAGATGAGATTCACTGGCCTTTTAAAGGGATCTTTGTGTGGGCTGCAGCTCTCCTTAGAATTGCTGTAGCTTGCCACAAGGACAGATTATTAAATATTTTTTTCCTGTACACTATGTGTGGATAACATGAATGTATGAAGTGATTTATCACTCAGTTACTCCATTTATAGCAAAGCAAGAAGATAAAACCACTGCCCTGTTATTCTCAACTCTATCCTCTCCTTAGCTGTGACTGTCTCTGCTTTTCCAAATGGAGGGATACCAATAATTTGTTAAAACCATAGAGATATCAGTGTATTTTGTAAATAGTGTGTCATTGATTATTTTCTGGATGTCATGGATAAAACAAACTACAAATGAAAGAAACTCCATCTTTTTTTTTTACAAGCTGTACATATTTCACTACTTCTCTAAAAGGTTTTTGGCAGTTTCCAAAGCTGTAATTCAAAAAGATCAGAAAATGTTCAACAACAGAGATTAAACTGAAAAAGTGAAAGGGAAAAAAACAAATTACTATCGGAGCCTATTATTACAATGGAGCCTATTATTCTGAATATAATAAATGTAGCACAGTTACTGAATGCCTTTAGAGTAGGCGAGGATGCAACTATTTAGTGATCAAGTGATGACTAACAAAGAAATATGCTTGACAGTCTGTACTGACATACGGTATTTGATCAGCCTGTGTACTGCACCACATGAAAGAACTGAGGATGAATAGATTTTACTGCAGATGTGGTTATTAGGTTAACCTGAAAATGTGAATAGGAGCCTTGCAGATATCAGCATGAAAATAGGACAAAACCATACTTGGCAAAATGAAGTTTAAAAAAACAAACAAAAAACAAACAAACAAACAAACATGATATTGAGAGGTCAGAGACATAGTATGACACCTGGTGTTACACATATTTAGCTCATTTTTTTGTGAAAGTACAAAGTACAGTGCTGCACTATAAAGCAAAACATTTGGGGTATAGAGGTGTGAGACGTGTCCAGAACACAGGTGTCAAACATGCGGGCCATTAGCCAACACCGAACCACCAAAGGATCTAATGTTGCCTGTGGGATGAACTTGTGAAATGCAAAAATTACATTTAAGATATTAACAATTAGTGGTGTCAATATCATTTTAATTCAGGTTCCATATACAGACCAATTCAATCTCAGATGGGTCAGACCAGTAAAATACTATCATAATAACCTATAAATAATGAAAACCACAAATTTTCCTCTTTGTTTTAGTTTAAAGAAATAAAATTCATTCATTCATTTATTTTCTGAACCCGCTTTATCCTCACTAGGGTCACAGGGGTCGCATGGAACCTATCTTAGCTACTTAACGGTGAAGGCGGGGTACACCCTGGACATTTCGCCAGTTCATCACAGGGCTGACATATAGAGACAAACAAACACTCTCA
>JAPTGZ010000006.1:34834859-34856432 GCA_029814645.1 Fowleria isostigma | reverse complement strand
ATCTATCTATCTATCTATCTATCTATCTATCTATCTATCTATCTATCTATCTATCTATCTATCTATCTATCACCTTCCAAAGAAACAGCACATAAGAAGATGAGTCTGTTTCACAATGTTCCATTTTACAGGTCATATGTTGCTGTTCTGTCATGTACCACGGTGGACTTATGAAGCGATAAAACAGATACTACAAAGAAGGAAAATGACAGTCCTACTAATACCAAACAGGAATTCCATCAGAGTATTAGGAAAGAGGAATTGATCATTTTTGAACAATCAAATATAATTTCTGAACACATTAACAGCATATATTTCATGGTATTTTGTTTTACATTTTACTATAAATATGGCCAGACTGCAAATCCTACTGGTAAGACTAATTTCACAATAATAAACTAACATGTTTGTGTAGTCACATAATACTAGCATCACTAGCATACCAACACATCAGTTTTAACTTTGATTGTTTTTGCTGTTGCAAATAATAGATGGAGGCTAAAAACATAGACAAAGACATAACTTTCTATAATAGAATTTGAAAAAGAAAAACCTGAAAAAGAACAAGCATACAGAGCAGGCCACTGAATAATGTTGTCACTATTACATCACGTGTAATAAAATATGCCTAAAAATCTATTTCTTACTCTTAGTGGGGATGTTAAGGGGTTAATCTTTTTAATGACCAAAGCTGTGGTCTGTTGTCATTGTGTGTCTTGAAAAATGTGTGTGTACGCATCTGCATTCCCTGTCCATGTCATGCTATTAGCTTCATGCCGATGGCTGTTTTTCTCTGGTGGCATTATTTGTCAAGTCATCAAGTTGGTGTATTTGAGCTGTGGGTCCGATGGTTTTGACAGTCTGTTGCTGAGCGTTGGTGCACAGTGATTCGGAGTGTTCCTCAGACTTTTTCGTTAGGAACCAGATTTGATTGCAATTGTTTAGGGGGAATTACAGAAAAGAAAACGGCTCTATCGTTGCGGTGAACATTGTGCTGCTAGTTGGGTCAGAGTTGTAAGTCTGATGTTGAACTGTAATAAAGCAAAGGGTTGGGCCCCAAACTCAGCAGAGTCTGATGGAAGCGAGAAGGAAATTGCGTGCCAGGATCTTCACAGCGAGTCCATTGTGGTACAGCTCACGGAAAAAAAGTTCCACCTGATGGAAATAAATTGGCTAGGAGAGTCAGCTCTGAACCTGAGTCTCTAAAGTCAGACCCAGCTTCTAAATGGCTCAATTTAGCTTTTGTGGGAGCCAGGAACCAGCGTAGGTCACTGCCCCAGCAGCCGCCACAGTGAAAATCAATAGGTAGTTTCAGAACAAGGCGCCTTATTAAAACAGGTCCTTTTCTGTGAGATGTTTGGATGACACTGTCTCACAAAAATCATTAGGCTCAGCTCAAACTGCTCACTGCGATTAAATTGTTTCAATCCCTTTTGACCCACACATCCTCCGTCGCTTTCTCTTGTATCCTCCCTTTGATTGTGAAGATAGTGCAGTACAATCACAGCCTGTTGTAAATGTGTGATAGTAGCAAGTGAGTGACATGAATTTCACACCTTATAAGTGGAAGACAGAACGCATTATGTAACTGTTCCAACAAGTAATAGAAAAAGGCTTTCACAAAGGGGTGTGCAATATGATGATATTAGATAGTGAAGAAATGGGATTAGAATGTATTGACAATCCGACAAAGCAGAGAAATTGTGGAATTATCTATAATATGATGTAGCCATAGAGTATTCAACAGCTCTGGATGTAGTTATATGCTGACACAGATGCATGACGTCAGTTCACATCCACATCATATGGATTTTATCTTAGTAGCAGGAGTCATGACTGAGTGAAATGGACAAGTTGATTTCTAAAAAAAACTTCACTTCCATCGTTTGGAATTGGCTTGGCGTTTCCCCAAACAACAAAGTGCAAACAACGTTATTTTGCAAAGTTTGCACAGAAACGGTTTGCACATCGGATGGCAACACTATAAACTTGGTCAGTCACCTGGTAACGTGATATTGTGACTCAAATAAATATAAACACTACTTTCAATTGGCGTGCTATCTGTACACATTATTTGCTTTCTGCATGTATGTTCATCCAACAAATTTAACGCAAACATTTAATAAAGGCATTCTTTATGAGACGAGTGGCAAAACGTGGAGGGAGATAATGGAAGCAGTGAGTTTTTACCTGGCAAAAGATGCAAATTAGCCTCAAAGATCAATGGAAAGAAATGTGATAAAATCAAGAATGAGTTTATTTTTAAAAATTATAATATGATATTTTGGCCATATAGTTCACCCCTAATTTCTTGTATAGACAACATGTAGGATTGGATTTTTGCTAGTAAATGCCTAGAATATATTTCCCAAGTTAGGAATTGTAAATTTTTTCTATCAACTTTTCCTCTACCTTTGTCTGTCTCTGTAGTAAAACTAACAGCCTCACGCTTTTAGAGCAGAGACGACCTTTTCGATTTTATGTGTTAGACTGTAATGGCACATAGTAAAGTCTCAGGGCCAGCAGCAGTGCACAGCAGGGACATAGTTGTAAAATCCAAATAATGTTGTTGACCCAAGGCTGCATGCCTACACATTTACACTGTTTACCAACACAACAAGCGACATCTTTAATAAGCAGAGTAACTAGTCTTCAAGCAAAATCTGTCAAAATCTCTTTGCAAAAACATGTGTGACTGTGCTGTGCTTGTTGTTTGTTTGGGTTTAATTCTCTCCATTTGTATATAATTTTCTCCTGAAGGGAATGTATTTATATTTAATGGCTGTTTATTAAACATTGTTGCATTTTCCTGTTTCTGTTTTATTTAATTTTAGTTGAGATTCAACATAGACAAACGCCAAAGTATAACACACTAGTTTTAACCCAACCACTAATGCATGCATGGTCACATATGTGTTTCCATGAACACATATGTGACCTGTTCCACATGTACTGTGAACATGTCAAAAAAATGAATAGGAGAGGGTTGTTTCTGTCAGTCTTGCTATTGAATATTTCTCAAATATCACATTACATAATTTAAAGTGTCCGAATAGTGCTTCTTTAAACGTTTGCTTGTCATTTCAGTTTCTTGTCTAACATAACATATCACTTGATCTGTGTACAGAGTCTACACACTAGTCTGTGTGGTATTTTTGCAGTCACTGTTTATTTTGCTTAAGTGTTTGGGTTTTCTGTTGGAGTGTAACAGCGGGTGGCAGAGGTTGATAATGAAAATAAAAAAGGGAAGCAAAAGCAGTTCTCCCAACATCACTGCTTATTAAAACTGTTTCCATCAGCTGTAACAGCATCATTTTTAAAAATATATATTTAACAACCTTTTCACTTCTGTCAAATGCAAACCTGTCTGTTATATTTTGGCATTTCTTTGGCTTTCTGCTGTTTCAGGGATGTGTCAATATGCGTACATTGAAATACCTGTGAAAGGAGTTAGATTGATGAATCTACAACTGACATGCTGTCAGAATACTGTGGTGCAGTATTTATTTCATATGTGATGGGAAGTAATTTGTATGTGTTGTGAGCAGACTCAGTGGAGTTCATTTAACCTGAAAGGTGCTCAGGGGAATGGGGTTTCTAAAGGAGAAGTGTCATCGAAGCAGCTGCTAATCAGTAACTGCTCATCCACTGAGCACAAATTTGACATCAGACAGTTTTATGATATCTGTCTTGGCCAAAAACTCGACAGGCAGCTTTGAAGTGTTTGGACCACAGCAGTGGGGAGAAGGTTAGGGTCAACACTGAGCTATGAGAGAAAAGTTGTTACACAGAGATGGTGCCAGAAACCAAATGGTGCTGAATCAGGTTTATGTTGTAACAACAGAGAGTTATCCAGGGGAATCAGCATCTAATTTTATTAGTCCAGATGTGACCATCTTGCAGTTCTGTGGTTATACCAGATGTCTTTTCCAAACTTTCTGTGATTTCTTTTGCACTACTCATATTCCAAATGTATCTAATATGTACTGGATATTACTTTGACTTTACAATCAGGTTCAGTTTTATCTAATGTTGCACATCAACTCATTTTTATGACAGCTGAGAGAACTTTGACGATACTGTACATATGGATAATGACATTCTTAACTTCAGACATTATTGTATAGCATGTTAGTAATTGTAAAGAGCTTGAAATGAAAATGAGAGTGTGTAACTGCTGACTGAAGAAAGAGATTTTCTAGAAAAGTAGACTGTGGTACAGTGTTGGTTGAAAGTAAGCCAGATTAGTCAACAAAGGAAACAGAAAACAGTAATTTAGTACAGCAATTACCAGATTACTGAATGCGCCGTACTCTTTGATGATTGCATTACAGTTTTGATGCTCCCAACCTTCTGTTACTGTATGGCTACAGTATCTATGGAAAATAACAATGATAGTAATCTTGGATTTATGATAGATTTAAGCAGGAGTGCGGCCTCACTAAGCTTCTCATTGTTTGGCCTCATTCTATCACTTCTTACTTACTGTGCTCTGGTGCACAAATAAATGAAAGAAAAATGCAGCATTGCCATTTCTTTGTGCCATTTTACTATGTAAATGAGTAGTTTGACTAATATGCTTTGTTTCTTTTTGTAATTAGGCATCCTGTTTTCTGCATAAAATATCAGTGATTCTGCAGTATCACTCAGTAAAAGCTACATACTATGTTTAGAATTGTTAACAATACTTCAAAATCTATAAATGGGATAGAATTAAAATAAACTATGATGTAACACTGTAGGCTTTTAAATACCATGGTGGCATTTTTCTATTGATGGCATCACAGATTTATAGGCCACCTTTGAGCAGCTTTTGTGTATTCATAGCTTTCAGGTCTGTTTGACTTAATGTCCCAGTGCTGTCGGCAGTATTTGTGGCACGGTGCGAAGTCTTACTTCTTCCGTGCTCACGCTATGCTTATAATAGCTCTGTTGGGACAGCGTGAAAGTGCTTCTTCAGCGCTCATTAATGGAGCAAATTGAACAGGTCTCCTGGCCTAGCTCTATAATGAGGGCCTCTCTCTTCTTTGCCCCCCTCTTCCACCATCATCTTGCAGTCTATTGTTCACCTACAGATAGGGTCAGTGCTGCCGAGCTGTAATTGTATCACTCTGACCCTCTTTTGGTTTTTTTATTTTGTCACAGAGACCTGCTTTTTATTGGGTGCAGGCCATCCTTCAGGTTGTAAAAGCCCCAGTGCCCCTCCTCCCACACCTAGGGACAGGGGGTGCTGCTTGCCTGCCAGCGATCAATATGCCACTGTCGTTAACTGGATTTGTTGCTGTGGTGCTTGCTTATGAGGCAGCAATTAGAGTGTGAAGTGGCAAGGCCAGGGTACGAGGCTGTGGCCATGCAACTACTGGCCCTGGGGGGAGGGAAATGTCAGGGGCACAAGCCCAGTTTCATTAAAGCCTGAAGAGACTATGACGATCCATACTGTCTGTAATTCATTCAGCCGATGGGGGGTTAGAATTATTTGTGGGGGACAGTTAGCAAACACAGAAAGATGTCACAGGTTAGGAGCAGCTGTGGACACTTGCTCACTATGAAATCCACTTACACCCTGTGGAATCCACTTACATACCTCCATTGTTTTGTCGCCACATCAGTGCTTTGACGCAGGCTCATCATGAATACAGGTGAACTAAATTCGCCTCCCATTTACATAATGTTCAGCATCATGACACCCCTGGAAAACAGAACATTCAATTCTTCTTGTACCATGAGATGCTCTGTCGCTTCACTTCACCGCTGTTGTTGCATCTTGCACAATACAAAGAACAACAGAGCCGCTGCACTTTGTTCCCAGCTGTGAAAAACAATCAATAATGTCCCTGCCCGGCTATTTACTTCTGGAACTTCAACAAACATCACAGTATCATGCTGTAAAAGCTGTGAAAAATAGAGGGGCTTGGGTTTTCATCGCTGCTCATAGCCAGTAAATGCTTGTGACTACCACAGAGTCATTTGATCCAGGAAAGAATGCAGATTATACACTTGGACACAAAAGGCAGATGTTAGTGAGCGTTTTGTCCAGTGTAAAAGAGGTATCACAGAAAATCCCTCCACCCTTCAGACATCTTGGCCTACTGTTCACAGGCTTTTACTGTGTGTGTATTTCTGTCCACTAATAATAGGATAGCACAGGATGGCCTTGTCCAGCATCATCTGTGTCAGACCATCACTGACCACAGATTGGTGACATTGAAGCATTTATGGCTGTCGGGATGCCTGGGGCCCCGCTGGTGTCTGGATATTTGTCTCCCTCGAAAGGGTCATGGTGTCCCCAGTCCGGTATGGGAAGGGGTGTTCTAATGTGTCATTTGGGATCGTCTCTGACCCGAGGCTTTAAATCACTTTCCATTTTGGGGGACAATTAAGTTTGAACCTCTGATGTGCGCTGCCTTCAATTGATTCTGTCAATAGCACACCGCATACATGGGCGGGGCTGTCTGTTTAAGTGGAAACCCCTCAATTTCAGGGGGAATGCGTTTTGTTCAATCAGGCAGTCTGGGGTAGCCCAAAAAGTATTGATGAATGAGAGCAAAATGTGAGCAGCTGCTTCAGAGACAACAGAAGGGAAACTATAGGTTTTCATTTAGTCTTATGTACCAATTGTATTGTATTGAATTAACAAAAAAGATGCCTTATATATATAAATGGTCTTAGTATTGTGTTAGTCCATGGAGCCGAACATGCTAAAATCCATGCATAAATTCACAATTTCTGGCAATAAGGGAAAACAGATGTTCACCACGCATCAAATTGTTCAATGGCACAGGTTACCAAATCTGAATATTGAGATTAATGTCTTCCCCTCTAACACTGGACTCAAGGTGAGGAGCACTGCAGACCCTTTAAAGGATTTTAAGGGGGTAATGCTGTGTTTTCTTTTCTAATCACAATGGTAGCCAGTGTCTAGTATATAGAGGTGAGAAGGAGATGAAAAGGCTTTGATTATGTACAAAAGAAGCAGTGAGACAAGCAGTTTTACCTCTGGGCTCCATTCCAAAAGTGAGTGTGTGGTTGAGAGTATAATGGGTACATATTTTGAGATTTATCTCAACTGTGTGAAAATTTAACTACATTTTAGCATTATTAAGAGCTGAATGTAGCTTGAAACACAGTTTATACACATTTGTAATCCCTGACAATGGGATTCTGTAGTGCAATCAGTGTGTTATAATGTGCAGTGTGTTATAGTGTTTGTGCTAATATTTATACTGAATGGAAGATTTTGACGGGATGATTTGACGTGTTCGAGCATAGACACATTCACAGCAGCAGCATTTTTGTCATCTGTTATCAAAATTGCCTTTTACATTTTATTATTATATTTATGTGCATACATTTTTTTTTACATCCTTTTATTCTGATCTGTCTTTTTCCTGTCTGTTGTTGAGTGAAGAAGTTGTTGCTTTCCATCACTGTTAAAATGCCAATAAAGTCTTCTTGAGTCTTGAATCTTGATGTCTTCGAGTCACAAGATTTTACTGAATGATTTGATTAGTATGAAGTCAATTATATGCATTAGTCACATATCAACTCTAGTAAATACCTGTAGGAGATTTAGGTAGACAACACCTTCCTCCACCATCATCAAAAACACTAGATATAGGAATATATTTAGGAACAATGTTTTCATCCCTTTGGTGGAGTTATCAGACCAGTACAATAAATCCCAATAAAGCATGTGGTAGCACAACACCTTGCTGTTTCACCTGTTTGTTTCTATGTTTATAACATATGTAAGTATATGATGTACTCTACTCAATCTGATGTTCTATAGTATAAGTAAGAAGAGGGTGTTGCACTTCTTTGCTCACACATTCCTCTTATTTTGAATTATTTGTCCCATTTGGGATTGACAGCTAAAAACTGGTGGCCACTCTCAGATTGCTGTTTTATTCTCTTTCCATCCCTGTGTGGGCTTTGACATTTTTGGATATTATATATGTAGAATGATATTATATATATTGAATAACCTAATGCCCATGTACACAGGGCCAGAGAATCAGTGGTTGAGGCTTGGCTTCTATTTACAGCAAACCTCCAAAGTTTTTGCACTAATGCTATGTAATTTTAACTGTCTGGATGTGAAGGATGGGACTATTTTCATTTTTTCTAATTTATTTCTTATTTATAACATGACCAGTACTGTAAATACTTAATTTGTCATTGTTTTAATGAATACCTTGTCTGTTGTACTTGGTTACACATCCAGGTTTTTGTTCATTATTAGTTCTATGTTTAAAATAAATACAATTCTGTGCAAAAGTCTTTTGTTGGCTACCTTTAGCTTTGTTGTTTTTGCAAGTTTTAGATGAGCATATATATTTATATATTCTCTTTTTTTCAGATACAACTAGAAAATGCAGGAAATATGTGCACAGCCTTAGAGGACACACAACAAGCTGAACCTAAAGGGGTTCTACAGGTCAAAGTCACTATTTAGTTTGACCCCTGACCCCATGACAAGAAGTAACACAAACAGAAACATCTGACGTGTTGAATGAAACCTGGCATAAACAACATAAAATTAATGTTAGACATCTCATATTATCTGAACAAAAGGCTTTAAGATTCATTATGTGTAAAAGAAGGTCATCGTAAATAATGATTCTGCTTTAAAAAGTGTTTTTACCCTGAATTTATTTTTTTTTCCTGCTGTACATACTTCACATATATCCACATTGGATCTTCCTATACAGCAGTGTTTCTCAAACAGGCTTGCCAGGGGGGCATAGGATCACTGCCGGCTTTTTTTTTTTTTTCTTCAGGTTGGAACATGTATCAGGTGGAACTAATACTTTAGTGTCGAAGCACCCTGGACTCATTTTAAGGACGTACACCAAACCAATCTACTGTCATGGTGATCTGTCACTAGACTAGACCAAGAGTTTAAGCTTGAAGAATGGACAAGGATTGGGCTGGAAAAAAAAAATGGGCAATGTTTGTGTTTTTGCACAGTTTTCAATTTAATGTTCTGAGATGTGCAATCGAAATGGGTTCATTGAACCACTGATATTGTTAAAATATCCATCTTTGTTACCAAAATTTGTGAAAAAAAATACATATTGTCATAGTTGTAAGATAATTGCCCATTTTCTATTTGTATTTGGAAAAATATTGTCTCAGGGAGTAGTCTATGGTTGAATTTATTTGTGTTATTCAATCAAAAGTTCTAGCTATTCCTAATTTGAACAACACATTCAGGAAAAAGCAAAAAGTATTGTTAGGATATTGATGTTTCTTTCAATAAAAGTTATAACTCACCACTGTTCTGATGGGGGTTGAGGAGGGCGTGAAGATTTTGTCCTCCAAAAGGGGGCCCAACAGAAAAAGATTGAGACCATTGCTATGGAGACTGACAAAGGGATATGTGTGGTCATTAGAACTTGAATAAACCAACAAACCTACCATATTTTTTGGACTATAAGTTGCACTTGAGTATAAGTCGCACCTGTCAAAAAATGGGTCATGAAGAAGAATAAACATACAAGTCACACCGGGGTATAAGTCGCAGGACCAGCCAAACTATGAAAAAAAGTGCGACTTACTTTTGCCCAGTACGATAAGTAAAAATTTGGTCACAAAATGTATATGTAAGATGAATGGAGCAGGCCCCTCCAGAGCTGTGAACTTGAGGTATTATGGGGTGTAGATTCAGTAGAGTTTAGAAAGACAGGCAGGTAGACGAAAGCCTGGAGTGAACCTGAAGCACAGGGGGAGCAGGATCTAAGAGTCGAGTAAATACACAGGGAATCCATGCTTAGGCAGCTTCAGTGTAATTAGCACACTGGCAAACTGAACGACACGGCAGAGAGTGGGTGAAGAACTAGAAGTATTGCAGCACTGATGAGAAGATGAGAGGCAGGCGTATAGGGTGATGAAATCTGAAGATGGAGAGGTTACCAAGGCCGTGCCCACGGAGACACAAAGACGTGAAGAAACAGAGAAACATTTTCGAGCCTCACATTATTTTAAAACATTTTTCTATCATCCCAGTTTTGCTATTGCATTATTATTCTGCAATTATTATATATGAGACAGTATAGCGAATCTGATACAAGTCAAACTGAATATTCATTCATTCATTTTCTGAACCCGCTTTATCCTCAATAGGGTCACGGGGGTCGCAGCCACTTAAGGGCGAAGGCTGGGTACACCCTGGACATTTCGCCAGTTCATCACATGACATAGAGACAAACACCCAGTCTTACATTCACACATATGAAATTTAGATTAACCAATTTACCTATCAGTGCATGTCTTTGGATGGTGGGAGGAAACCGGAGTACCCGGAGAATATCCATGCAGACACAGGGAGAACATGCAAACTCCACACAGATGGTGCTGGGATTGAACCCAGGACCTTTTTGCTGTGAGGCATGAGCGTTAACCACTACACCACCGTGCTGCCTTCAAACTGAATATTCCTACGGATAACCTAAATAAAGTCCTTGATGAAAATGAGCATTTTTCTGATT
This sequence comes from Fowleria isostigma, assembly GCA_029814645.1. NCBI lineage: Eukaryota > Metazoa > Chordata > Actinopteri > Kurtiformes > Apogonidae > Fowleria > Fowleria isostigma. Next base: position 34,845,942 of record JAPTGZ010000006.1, on the reverse strand, counting down.
CACACGGGTAATTTGTTGATATTATTGGGGTTTTATGAGGGTTGTTTGGACATGGATAGTCGATTCAGAAAATGTCTGAATGCAGTCGAATGTTTATGTTTTACTCTGGAGAAACACATCTATTATTAAACATTATGTTGAAGGAAATCAGCAGGTTAATGAATATGATTGAATACTGAAACGTTGACCTTCACCATTCATCTGTAAGGCCCTGTATTCCAAATGACCAAATTATATAACATCCTTGCCTACAGAGGTACAGAGATCTTCATTGTCATGCCAGGCCACAGGAGATGCATTTTTAAAAATAATTACTCATACTAACACTTAACTGAGAAAAGCATTTTGTGATATTTTGCACACAGGCACAGGCTGAAACTAGAAACTATTATCTGAATGTCTATATCTCCATGCAATATCCTGATTAAATAAAAATAAAGAAATGTTTGAGAGAAAGAAAAAAGAAAGAAAAGATGGAGGCTGAGTTCTCACTGTGGAGAACTTTGAAAAAAAAAAAACCAAACCTCTGTTTCTTATTGTGTTTTATTTATTTATTTATTTTATATGTTCATTTTCAGTAGCACAGTTAATTAGGAATTTTAATCAAGATCAGGGCAAAAAAATGGAATATTATGTTCTTGTAGATGTGGTCTATTACATTTGATTTTTCCATGTGTATGTGAGGGGCTTTGCAAATTATGTTATCTTGTGTATTTTCCATCATTCCAGTCCCACTCAATAATATGCAGCACAAAACAAATGGCACCCCACTGTTTGTCACTTCTACTGTATTTGCTTTCAGAAGAAGAAATTACAAGATTACCAACATGTGCAGGTCTTAAATAGTGTTTATTGATCACATGCCACCACTAGAAAGAAGGCTTAATTAAAGCCTTACTTTATATTCACACCTACTCTGCTTTCTCTGACAAAGAATAAAAACAATTAACAGCGCAGAGGGATATCCAACAAATAACAGAGGCGTAGCTGATACTTGACTATTTATACTGTTAGAACGTACATTAGCAAAATGTGATACGACAGCATAACACATACGGGAGAAATGTGTAATCGTTTAAGTGTCTCATTGTCATTGTTTGTGTTACAAGGTACCACTATACATGCTTCCAAATGACGTGAAGCCTTTTTATTTATAGAAAAAGAACCTGATCAACAGGTTAATTGTAGTTATAAAAAGGTACAAAGTAGGGATATTGCATTGCATCACATATTGCAAATACTTGCAATATGTGATATGGGTGTACAGCATTGCAATAATGATAGTATTGCAATATTTCTCATTCTCCTAAAGAAATACCAATTTCATCTACTAGGAAAAATTAATCGTAATCGTTTAAAATCTTAAATTGTCATTTAAGAAAGTGACTATGAATTGATGTTGTTAATAAGTTAGTGTTTGGTTTGGCACTTTATGTGGTTTAATTATGTGTTTATGAGACCATCTGTACCCTTCTCAGTATTTCCTTCATAGGTAATAAAGTCAAACAGGTTTTTTTTTTTTTTTTTAACAAAGCTAGTTATGTATATATAAAACTGGGACAGTGGGTTTCCTGCCAAACAAACCAGCCGTCATCATTTTTCATAGTCAGGTCAGTTGTGGTGAGGGATTTACAAACTACATGAGCATGCTTAGAGTCTTACTAATGATGTCAGCGGTTGTGGGTCGGTCTGAGGACGAGGATGGCATAGAGGAAGGACAGCGTCCTAACTGATAAGACTTTTGGAGAGATACTTGAGAAGCTCTTGTCCTCCCTTCCTCTCATTCCCTCCCTTCTGGACTCATCACAGCTCAAGTATTCACTTCTCACTCATTAGCGCCTGCTGCCCATCACTCAGTGCACCAACCTGTTTACCCTGTCCTGTCATGACAGAGGCTAGCACCCTGTTATCAAGGTCTGCCCTAGGTGGGGGATGACAGTTGTGATGAGTTTCCACAGAGGCAGATTAGGCGTCTGCGTTCAGGAAAAAGTAGGCCAGCTAATTAGCCACAGCTCCCGGGACCATGGGAGTGGGCTCTTTTTTCACCAAGACAGGGAAATTCCACAAATGACAGGAATGTGGTAGAAGAAGGAGGGCTGGAATATCTAATAAGAGTGGGAGGAAAAGAGAAGTTGACATAAACTAGAAAAAATGGAGGGAGAGGACAGTTCATCCAGTGAAGTTTACTTTGGATTCCCTGCTTCTCTTCTCATAGTACTTTTAGGTTTTTGGGTAAGTTACAGTTAGTTATTAGCTACATTGAAATTACCCTTTTTTGGAAAACACGTGGGTGTGCATTGAGCTAAGAATAATTTCATCTTATAAAAAAATAGATTTTATAGTGTATATTTTTTTATTGAATGCTGTTTTTGTGCAGTGCTTGTATTTGCTGGGACACTGCATTTCTCCTGGTGCTGTTTTGACTGTACAAACACTGTTTTATACATTTAACAGTGTAGACAAATGTCTGAATTATCCATGTTGGTGACCCATATAGAACCCAGGACATAGTTTTATATTTTTGGTGCAGTGCAACATCAACATTATGTATTATATTTGTGTAGAACATAGAACATAGTGTGAAAACTGTGAAAGTAGAACATTGTGTGAAAAATACTTTTTTGTTGATTAACTACACAGCCTGGGAGGTGATTTTTTTCTTCCAACGGTTGTGTTGAGGTGTTTTGGAGTTTCACATCAAGTCTAATGCCAACAGACATTTTGCTCATCTTTTCCATGCACTTTCCCATGTTTTATTTCTTGAGAAATCTGCGCTCACCTACCAACCACTAAAAAATTTCCACATTATAATTGTAGTAAAGGACCCATTCAGTGCACATTTACAACCTCAAATCCTTTCAAGGTCCTGCTCAAGGTTGTAAATGGGGCCTTGAATCTCACGGTTCAGGCACAATTCTCACATTATTTAATGTTTCCTAAAGTGTGTGTGGCCACACTCATCTCTCAGGGGTTTAAAGCTCACAGTACAACATCCAACATGTTTGTCTTATAGTTCCTGCATGTTCTAATAATATACAAACACAAAGAAAATGCTGTTAACACAAAACATGAGAGCGATATAGAGGAGCAGGATATGACAAGGCTTAAACTGATGTAAAAACCAAGAATTCCTGGTCAGTAATCCCAGTGTTGCAACATTTGATAGGGTGCCCCTATCTGACTTCCTGTGCCTTTCAGTAAATGCAGAGGACAAGGCGATGCATTACATACAGAGTTTATGTCCTGCTGATAGAAGCCTCTCTCCACACTAAGCTCAGGTGTCATGTCCTCAACCATACTTTCTCCATCTGTCCAGCCTCCTCCTTAAGCCCCTCTGTGGGAGTATCAGAGAGTACAGGCTGAGTTTAACATGTGTCGCAGTGACTTCCATTAAATGTTTTATTGCCCAGAATAAACCCATCTGCTGTTTTATGTCTCCAAAAACTTGGGTTCTTATAAATGTCTTCCATGTATCAGATTAAAGCCACAAATAGCAAAAGCAGCTCTAGTAGCCGAGGCTTGGACAGCGTTCAGAGTCTATTCAGGTTCAGTCTGCCACATTTCTGGGCAGAGGCTGCACCGAGTCCTTCCACCACTCCAAGTGCATGCATCTTATTCACCACTCATTTGCATTGTGGACCCATGCGTCACCATGAGAGGTTCGTCACTTTTTCAGTACAACGCGATATTGGATTGTGTATATCCAAGATCAGAAGGAGAGGTCGAAACAGAGATAACCAAAAGATCTATAAACTCTTTGTCATGCTGGAATCTGTAAAACTTGCTAAATAAGAAAGTAATAATTCAGTGAGTGTTACCACGCATGTATAGATGTGTTTATGAGCTATGGGTGGACTCTGCTGTGTTGTGTGTGTGTGTGTGTGTGTGTGTGTGTGTGTGTGTGTGTGTGTGTGTGTGTGTGTGTGCGCGTGTTTGTGTCTGTCACTGTATTGTGTAGAAATGATTGTGTCAGTGCGTACGCCTATGTGGGTGTTATTGCCGAGGATAGCGCGAAGCAGAGCACAGCTTAATATCTATGTTTGACATAGAGGCCCATTAATAAGGGCCTGATCCGAGCCCAGTGACAGGACTGCTGACAGAGGAGGATCATGGGGAAGAATCATGCCCTGCTGAGGGAGCCTGGGCTGCAGGTAGGCCCATTCTGCCTTCCCCAGGTGTCATTACGGATGCTGGGGAGGGAGAAGCACTACTGACATCTACATTAATCACCCCTCCACACATCGTTCCCCTCCACACACCACTCCCCCCCTCCCACCTCCAGCTCCTAATCATCCCTTACAGAGACCCAAACCCAGTAAGGGGATACTCAGGCATGAAAGATATCCAGCTAAGAGTTCCCCAAATACCACTCTGATCTGATCATGAGTGATGCAGCTACCTGAACCTCTGACCTGGCACACAATTAAAAACACTTTCCTCTTTTTCCCCCAGACATGAAGAAGAAGCAGCTTCAGTGCAACTGCATGTTTTGTCACTGTCTGCATTTGATTCATAGCATGCATTTGAAATGCACCTTAGTTACACGCAATTAAAATGCAGCAAATGTTTCTGCTGGAATGTATATTTTCCAAATCCCTAGAGTGTTTCCTGCTGTTGCTCAACCCATATTGTCTCTTAGATATCACAGTCTTCTCTAAGGGACTGGCTATTGATCTGTAGCTGCACTATGATAATAAAAGAACAGCCTTAACACTTAATGTTCACAGTGGTTTAATATGAACTGAAGCACTGCATAAAAGATGTTCACAACAGAAAGCATTAGAGGACGCTTTAATTAAAGCACACACCACTGCACAATATGCAACATTTTCTGTTGTTTTTTGTAATAATTACAAGTCATATTTCTTCTGTTACGTAGTGATTCGAGGGTTCTTTGACTTAATTTCACAGCAGATATCAGTGGGCCTTGGGAATCAACTTGACCGATTAAAGTCATGTCACTGGAGAAGTGGATGAGGATGGATGCGGGTCAAGCCCAACAACCCCCTTAATGAATGGGTCCACCTTAGATCCATCAATGAGCAGATGTTCCTTGGAAAATAATGGCAACTTATCTGATTGATTATTAGTTTTTATTCAGTTAAAACACACAATTGCACAGAAACCGTGACAGTAATTGTGAAGTAATTAGTTTAGGTTTGAACAAATGATCCATTTCAGTATCTGGTGCTAGATTTTAAATGTAGGGAAAAAAAGGAGGAGATAATTACATCCATGACTGTTTCTCCTTAATGTTTTTTTCCCTTTTAATTTCTGTGGTTTCATCTATGTTGTTAATGCGGCTGTTCCAAACCACCACGCTTGCCTGACTTTCTACTTAGTGACATCACACTCATTTGTGTGCGGTTATACCTCATCTACATGCTCTTCAGGTTCTGAAATGAAGGAACTAATCAACCTAGAAAACCCTGTTTGTCACTAATATTATAAATGTCAGCCTAATAAAAGCTCTGTGACGTTTCTTCAACAGTGGAATAAAGCATGGGCTCATATTAGAGTGTCCACGAGTTATCAATCCATGACTTAGCCCCAGCATCTCATTTTAATGTAACGTGCCTTGCTCTGAGTAAACACAGCCTCCACTTTAATTAAAATAAATCCACTTTCAGCTGATATTTAGAAACCCGGGAATATCACTGCCTTCTACAGATATAGTGATTGAAAGTAGGGAATAAAAGGCTGGGCCTGAAGGAGAATTACACTCTACTTTACTTTTCCATCAATGAAGCCATACACTCCATTGTTTATGTTTGAAGTGGGCTTTTCTTCTTAGCAAATGACCTTTCTCCAATTCCTTTTTTCCCCCCTTTTATTTGCCGTGAACCTTCAGCAACACTGATGACACAATAAATTTCTGTTCGGCAGTGCGAGTGTGTGGACTGTGTATGTGTGTTTGTTCGTGCATGCACACATCTGGGAGAATCTAGGGCAGTATGGAGGCTTTGTGAAGACAACATTTGCATGCAGCCCACAAACATATTAAAATATGAAGACAAATCACTGTGTCTGGCCAGTTGACAGCGCAGCCTGCAATGGGAGCGAGCTACAGAGCAAACTTACAACATGTCTCTGTTCCCAGTAAAGCGTTTATAGGGCAAGCTCCAACATGCAGCTCGACAAACAAACGGAAGGAAAAAAAAACATGTGCAGTCAAAGCTGTTATTAAAGGCAATAGAAGTGGTTCCCTCTTCTAAAGCCCTCCTGTCATGGTGTCAGTGTCTATATTTTTTATTGGCGCTCTGTGTTTTTCACAGACACCTTTAGGGCAAATTAGAGTTTTGAGAGCTTTGTTCTATAGTTGACTTTGATGTAAATCAGAAAATGGGAAATCCAAACCCCCACTGCTTCTGCTCAGATGAAAAAAAAAAGAGGCCAACTTATGAGATCACATGACAAGCATTTTCTTTAATTTATGGAAGTATTTATTTATTCTACTATACAACTGGATTTTTGTAAATTCTGAGGGTGGAAGGATATAATTATACTATTTAATGCTATTTTTGAAAAAGGAAGAAGATGTGCTTTAATTACACATGTACACATGCACACACGCACACACACACACATGCACACATATATATGCGTAAAAAAAAAAAATATATATATATATGTATATATGTATATGTATATAAATAATATACAGTGCTCATCATGAATGAGTACATCCCAACAGTTTTGTCACAAAACCTTTAGATTTCTTTGAGAATCAACATTTTCTGAGACATACTGCCGCACGATTATGGCTAAAATGATAATCGTGATGATTTTGATCAATATTGTATCCACAATTATTCATCATTCAAAATGTATTTTAATTGCAATACTTTTAAACAATATGTGGACAGTTTTCAGTGCAAAATTTAACTTTAAATAAGAATAAATGATAAATAATTTTTAAAAAAGATACATTTACCCAACGTTTTAAAAGTTACTGACTCAGGAAGTACTTGATCATATATAGAGTAGGGCCTGCATTTTAAATGTAAATATCACAGATGATCAGGTAAATTTAATCATGGCAGCCAAAATCATGATCACAATTAAAATTCGAGTAATTGTGCAGTCCTAACTAGACACTATACAGCATATCTCAGTTAGAGAAATGTTTCACAAAACTCAGTTTTGTCCAGATTATTTGAAACTATGCTTATGTTTATTGTGATATTAATTAAAATCTTATTTTTTAAAGGGGTGTACTCATTTATGTTGAGCACTGTCTGTATGTGTGTGTGTGTGTATGTGTATATATATGTATATATATATATTAATTTTAATTTATTTATTTTTAATGTGTCTATGAATTAATATATGTGTTAAATAAATGTGGTATTCATCAAACCTGCTTATTCTGCTCTTATATGTGTATGTTAAAGCATCCCTCTGTGACGTCACCTGTGTTCATTTGTGAAACATCCTGACTTGGTCAACATATGCATGTGTCCTTCCTTTACCACGGCGGTAGTCAGCTTGGGTGACAATTTTGTGATTTCTGTGAATGACGCCAGTAGGGGGAGCTCTCAGCTCATAGCTTACTCTGTAGTAAACTTGTAAGAGGCAGCATGGGGAAGGTTGCTGGGCAGTAGTGCAGACTGGAACATAGACACCCCCCCCCCAACCCTCACCCCTCTACTCTAAACCTTAACATATCCCGAATTCAAGTCCATTACTTGGATTTCTCCACTATTACAACATATGATAGAACGTTTGGGTATTTGATGCATTTTATCTGTTACTACCCACTTTCACACATTAAACATTGACAGTATGTGTGTTCACTTAAGATGCAGAGGTAGGCTCCTCATTTATGCAGGAGTCTGTCAATCAGTTATTGATTTCTGACAGAGATCATATTTACATTTCTCCTTCAATACCTCAATACATTAATATCTACACACCACTCAGCATCTTATTTCGCTGCACAGTGAATGCTTCCACATCTACTTTAATGATTAGTAATGTCACTACATCCAGTAAAAATATTAAATATTGAATTTGCTTTTTGCTTATACTCATCTATATACTATTTTACATCAGTTTCTGATGTCAGTCTTGCAGTAAAATCCGGGCTGGGCTACCTGTTTGATGTTTTACTGTCTGTTCTTTATCTGGTTAGGGTGTTTTTCTTTCTTCTTCTTTTTTTTTTTTTTTTTGCTTATTTCTAACAGATTTATTTTTTCATGATGTTCAAGTAGATCATGCATTTCTGAGGACGTGTCTGATTCCACTCAGGTAAAACACCTGTGTGTGGAGTGTATTTGGGTCATCCTCCACTTCACCACTCCTTACAGCAACAACAACAGCCAGATCTGCTCCGAGATACAAGTACAGATACTTTTTCCTCCCTGCAGTTCCCTTCTCCTGTCCCCTGTCGTTACTTGTTTCCGTGTGGGTCCCTGCTGGTGCGTGCGGGTCGTGTTGGTGCGTGGGTCGTGCTGGTGCGTGGGGCTGCGGGCTGTGCCGGTGCGCTCCTAGCGGCAGCGCCGTTGAATCCAAAAGGCAGACACGGAGAAGGAGGATGTTGAACTGACTTGTATGACTGTACATTTACAGCGCTATATCGCATGCTAAGCACATGGGTCTTTTGGGAGCGGGTTCCCTTAGTAATAAAACTACTTTTTGGGAATGTATGAGGGCTGCAGGCTGCTCTATAGTCCCACTACCATCCGTGCCATGTGTTAAAGTGTGGAGAAACCGCTGAAGATTTCCAAGGTGTCACAGACGCGCTTAAGACGCCGAGGACCTCCGGAGGAGAAGTGCACAACCTACGCTTGTTTTCCAATGTGGACTTAACATTTTGTGATCTGAGCGGTCTGTGAGGGGCAGGGTGTGCACTAGGTCATCTCGGACCAGACGCACAGATTGCGGATGAACTCACGGAGGAAGCAGGGATAACATCCAGAGGAGAGTTTGGTTGAAGGTTTTGTGGATATGGACAGCCCGAGCAGCTCCGGGTGACCCTCTGGTAAATGGATCCTCTCACTTTTTGGACACTGAAACTGGCTTTTGTCAGTAACTAGGACCTGTGTAACTCCCTGAGATCCGGACTAGACTTGGCTGTCATTTTGGACAGATTTTTCTGCAGTGAATTCGAGGATTTACGCGCCAGCCGTGGATGTTTAATATGCTAGTATGGGTCCGCTAGCGTTCATCCTTGTTGGTGGATTACTCTATTTTCAAGTTGATGGTAAGTTGTCTGCTGTAAATTGTTGAGTCCAACTTAAAAAATCAAACAGACAAAACAAACAAACAAACAAACAAATAAAAAAAACCTACAAACAAAACAAGCAAACATTCAGTTCCGTTGTGCATCTACTTCAGACTCTGCTTGTGGTACTCCACCCTTTATGTTCTAAACCTTACAAGCAATATTATTATTTTTTCTATTTTTCCCTACACCATTTCCACTGCTTTACACATGTACATCTATACATGTTTATTCTACAGCCTGTAAATTTGTTATTAGATAAATACATTAGTTACATCCCCTTATAGAGTGGTTTATAAATGTTTAAATAGATGTTTTGCGCATCATCTCAGGAGTTTATATCCATTGGTTATGATTAATTGAAAAATCTAAGTAGGTCAAACCCAAGTGCAGTGGACTGAATTCAACAGATTTCCCTGTCATGTCATAGTAATTGTCTTCCAGGAGGTTAAAATTAGGGCAGAGATGAGTTTTCCGTCTCTGGAAAGCAGACATGTGGTTCTGTTTTATTTTAATGTAATTCATATTACTCTATGGTGATAATGTTTAACTAGCTAGAAAGTGGTTTTAAAGACCCTTTTTTGGTTCTTTTTTTTTTGGTGGTGGGGTGATTTTTTTGGGTGGGGGGATTTTATTTTTTTTAAGTCTAAAGTAAAGTTAAATTCAGAATATTATGGCTACAGGTTATTTCTCTAAGGTAGAAGTGTAATATAATTTTCACTAAAAATGAGAATTTTTTTGGATGATGTTTTTAGTCTCATAGGCTACATTTATTTTAGACCTGTAGATAGGAGGTGGAGGTGGTTTAGGTGGCTGACTGGATTGTGTCTGTCTGTGGATGGGTCTGCTGTGGTCACTTTGCCATAGGATTTCATATCTGTGATTGTGCATTGTAGTGTGAACAGGTTTAAACACAAGCCAGGACAGTGCTGTAGTTTATTATTCCCATTTGTTTGATTAAGTTTTAATAATGATGATCTTGTTGATCGTAAATTAGATTGATACTGTTTAATTTCTTCAGCCAGAGTAGAGCCATGGCTTTCTCTGTCCAATCTACCACTGAGTGCTAAGTCAGCACCATTTTTTTTTTTTATGATTTTACAAGGCTTCCTGGGATTCATTGGCATACGAGGAAAGTGGTTTAATGGAAGAATTAAAACAGCCTCAACTGCAGAGTTAGTATGATGACTCACATCAATCATCAAAATGGGAAGGCTTAGGTGAAGGATTGGTCCAGTTTGTGACTGATTAGAATGATGGGGGGGATTAAGATACACTGCTTTTAAATATATAACCCTCAAGTCTTTCATTTTTGTGTAACTTTAGAATTGGACACACCTTTTTTCAGTTGTCTCATGCACACAAGATCATACACTCACACAAAGAGGGGCTTATGATCATAGAATGAGGAAATAATGGAACTAATGCTTCTGCCCGGTCACACACTGGCCATTATATCAGCAATGTGTTGCAATTGATGATTCACAGATGTGTTTGCTTTGTATTGTTTGTACAATGTAGGACTACAGTATGAAAAGCTGAGTTTTTGTTGTGACTGAATGTAAGAGCCTGCAAGGCCCCATTTTTTCTTTTCTTTCACCTGTCAACTCCCGGTTTTGTTCTTCATAGATGTGAGTTTTGGTTCTGAATTTCCTTAGATCATTGCCTTCTGTAGTGGAAAACCCATTCTTCTCGGATTTGAATATATTTCTTTTTTACTCTCTTTCTTTTACCTTTTTTGTGTCTTTCACTCTGTTCAGACAAACTCACTGGTTGCTAAGCAGTGGCTGATGGTATTACTAACCAGGGAGCACATCTCCCCGGGAGCAGTGCATCTTCCCAATCATTTGCTTGCCC
>JAPTGZ010000006.1:34818383-34834846 GCA_029814645.1 Fowleria isostigma | reverse complement strand
CCCCGTGTCCTTCCTATTTCTACCCCTCCATCCCAGCAGAACTCACCCATCACCCAGCCCTTTATTAGAGGTAATCTGAGGGTCCTTGGAGAGGGAGGAGCTTCCTCTAAGAGTCTACTTAGGCAGACAAAAAGGTTTGGAGTTGTATTCAGTGGGCAGCGTAGCCAACAAAGCCCAGCCTTGTGAATGGCGTCAGTCACTGTTTAGTGTGCTGTGATTAATACTGCTAGTGTGATAGTGTGAGGGGAGAGAAAAGGTGAGATGGAGTCAGAAGGGGAAGAGAATGAGTTGTGTTGTGCTTGGTGTTGCAAGGCCTGCAGGAGCGGTGGGACTGTTCTGAGACCTGAAAGAAGACTGTGTGTATGTGAGCCAGAGGTGAAAGAAAATATTGATTTACTTGAGTATCACACAATTTTGTTTGGAGATACTGTATCAGTCCAGATGTGAAGACATTACTTTCTTTCATGTGGTCATTCAACCCTCAAAGACCTAGAACTCTTTTTGTGGTGACTTCCAAATGATTTTTTTCCCTCTATATTCAACATGTATGTCTAGGTCCTCTTCTGCCTAGGTCCTCATTCTTCTTGGTAGAACTAAACAAGTCTCTTGGATGAGAGACAAAACATTTTGAAAAGAGCTAAACAAGTCCAGTTGAACAACTACCTCTACATTCAGTCTTTCCCAAGTGATTTATCCCCATCTATTACAATGTTACCTTGTGTATTTGTCAGTGAAAACCAGGTATTTTCCTTTTATTGACTGATCATGTTGATGATCTTAAAAGCTCAGAGTATATTTGAAGGGTATTATATCAAAAGTTGAGAAAAAGGGACTTTTTCAGCACAATATGCTATTAAATGAACATAAAGATAAACATCGACAACCGCTGTCATTTGTCAAACTGTGGGTTTTTATTGTTAAATCAATAATACAGAATATGACAGTGTTTCTGCATTCAGTCTGGAGCCTCTGAACCTCTAAATGGAATGTATCTGATACCACTGAAAAGTAAGAAAAAAATGCATTTTGCCTGAATTATCTATATGTATTAATAGGATTGGTTCAGAAGTTATTAAACATTTCAAATCAGAATGCTTTTGTGTGGCTGTTTAAGTCTTTGAGGGTAGTTTTTTGTAAAATTTCATTGAAAATTTACAATATATCACAATATTGATATTATTTAGCTGCCCTTGTATTATGGTTTACAACATTTAATTGATTAATTAATTAGTTGTCAAGTGTTAGATTAATTGCCAACTACTTTGATATTTCGTTAATCAATGTAAATTAGTGAATAATGAAGAAAACAGTCTAGATTCTCTGATTCCATCTTCTTTCTTGATTTTCTGCTTTGTTTACTCCTACATGGGAGCAAAGTGGTGTATGAACCAAGTGAGACATTTTTGGATGACGTGATGACATTTTATACCACTGCGTAAACCACAGGCTAATCAATTTATCAAGACAGTGATAGACAGATTAGTCGATAATGAGAATAACTGTTACTTGGAGACCCTAATCATGATGTAATGCCCCATTCTTGCCAAGCTTTAATGCAGGCAGGGTTAGCAGACTTTATGGAGAAACTGGTTAAATTATTTTTCCAGGAATAAACTAGTCAGCAGCTGTTTGGTTATCTGTTATAGAACATGCTTTGCATAGTGGACATGCACTCCTGACCTTTTGCTATTCTGAGGTCTTCTGCATGCTTGAGTCTGATGTAGGAGCTGCTGAAATCATGTCCAACCTGGGTGACACCCCGTGAGGTGCTGAAATACAGTCCAACTTAAATCTGTCTAAAAGGATATAGAGACGGTTGCTCTGGCTCTTTTGTGGCCTAGAGAGTGTGCAGCTCTGAGCTCAGCAGCGGGGCTGTGGTTTCACTAATGCTGAATCAAGAGAAACTCAAACCCTGAGAGTGTTTGTGTGCATCAGGGGAAGCGCGAGGGGAGATAGAGACAGAGAGGGTGTAATCAAATCTAAAAAATTGAGAGAAGAGTTGTTTAACAACACAATCTTTTAAAGGGAAATGGCGGGGATGAGGCTTTATTATCAAAGCACCCTGGAGACTAACTGCTCTGTTGATGGTCATGATTGAATGAGAAAGGTTTATAGTACTGCCCTATAATGGAAAGTAAGCCCAGATTAAAATAGTCTAAGTGAATGATGAGGCAGGCTGAGGTCACTGTGTAAGAGCCATAGCAATGTCTCGCCCCAAATGTGATTGTTCTGCTCGAGTTGGCAGCGTTTAGGCAGCGTTATTGTAATTGCGGTTCATTTGCTGGAATAGCAGTGCTGTAATGATGAACCTTCATGTGAGATCTACAGGAAGCTCAACTCCACTGTCTCCCACGGTCTCATCACTGTCAAACGAGTCGTCTCCCTCTGCATCAGAGCTCACCACTGTTTATTCTCTGATTAACATCAAAAATGAGCGGAGAGTAAAGACAGTGAGACCCAAAGGTGGTGATCATAAGAGGAAGTGAATGAACAGGAAACAAAAGCATTAGAGGAGGTGAGCGCTTGTACGCATCACCCGGCACCGCAGTGACCACTGACACGGGCCTGTCTACTTCTATAATATTTTAACAGATAAGTCAACTACTCTGTAGATTACGTTTCAGCAGCAATCACTTTATGCACTATGGATAGAACAGTCTAAACTACTGTCTCCAAAGCTGTTTTAAATCCTTGGCTCTCACTACTTAATAATTTTACATGTTAATTGTGCAGAGGTGGAAAAGAAAATGTCAGCGTCAGACAATGCACATGGCTGGTTTTGTTCAGCGGTGAGACCAGCAGAATGTAAGGGACTTAATACCACTTTCGCTGTTTTACCTCCGCTTTATTAAGCCCCAGCCAAGCATACCTCTGACATTTACAGAGCAGAAAAAGGGGCTAATGTCTTGATGCTTTCGCCTGGAGAAACAAAGACAAAAAAGATTACAGCAGGAGGAGATAGAGGTTTAATGCTAACAGGTAGCGCTAGTAAAGGATAAGTATCTCTTGTGATATGATTTATATTTTTAATCCTCCAAAGTCTCATCTCATTCTCTGCTTTTTATCCTCTCTCTACCCTTCTCTCTCACACATGTATATATACACACTGCTGTGTTCCTTTATGAAGGTGGACTTCTGACACTGAGGAGTCGGTTGTACACCTGTGATGGCGATATATTAGGAGTGTGTGTGTGGATGTCTTCAGAGGGATATGATGAATTGAACATGCTGACTGGGGCAAAGCAAACGTCCAAGGCTTTCACCTGCCTCACACACCTGTACTTACAGAATACACACCTGTGCTTACCCCCTCTGGGCCCCAAAGATAGGGAAATAATCCTGGCTCTGTTTTCTTAGTGCCTCTATTTAACAAGAGGCTGATAAGGAGTGTGATGCAGGCTGACGGGCAGAAAAAAGGTGATCTAATTACTGCTTTATAAGCCCTGATGATTAGATAATAGTAACCAAACCCTTATTGATTATTGGGAAATAACAAGCCAGCAGTTGCAAACCCAAGATACCTCAGGGTAATGCAGATTACTCAGTTGCAGTGTGGATGTGACAGGCATACATATCCACACAACACGATCACACTAAGAGCAAAATGTAGATAGGAAGCCAGGTTTTACTCAAAGCCTGTAAAATATACATTAGCTGGTTGTTATTGTTTTAGTTTTGCTCACTACACTGAAGCATCATGTATATTTACTCCAAATGCCGCCATTGTCTTCTCTTTACTCCTGGGACTCCTTTCCATGCTCGCTTGTTAAATCGTTAACCACAACGCAAAATACATCCATATAACGCATGTTTTGTTATCTTGTTCCTGGGTTCACTCAGTAATTTGTTAACTCCAACCCAACGCAAAATCTGTTATCCCATTTCTGGACCAGTTGGTTAAAAGTCTGCGCTCGTTGTGCTGCGTTACAGGGCTGATTTTAACGAGGATATGCGGAGGTTTACGTTAGAATGAGAATGTATTCTTGTAACTTCATTTTACTCTATTTCTGTAAGGTATTTTCTTTTATATTATTTATACTTGAAAAAAAAAATTTAATACACGTTTGATAATATCTGTGATAGGGATGTAACAATTACCGGTATAATGATAAACCGCGGTAACATTCCCAACAGTTAGTAAAATACATCCACCAGTTAGTATTACCATTTCAATTCTAATTATCATGAAAACTGTGATCAATTACCACACTTTGAAAACTCCCGGTAATTCTTAAATACTTGCACTACAAATTTGTTTACATGTGGTTGTGTTGTTCTTATATCCACATTATTTTGCTTAACGTTGGTGTATACACATTTGATTTCTACCAAAGTAAATATGCTGACATTTTTACATTTTAATCTCAGGTGAACAACAAAGTACATTGTGCATGTTATTAGTTTTTTTCTAAAAAAAAACAAAAAAAAACTTGGTTAACTTATTTCAGTGTGTGTATTAGTACTTTTTGGACATTTTGAGAACATTTCAATAATACTGCGATTATAATGATAACTATGCTAATTGTGGTCACAATACCCATGATATGAAATTGTCATACATCCCTAATCTTTGATGATATCAGATTATTCCCCTGGACATTTTGCACTGACAAAAACGAATTTATTGTGTGAGGATTGATCTGCTCATTGAATTGTGTTCTCTGCATCGATGTATGGATATAGATTACCTCAGGACATAGTACAACAGAGGACAGAGTGTGTGTGGCTTTGAGAGATGGGGGAATGGATGAGAGCAGCATGGGGGCGGAGCCAGTGTGTGTTTGTGTGTGTGTGTGTGTGTGTGTGTGTGTGTGTGTGTGTGTGGATGAAGGAATGGAGCAGAGTTAAGTTTTCTATGCATTCTTTTTGTCCTTTTGTTCTGCGTTGTTATGACCAGCAGTAATCATTTAGAGTTCTATTAATAAAGTCACCAGTCTGGAATAACTCGGGTTATCCATAGGCGTCCAGCCAGATACTATATTCACATATATTGTAGTAACTCTTCATCCTAACCATACTGCTGACAGATTCATTAATTTGGGGGAGAGAAAAGTGTGTAATGTGTTTCTTTTAACATATTATGTATATTAAAAAAAAAAAAAATCTTTCATAATAGTGGCGGATTGAGCAAAAGATGGACGGGAGGTGCAGGAGAATGGTGGGGTCGGAAGCAGGTGGGGGTTCAGTGGAGTAAAGCCAATCAAAGTCAACATGATGAATTCTTCAAATCACATAAAACTGTATTATTTATTTATTCATTTTATCATACATTAGTAACATTTATACATAATGAATACTTTTGGAACCAAGGAAAAAAGAATTGTCTTCAATAAGGTCGTCCTCAGTTATGGCGAATTCCAATGCATTCCAAATAATGTAATCTTACAACACCATATAAACCAGGTTCCCATCCAGCCCGTGGGATGAATTTGCAAAGTACAAAAACTACACTGAAGATATTAACACAGTCAAGAATGTCAGACTCGTTTTAGAGGTTCCATGTACAGAACAATGTAATCTCAATGAAAATAATAGCATAATAATCTATAAATAATGATATTTAATGTGAAAAAAATTACATTATACATATAAATAATGACAACTCCAAATTTTCTCTTGGTTTTAGTCTAAAAATATTTTGTTAAACTATGAAAATATTGACATTACAAACTATCCTTTGACAATAAAATGTGAATAACTTGAGCAATGATTTTGTTTTAGTCTAAAACATATTTTGTTAAACTATGAAAATATTGACATAACAAGCTATCCTTTGAAAATAAAATGTGAATAACTTGAACAATGATGACCTGAAATGTCTAGAGGAAATAAAGTGCAATTTTAATAATAATATGCCTGTCACTAAATGTTTTGGGCCTTTGTAGATCAAATCCGTAATGCATTTGATTTTTCTTAAGAAATACATATTTTTTTAGGTTGTTCACATCTTTTTGTTTGGCTAGTTTGTAAAATGTAAATATTTTCATAATAAAATGTTATTTGCACTAAAATAAAGAGAAAAAATTGGAGTTGTTATTATTTATGGGCTATTATGATATTATTTTACTGGTCCAGCCCACTTAAGGACAAATTGAGTTGAATGTGGCTCGAACTAAAATGAGTTTGACACCCCTGATATAAACTTTTGTCAAAAATGCATCTCCTTGAAATGGAAGAGGAAACAGTGGGAGCGGAGGTGTTTGTTCATTTGTTTGTTCGTTAATAGTTGCGATAACACTAACAAACAGAACCAGCCCAGAAACTGATTTTGCATTCATTAAGCCTCTGTATTCACTACACCATTTATAGCTCACTATTTGTGTTGAAAGGTGCGTTAAAGGGTGTGCTAAGGTTATGTTCGCTAGTTAATGTAAAAACGAGCCCGTTGGTTGTGTGGTGGTAACCTTCAGATTGAAGGGAGGGTTGTTGGGATGAATGATGAAGAGAAGTACAAACAACTACAAACCTGCACATGCTTATGGGTACAGACCTTACACAAGTAGAAGAGAAAGACACTGGACAGTAGGGTTCTCCAAAAGGAAAATGAACTGAATGCAGAAATCAACATCTGACATGTTGGATTCATTCTAATCACTATTTAGTTAACAGGCCTGTTATTGGTACATTTAGACCATTTAGACCAGGGGTGTCAAACATACAGCTTGTGGATCAAAACTGGTTTGCTGAAGGGTCCAATCTGTGTCGTGGGGTGAATTTATGAAATGTAAAGAATCAAGAGTGTCAGGTTTTATGTCAGGTTCCACATACAGCTCAATTCAATCTCAAGTGGGTTGGGCCAGTAAAATATTATCGTAACCCATAAATAATGACAACTCAAAAATTTTTCTTTTTGCTTTTGTGTAAAAAGTAGAATTATTCAGATCATATTGGGCTGTATGTGGCCCCTGAACTAAAATGAGGTTTACACCCCCGATTTAGACTAATCTCGGGTATATTTATTTCCTCGTTCCCTCTCGTTCTATGTATTCAGTAGCCAGCGTAGTTGTTCTTCATAGTCAAGAGTTTGGGGTGACAGTCGTACCTGAACTGAGCTGAGTGTCTCACCAGTGTCTTCAAGATGAGGTCAGGTCTGCTGATAAAAATGCATGAGCTGTCTCTCGGTGTGAGATGTGTGAAGATGGACAGCCAGAGCACGATGCTTGAGCACACATTCGTCACACACAGCAGCAGTCCAGCGCGGTAGTAATACTGCTCAGAGTGGTGAAGCCAGTGAATAAGTGTCTTGTTCCAGCATCTCTACCCGCAGCGTAGTATATGGATCCTTTCCTCCTTTAACCCAGCACAAAATCCAATCCTATATGACCACCTACAAATTCAGAACTACACATCAGTACTTCCTGAACTGGTGTATAAGTGTGGAAGCAGACTTGAGGGAGAGCTTTCCAACATCCATACAAGGCCTTTTTTTTATTATATTGCACATAGCATAACATACTCTTATGTTTCTTGATATGTCTCTAGTATATTAAGTCCTTATCTGATAATAGGACGATAAACTCTTGGCAGTGTACTTACATAGGCTTTATATACATTGATACATTTTGGTTTTGGTTATGTGGGGGAAATATTATTATGAACCCCCACAACCAGATTTAACTCCACTCATGTCATCAGAGATTCAGTTCAGTTCAGAGCAATTCAATTCAGTCATTGTCATAAAAGACAGAGACATCAATAGACCACCCGATCGCTGGCATCACACCTAAGTACAACCAGTGCAAAAGCTTATCCTTAAAATGCATAATGGAATCCCTCATATATCTTAGATATATTTACAGTGTTATATATTGTTAACATTACAAAATTTTTCTCAATATCTTAGATTTCAAAGAATTGTAAAGATATTGAGAAAAATTTTGTAATACATTCATTAAAATAAACTGTTACAGTTGTTGTTCTCACAGTTGCCTGCAATTACATCATGTTTTGTTTATTAATATTAATGTTTAATGTTACTTGAAGCTATTTCATTAGA
The DNA here is from genome assembly GCA_029814645.1 of Fowleria isostigma. Classification (NCBI taxonomy): domain Eukaryota; kingdom Metazoa; phylum Chordata; class Actinopteri; order Kurtiformes; family Apogonidae; genus Fowleria; species Fowleria isostigma. Next base: position 34,826,850 of record JAPTGZ010000006.1, on the reverse strand, counting down.
ATGAAACAACATAACATGAATAAACATAACTAAACATACTGTAAATAAAAGTTTGATACAGTGCTTGGTCTGTAAATTATTTTCATTGGCAAATGCTGTAAAAACAGCAACTTCCATGATCCTAAACTACTTCATAATACCATGAAAATACATCTGTTGTTATTGTTTAACTGACTTTTGATTCATTCCACTCAGTGCTTTTATGGAAAGATACCACATCAATAAATACATAATAAATCAAAATACATTAAGGTGCATGTCAGTGTTGTGGATGGGACTGCTGTAAAAACAGGGCATCATGCTGCTTTTGAAAACGGAGTCACTGTGAGCAGGGGTGAGTTGATTTACTGTACATAATGGCTCCTGGTGTGGCTGGCTTTGTGGTCTCAGTGCAGAACATGGCAGGAGCCAAGTGTCACAGCCATTGTGGCGGAAAGTACAAAAGCCTTAATCACATCCTTGAACGTTTGAACTCTCCAGTTTCACTTCCAGGATGGTGATGATTTTTCTGGAGAGCTGCTCTCAGACATTTGTCATTTAGAGGCCCCCATAGCACGGCCAGTGGTGGAGTTATGAAGTTAAGGAGCAGCAGTGGTGGGCTTATGTGTGTGTGTATGTGCTTGTCGGCACTATTAATAACCATCAAAGCCCATTGTTTATGTGTTAGCATGGATATATGGGTCTGAGTAAATTAAATAAGTCCTTCATCCACTTCCTAGTGGCACCTATGACCCCATAGCCCTAAGCCAGACCAGATGAAGTGTCCCACTGAATAGAAATTTAATAAATCACATTTTGACTTTCTATGCTGCACCTTAAAAAAAAAAAAAGAAAACACAAACGGCAAGCCATAAGTGCCATTTCATTACCTCACCCAGCACCCAGTTCATCACTTGGATTCATGATGCAGCCCTTATTCCTTACATTCATGTGGTGGCTAAGGACCAGTGGAGTGGTTGGTTGGAGGTGGTAACTGCTCTCATTGACATGCAGGCACACTGCAGTATGTTCACTATAGGTCAGCACCCAGCACACCTCCAATTATGCACTCATTTCTCAGGCCTGTGTATCATGGGTACCTGAAGACCCTCTCCTCCACCATCATTTCTAAAGCAATAAAGCCCTTCTTTCCTCCTATTGAATCTGCTGGGGCGGCTCAGCAGTGCACATAAAAAGATTACAATACTTGAGGGAGAATCAGATGATGCCATTCATTTCATTGCCCTACCCACAGGAAGAAGTGTTTAGACTAACCCACAGACACACATAAATGGGCCAGAAAAGCTACAGCATAAACAATTTTCTTAATCTAAACACTTTATATTAAGGTGGTTGTGCTAATGTTGTTTTAATTAATAGCTAATAACAGCACATAGCATGAGCTAATGGATTTATTAACCTTAATTAGACATTGTTTCAATGTTTGATCCAGTAGGTGCAAAAAGCAAAGCTTAACAGGTATGATAAATGCATAATAAATGCATAGACAAAGCAACCACACAATAAAGCATGTATTGGCAAAGCAATAGAAGGTCTAACTTCAGTTTGTAATAATATAATAAACCACTTGTTCAGCAGCCTTAACTTTTTATATATGTTCATTATGCTAGTTATGTCATTCATAGTGTTTAAACATATATTTATATGACGTCAATAAACTTTATATAAGAATAAGTAAGAGTTTTTTTATCTATTAATTTCAGCCTTAACATGTGTAATTCTCATTTTTTTTAATTTATTCTGTACATTTATAGAGGTTAAAATAGCCTTTGATAATTGTGCTATATCATCACCTTTTTTTGATGTCCTTTGAGCAACGTCTTTGCAAGTGGACAATAACAAGGGAGTCTTACTCATACAGTTTCACTCCTGTATAATTACTCCTCACTCTAGGATTCAATTCCTGGACTCTTCACACAAAAATGTGCATCTTTAATATATAGTTCTGCTGACATAGTTTAAAGCAAATGCAGGAAAGAAAATGCCTGATCAAGAGCTACTCTGAGTGTACAGTAAATGGTATGCTTCAGTGTCCCTGGTATTGGAAATCATTTAATGTACATCACAGTTTAGTGTCCCGACCACCGGCCTGACACTCCCATAGACGTAGCGCTCTCACCTACACACTTTTCCTGTAAAGGGAAACTGAATCATAGCATGGATCTTTTCCTTTTCTCCTCAAGTCTCTTGTTTCACGTTAGCAATCTCAGTTCTTCTCAGGAAGGCCATCTGCTGAAAAAGAGATAACATTGCACTTACTGTTCATTACAAGCGATAGCAGGATGAAGAGTGAGAATCAGGGTACAACAACAAAAAAAACGAGGGGGAGGCTGTTTGAAATGCAAGCTATGTGAATCAGCCCTTTGCAGCAGAATCAGATATTCAGTTTCCCACAGTTATCTATTTATATATTCTGACTCCAGTGGGGAGAGAGGGCAAACACACAGATGCAGAGTCAATATGACCCCACCACACCAATGCCCGAAATATATTCTTTGACTGAAATACTATCAGATATTTGTTGGAGGGAAGCATGGATGCAGTGAGAGGTTGAGAGGACCTCCTAGAATTACCCCTGTGCTTGCTTTCAAAGTATAGATCTTAGCAGGAGAAGGGAGGGGGGGGCAGCATGCAGAGCATTGAGGTGGAACAGAGACCATCTTGCAGGCTTGCTAGCTTGCTAGCAATGAACACCGTCCTTTTGTTGCAATAGAAGATGAAGCGGGACAATCTGCTCTATGCCTGTGAACACCCCTCATTACTCTTTCTTTACTCTGATATGTATCCCAGGCTGTATGCAGTTGGCTGGGACAGACTCAGGCACATATAGCAGGTTGTCTTTAGTGACACCTCCCTGAGATGAGCCTTGTGTCTGGTGCTGGGCTATACTTGAGTTCATGTGCTGTGACGCCACTGACAGCCTGCTGTAAAGAAGATGAATCTCGGGTGCAGTATAGGCTGCCTGCAAGTGTCACAGTAGGCCAGTGCAGAGGCGTGGACGGCCAGTAACATCATTCTGTCGCCACCCCCAGTTTCCCCCGCCGCTTTCTCACATTTCCCCCCTGATGACATGATGGATATGACTCCGTCACCCTAACAGCAGGGGTAGGATGTAAGAGGACAGGGCGCAAGTGAGGGAGACAGAGAGATATCAGGAGGTGGAGATATATGGAGGGAAGGAGATGTAGTGGGAGGTTGAGGAGAGAAAGAGAGAACCAGCACAAGTGGGAGGTTGGGAAGAATCCTCCAGAATGGACAACATGGATCTACTGCATTATTCATTCCCTCTGAAATTCTTTGAAGTTTTTTGTACGTTTTTATATTCACTCAGTTCACCACGTTTGACCACTTTGGGTCTGAAAACCTCCAACCATTTCCACATTATAGTGCTGCTGCTTCTTGGCTGGACCTTAGTTTCCATGTTTGATATTTTATGGACCCTGTGTGAAGTGAACTTTTTTTGCCTTGGTCAGAGGTTGGGTTGCCATTGGTTACCTGTGATCAGCGCACATGTCTGTTGGCAGAATAACTAATATCCCTTTGGGGAGCCCTTCCTTTCATGCTCTGACTGGGACTGGTGCGTGTATTGATTTGGTTGGTGGGCTAGGATTTCTCCAGGGAGCTAATAAAAATAATTACAAAAAGATCATCAAAAGCCTGACCTTCTGTTGCACACATGAATAAATATGTGATAAAGATAATAGAAATGAGTCTGTCTACGTGTGTGGTCACTGGAAGAGGTTGAGAACAGATAGTGGACTGCTGTGATAATGGGCAGGATTGGCTGTTTTTCTTTTTATGTGTCACTGACAAACAAATTGTGATGGTTGTTTTGAAGACATAAAGAAATCCTCTTTACAGTGTTAAAGCACGCTCTAAAACTGCGTTGCATCCGATTTCAGTGAAGCTGACACAAGTAGACTGAAAGAAAAGACAGAAAAGAATCAGCTTCTGGTTCAGTAATCCCTCTCTGATTTCATTCTCTGTGTGCTTGTTTGTTTGTTCTCTGGTTCCTGTTTTCCTCCAGGAGTGGATGACTGCACAGCAGTGGTGAAAAGTAATGGTGGTGTTATTGCAGACAGGGGGAAACACAGCATTTTGATTGGAGCGTGTGCCCTGAGACCCAGTGAAGTGCACTCGCCTCAACTCAGAGAGCACTTGATTGCACAGCACCAATGATCGCATTAAAAGGGCAACAGAAAGCCCATTTACCGTAAAGAGAGAGAGAAAGGGGGCCCAATAGGAAGCTGAAAATTGACTTTCACTTCTGTGTGGAGATTGGACTGATAGGTGGGCAGTGTGAGAATACATCCGGATTTTTATTGGATCTTCCTGGTTACCACACATTTGGGGGCATGACCAGGACAATACAGTTACACACATACAAACACAAGAACAAATATTTGGGGTTTTATGAAGGAAATATTTTCTCAGTCACCAGCACATTTTATGCATTGAGGCTAAGGAGTATTAAAATTCTGCTCTTTAAAAACATAATCTGTGGCATCTGGATGTGATTTTAAACTTACCTTCCTCTGCACCTGAGTACCTCCAAACTGTCCAGTCACGTCTGGCCTTCTGCACAGCTTTTCCTGGCAGTGAAAGGACAATTGTGGAGGCATCTGCTGTGTTGATTTCCACAGGAAAGAGGAGAGCAGATGGAGATTCAAGGTTTAAGTGATTAGAAAGCAGTAGATTGGAATACAAATTGGATTTAAAGAAATTAGACTGATATAAATTGAATGCAGTCACCGCAGTTGAGTGCTGTGCGCGCGCACTGGTCTTAGTGCAAAGCCACCGCAGGGTCCGTGGATTATGGAGAAAGCAGATGCTCCAATGAGATAAGAATAAATGTGCATTTGACACTCTGTGGTAGGGAGATGGGGGTCTTCATGTCTGTCTTTTATCTTGCCCTCCATTTATCAATGTCACAGTGTTAATTACTGCTTCATTTATTAAGTCACTCAGGGGCAGAATGCAAACTCACCTCTTTGCCCCTGCTCAAAGAGTGAAACTGGCTGTTGGCTAGGTCACTGTTACCTGCTACTGAAGGAAGAGACTGCATAAAAAATGCAGACAGCATAGTGGAGGTTTTCTGTCCACCATCAATAGTACATCTTTTCACAAGATGCCAAGCAGATTAGATCAGTGGGTTATGCACTCTGGGAGCGGGATATCACCAGCCCCTTTACTACAAACCCCCATCTGTGCCCCCACTTAGAGCAAGACACTAGGCCCTGATCAGTAATCAATGGCAGGAAAATGGAGGGAATTAGCCCAAATTAGGAAGAAGAGAGAACAGACTACCTCCTGTTCAGGGGTCAATACACCACTGTCTGATGCCTGATCCCTGTTAAGACCAATGATGAACTGGTGCACGTTAACACACAAAAATGCATGTGTCTGCAAGTATATCTTTGTGCTTGTTAGAACTGAATTACTTGCAAAATTGTTAATTAGAATGGTAATTTTTGCTATTTATTTTAACCGAAAGACAGTACCAACATGTAGATGATGTAATTTTTTTTTTTTTTTTTGCCAAACAAGTGTTACCTCCCTACAACTGCATCTTCTCTATACTGGATAAATTACACTGCTTTTTTTTTTATAACAGTATGCTGTGATACATTTTACATGCATCAAAGAACTGCATCTCCTGTGATTTGGATGTTGCAGTTTACCATATTGCGACTTTGTTGATATTTTGATGAATTGTTCAGCCCTAATGTGCATGTGTGTATAGTGTTTGATTGTGTGTGCACATTCATCCGCCACAGTTGGAGTCTTTGAAGTGTATTTTCTGCTGACGAGTGGGTTTCTACCTGGCTAGTCCTTCTGCTTGGAGACGTTTTTTGGGCAGAAAAGACCAGGGTACAGCCTGTCCCAGCTTCCCTTGGGAGATTTGAGTATAAGGGGTAGTGGAACATGTGCACAGCCGACCAAACAAAGAGCTGGAAACCTCCAATGTTTTGCCTTCACCTCTTTATGCTGAAATTAGTCCTTACTTGGGCACAAAGAGCTGTGTGGTACACTACTGCACTGTGCACCAGGCATCATCCTATTACCAGTGCTCTGCCCCGGGGAAGGGCACAGTCATCAACTCGGCTCAATCACACGCACACCTGCATCAACTAATTTTAAGACAAAGAGCCCAGCACTTGACTTAATTTAACAGTGACTGGTTAACATTTTGCTGCCAAAGGAGTCAGAGTTATTGATGGGGTATTGAATGTGATTCAAAAGAAAGCGGCTGCTGGAAAAGTATGCCTTTCCCCAGTTCTCTGTACTGCCTTTGATTGTGTGATGCTGGATCAAACTCTTTGATTGTTGCACAGTTCCCAGAGCCTCTGTGATGCAAATGTGTGTGTGTGGCCAACAGCATCTTATCTCCATCGCAAAGACCTGGTCACAGAAACACACAGCACTCTGACTTATGGAACATTATCTTAACTACCAGACTCCCACAGCTCACCCACTGCTGACCCTAATGAAAAGGAGTGGGCCAGTGTTTTCAGCCGTGGGGGGATTAGGATTTGACACAAGCCTGGTCCCTGGCACACATCACACATTGACTTCTACAACGGACGATGCAACAATTTTACTTGTCTGCGTCCAACTGAAAAACAAATGTATAATTTGTGTATGCGCAGTTGGTTGCTATGCCTCATTTTGCTGTTCACCCTTGGGTCCAATTACCCACAAACCTTTGCATATAGGTTTTAGAAGAGCAGATGGCTGGTTCTTGACTTGCCTGGATTGGTGATTAAAGGGTTTGGTGTCAGATTTTTCACATACTTTCAAGAAAATACATGCGATTTCATCAAGTTCCCAATGCTGAAGTGTTGATTTTACTTTAATTTCAGTTGGATTTTAATGTTTGCTCGTCTGTTAAAAATGTTTTGCTTTAGTTCCATTTATAGTGACTTTTCGGATGCCTTTTTCATACTGCATGAGCTCATTTTCATATAACTTTAATTATTTAAAGTCCACAACTAATTGCGTCTCATTTCCTCCAGGATCCCGTCTGCGCCAGGAGGACTCCCCACCCCGGATTGTGGAACACCCCTCTGACCTGATCGTATCCAAAGGGGAACCTGCCACTCTTAACTGTAAAGCAGAGGGGCGGCCGACCCCGACGGTGGAGTGGTACAAGGACGGGGAGCGGGTGGAAACGGACAAAGATGACCCACGTTCTCACCGCATGCTTCTTCCCAGTGGTTCGCTCTTCTTCCTTCGCATTGTTCACGGACGCAGGAGCAAACCGGATGAGGGAGCTTACGTCTGCGTGGCCCGGAATTACCTTGGAGAAGCCGTCAGTCGCAATGCATCTTTGGAAGTAGCATGTGAGTCAAAAGCCACCTCTTTTCCCTCTCTTACTTTACGTTTATAATATTAAGTCAATTGGGTGGACAAAAGGGGTCCTGGTCCAGAGGCTTCAGATAATGGAAAGACTTAATTTACATTAAACACAAGAACATTGAGAGATAAACTGATGATTACTTGTTGATAATGTACAGTCATTATATGTAGAGGAAAATTGGTTTGTCTTTACCATGAGAAATAACAGAAAACAAATCAGAATTTAATCGAGGCATCTTGATTCCTGTGTTTTCAATTTACAAATGCTGTAATAATTTCCTGTTGGTCTGTAAGGGACAGTTAAGCTCTGCTGCACTCACACACAGAGTGACATTGTTCAGAGAATAATGAATTGCAGAGAGGGAGCATTTGAAACGGGTGTGATGTATTTATAACTCAAGGGAGTCTTATTGAAGTTGTCTGCAGACCTTTGAGTTGGACATAAAGCTACTGTCAAGTCGCATGAGAAGGACATGCTGGCATGGCAAACATAGGTCCCTCACAGGTGAGTGGGGGTAGAACGACAGGCACAGATCAAAGTCCTGATGGACATTCGAGACAGGCAGCCTGGACTGTGTCAGTGAACACTGACAGGAAGAACCTGAGCTGTGGATTAAATTACCTTTGAAGATGAGCCTCCCCCAGCAGAGTCAGGCAGGGCTTCCTATGGAGCGGCTCCCAGGGACTTGAAACTGCCCAAAGGGTGGAGCAGAAAACCTCCATGGCCTTATGTTGCATTACCAGTAATGCTATGAATAACCTTAGCAGAGCTATATATAGTTTCCATCTAGTGGTGTAGGGAATATTGACTTGTTTTTTTCATATATACATGTCTACTAGAATCTAAGTCTACTAGACAAGCTTAGAGAGAAAGATTCCTATTACCTTTTGAGAGAGAAACTGGATTTTTACACGACAAATTAGCGGACAGGCCTCTTGAAAAATTCATTCATTCATTCATTCATTCATTTTCTGAACCCGCTTTATCCTCATTAGGGTCACGGTGGTCGCATGGAGCCTATCCCAGCTATTTAAGGGCGAAGGCGGGGTACACCCTGGACATTTCGCCAGTTTATCGCAGGGCTGACATATAGAGACAAACAACCAC
>JAPTGZ010000006.1:34799920-34818283 GCA_029814645.1 Fowleria isostigma | reverse complement strand
CTCACATTCACACCTATGGACAATTTAGAATTACCAATTAACCTATCAGTGCATGTCTTTGGATGGTGGGAGGAAACCGGAGTACCCGGAGAAAACCCACGCAGACTCGGGGAGAACATGCAAACTCCACACAGAAAGGTCCCCCCATGCATGGTCCGGGGATAGAAAAATACAGTCACCAAATTAAATAGTGACTGTAGTTTTGCAGTGATTCTTAAGATCAGTAGCAAGGTAAGAAGTTGGTTTCTGATTCTTGGGAAATGGACTTTATTTGTTGAGGAAGAGGGGGGTTGGTCTCCGCCTCTGATCCAGTCCCCTCCTCTCATGAGGGCCCCCCCAGCCGCCCCTCAGGTGCTAACTGCATGACAGCAGGTTGATCTATCGATCGGTGTAAGAGGGCTCTCCCAGCCTAAATGAAAATTCATGAAAAATTGATGAAGTCCCCAGATTATTTTATTCTTCCCCTCTCAAATTGTTTCTTGGTATTTCTTTTCAGGACCCCCCCCCCCACACACACACACACACACACACACACTCACACACATACACATCGTTCTGCCGTTCTCATGTGGGTTCAACAACTGTCGTGGTTGAATAGAGGTACCGACTGCTTGAACGGCTTAAAGATGAAGGGTGAGAGGTCAGGAGGCAGGCGAATATGGGGATAAGGAGGAGCTAAAGGAAGAGTTAAAAACATAAACACATGTGTGATGGGAGTCACTAGTGATCCAGGCTAAATAAGTGGAGCCCTGATCTCCTGAGCCCTGTAACATTTCAGCAGAAATTTACCTTTAGTGACCTAATGTCTCTCAATGTACAGACCTAATGTCTCGCAATGTTTTTTTTTTTTTTTTTTTGTTAGCTCAGTGCAGCTACACTATTGCCCCAACTTTTACAGCTTTAATTACCTTGCACTGTTAGCTTTAGGTCAATTTACTTTTCCTTCTCTGTTGTATATGTAATACGATAGAAGAAAAAATTATGGCACGGTTGATAACTTTTCCACGGTCGAATGATTCCTCTTCTCTGCATAAATAACATGTATCACCTTAACTTAAGATAACTCCTCAGAATTGACTTAAAGGTTCAAATTTCATCTCCTGCCTGCTACCTTGAATAACATACTAAATCAAACCTATCTCATCTTTTTCAGTGCTGATGTATTAGTGTATAAATTAGTGATGTATTAGAAATATGTTAGTCTTTTTAAACATGGTTAAAATCAAGTCCAGTCTCCAATTTGTAGTTCTCAATTTATACAAACACCAAGCCACTTCATACAGTTTTGCTCATATTGACCTGATGTGACCTGATGTGAAAGACTCACAGCCAGAGAATGACAGCAGTGACCTCATTGAAACTGAGCATGGGTGTAGCAGATGGTTGGTCTGGTTGAGTGCAGTTCAACAGAGACAGTTATTGTGTTACGTGATGAGGACATGACAGTGTGTGAAGTTTCATTAAAGTACAATTGTGTTGATATACTCTAGGTATTGTGGTTATGAAAAGAAAGCCCTTAGAGGCACTGCAAAGAAAATAGAGGAGATAATGGGAAAAATAGAAGCTAAAACAGCGAGGTTGAATAATATATTAATACATTAATGACTTATTGCAATTTTAATGACAAGTCGTCTAAAGGATATTGAGTGGGTATGTCCTGAAGCTCATGTGATGGATGGGTACCTGAACCAATCAAATATATGCCCAAGGCAGAAAAAGGCCATGAACGTAGCCACACATTTATAATATGAATGTGTTGTTGTTTTGTGCTAATGGAAGTTGAAATGGTCCCATTGTCTTTTAAATGTCACGGACAGACTAGCATATACATGTGGCGCTCATTTTGTAAATGTTGCATAAATATCAAGTGTTTATTTTTGTAGGGAGCTCTATGCTTAACTGTCCTGGCTCTCCCTGTCAGTCAGGTCTTCAGGAGGACTGGGTGGAGGAGTGGGGAATGAGTGTTGGGGGGGCTAAATCCCTCTGCATTGACTTATCGCTCTGATTAGCTTTATCAGGTCCTGACACCCATCTAGTTATTGTAAAGCCAAGCTAATCGCAGAAGAAAACGCAGTCTTTATATCGAAATCCATGTTAGACTCTTTTTTGTTTATGATATGCCTAGCACCCCCCACTCCCTTCTTCCACCCCCCTACTTCTCCCCCTCCTTTATATTGAACACACCTTTGCCCCCCTTCCGTTCACGAGTGGTTGAGCAGGACCCTACTGAGATAATTGAATTGCAGCTCTGAAACAGATTGAACTCTGTGTCCACTGAGCAGAGTGGTGCTGGACATCAAGCTGGGCAGCACTCACCACTCTGTCTGTCAGAAGCGTGAAGGTGGAGAGTAGAGGAAGAGGAGGCAGGGGTCTCTGAGAGGTGCCTCTGCATTATTAATATGAACCAGACTGGGGGGACTCAAGCCTTTAACTGGACTTTGTCCTGTAAATGTGTCCTCTATAGATGTTGATGTTGAGCACAAATTGTTCACAAGTGAATGTACAAGAGCCTGAAAAGTTTATTGAGCATTTGTATTTACTGTTTAGACATAATTTTGCTGAATTCGAGAAGACATTTCATTATAGCTCTTGTTTTCTGTCCTGTACTTCAGAAGATAGTTGTAAATACGCCTAAAGGGTGTCAGCAGTCTGCTTTGTAATCTCATTTCTCTTAACATGCTCGCCAAAACTGACTGCAGGCCAGTTCTATGGAACGGATATGCTGCATGTAAGAGGGGATGTGCCCCCTTTTCTCTTTTCAGAATAAACTAGGTCAATGAGCAGGTTCATAAATCATTGTGAAGCCTGTGACAGAAATGCTAGCTACAGCCACCACTGCTGAATAAATTGCTTGCACTGCGGATATCTGTGTATATGTAAGTGTGACAAGGCACACCTGGGGCAATAGGATCCCAAGGAAAATGTTAATTAGCCTCATCTTTTCAGGTGGATGGGTTGCATGTACGTATATACGTTGTGCTCCAGATAGAAGCACGTAGGGTGAACAGTTACACTTGGACTAATCAAGTGTGGGAAGTGACTCAAGCCCAGTGACATGTATGTGATCATATGTGTGTTAGAAAAGTGGGGTAGAAGGTGGCAAGTCTCTGGGGAGACACATCAGACAGAACCTGAAATTTGAGGTGTAGATGTGTCTCCTTTCCTACTCGATTTGTAACCTTTAAAAATGCAAATGACACAAATGAAACAGATGTCTTGGGTTGGATCTAAATGCCGCTTGGAATGGGATTGGATGACTTTTAAAAAGGCCCTCTGATATTATCTAATGTACCACTTCTGCAATTAAGTGAATCGTTAGGTAGCATTTGGTGCTCGTACAACAAGGTAATTAGCGGGAAAATAGAGTTGGGAGAGGTGTGATGGAGAGGAGGAGGAGGAGGAGGGTACCAAGCTGTTCCTGTTGTGTCCAGCATGAGGGGAAGCTAATAAAGGGACAGGCCAGGAGGAGCAGGCCAGGTGGGGAGTTGAGCTGAGATGCACTGCCGAAGCTTTCACAGGCTCATCTGGACTCATTATTTCATCTTTGAATTGAGAAAATGCTGTGACAAGTGCACACAAACAACAAATAACCACACAAACACACAGAGTCTCACACGTCATGTACATAAACACCTGCCCCAACGCTTGTATATCCCCGGTAGGCTGAGATTTAATCTGCGCTGAAGTCCTTGAGAAGTAATGAAGGGTAATGAAGGAAGCCGCAACAATGCAACCGCTAAGGCACATTAATGATGCATGCTGTAGTTAGGCAGTAGAACTCAAAAACTGAGTGCAGACCAGTTTAATGTGCTGGAATGTACAGACTTAGGAACCCGTATAAAGCAAACAGCTTTGTTTCAATACAACTGAATTATTATGGCTTAAAAAACTTTGTAGTCTCTAAAGTTTGTGTCTGAAACTGTATTCCTGAGACATATTCTGACTTTATTTTTCATGTTTACCAGCTTTTTTCAGAAATACCCATAAATAAACCTGTGCAGCCCGGTCGGATGACACTAAGCCTTTAGGAATTTGTGGTGTATGGGCTAGTGTGAACATATCTAGAGGTTTATTTTCAACCAGCTGTTTTTAATTTGCATTTTTTATTTGCTCCTATAGAATAAAAATAAATTAAAAAAAAGAAAAACTTATAAACTAGCAGAAAAGTTTTTATGCTTGAAGGTGGAAAGGACAGGATATTTCTAAAAGGTAAATGCATATAAGTGAAATGGAGGGAGATTTAGTGAATAATGTATGTGTCTGCATGTGAGAAATAATAGAATAGAGAAATAATGAAACTCAAACAAATGCGGAAATACTTTAACCTGTTAGATGAAAACAAAAAAAAGTCACCATGTATGAAAAGCAGAATCACATGCTCGATAAAGGTTCTGACCAACTACAGAAACATTGAAGCATTTTGTCATCCATACATTTGTTTCAGTTCGGGATGCGTCACCTGTCAGCAGCCCTAAAATACTCAAACCTTTTGTCTTTTAGTTTCATCTTGTATGAGATTATATGTTTTACAGTCACACTTCTAAACCAGGGGTCTCAAACATGCAGCCTGGGGGCCACATCCAGCCCACAAAAGGTTCCAATCCGGCCTGTGGGATGAAAGTACAAAAATGACACTGAAAGTATTAACATGTTGTCAAAATCCTCTTAGTTCAGGTTCCACATAAAGACCAGTGTGATCTACAGTAAAATAATAACCTAATAACCCATTAATAATGGCAAATACAAATTTTGTTCTTGAAAAAATTCTGTGAAAAAAATGGAAGCAAAAAAATAACATTACACCATGAAAATATCTATATTTATAAAACTATCCTTTCACCTTAAAATGCAAATAAATACATAAAAACAAATATGAACAACCTCAAATGTGTAATTTTAACAATATTCTGCCTGTTACCACAAGTCAAGTTTGTGTAACAACGTGTGTAATGTACATGTATAATAAGTTGAGGTAGAATATTGTCTAAACGGCACACATTTTTCTAATGAAATTACTTTTTTTGTTTCAGGTTATTTACATCTTTTTTGTAAAATGTAAATATTTTCATAATTTAGTGAAAGGTTTATTTGCACTAAAATAAAGAAAAAACCTTGGAGTTGTCATTATTTATAGGTTATCACGTCACGTCCGGCCCACTTGAGCTCAAATTGGACTAAATGTGGCCTCTGAGCCAAAATGAGTTTGACGCCCCTGTCTTAAACTATGAAGATGAAGAACCAACAGTTGAGGATGGAAATGAAGATAAACTCAAGTCTTCTTCACTGAATATTTCTAAAAATATTGTTAAAATTTTGGATAAATGGAATTTTGCTTGTATCTGTCCCAAGAAAGCTACATTTTCAGAAACCGTTGCATATTGATATAAAGAAAATATCATGTTGACTGTTGTTATTGTTAACTTACTTAGCAGTACTGTGTGTTTCTGCTTGTATGTGACAGAAGGTATAAATGTATAAAAAGTGTGCATGTTGTCCTGTGATAAGATGCATAGTGAGAGCAGGCAGGGATGTGAGAAATATCTACCTCTGATAAAATGTGAGAAAGGAAAAAGCCTTGATTAAATGTGTCAGCTCTGTGTCGGTGCAGCTGGAGTTGGCTGACCTCGGTAAGGAGGTGTTGTTATCTGTTGGGATTTACTCACAGCGCTCACACACACAAACATCAACTCGCACCGACACGCAGGTCTCATATACAGTAGCATGCAGATTGCTCTTATCTCATTTGGCAGCTACAGGTGGCTACAATAAATGAGGAGCTCTGGCCACAAACACAACACAACTACACCTTCTGTGCTAACGCGTGGACAGAAACCAGCCTGCAGAAATGGAAGGGAAATTTGGGATATAACCTCTCACAGGGATATAAATCATACAAATACGCTGCAGTCACCACTGGCACTCTGACCTTTTGCTGTCATGCACACAAACAACCACATTCACGCACACATGATATGTCCTGAGACTGCACTTTTTTATCCTTACGGGCCTGGTGTCCCTGCTCTGACCTCTGCAACTCCACACAAGGAAATAAACCGTCTGTGTTACCTATTACCGTCAGAAGAAGCAAGTGTAAAGCCAGACAGAGGGAATATAGCACACCGAGACTACACCTCTGTGGTTGAAGAACGACAGCGATAATGGAGTATTGGAACCAGAGCTGGGGACAAAGACAGAATGTGGTGAGGAGTAGGGTTGTATGATACTGGCAAAACTTGTGATCTGCGATATGGGTCTACAGCATTATGATAATAATATTGCGATACTTCTCGTTCACCTAAAGAAATTCCAGTTTTATCCACTAATAAAAGTGTTCTTTAACACTGTCAAAATAATCTAGTTGTTGGCATGCTGACTCAATTATTCATAATTTAAAGCAAAATACTGTACTTATGCAATCAGTGACACAATTCTGTGGTAGAACCTGGTGATGCTGCTACCATAGACCTTCAGACACAAACACAGTCAAATATTTGGTAATTTTATTCACGTATAACAATTTGTAAATTACATGGATGTATTCCATTATAACTAAAATGTCAGAGTACCACCATGTAAGAATTTTAATTAAACCTTAATCCATTGATGCCTTGTTTGGTAAATACTGCATATACAAATACAATCTATAAATATAGGTGTTCAGGCCAGGTCTGAAAATATTCATATCTTTTCAACATTAATAACATGTAAACTTACATTCAACCAGCAGCAATAGCATCACTTCAGTTTTTATACCAGAAAAACTGACATGTTCGAGTGGTAGAGAAAACCACTCTGGTACCCCATGATGTGGAAAAGAGAAAGTTAATGAAAAAAAAAGAAAATTAGTTATTGCACATCTTTGCGATATGAACATTGCTCTTTCCATTATCGCGATATTGATATTTTTTTGATATAGTGTGCAGCCCTAGTGTGGAAGTGCATGAAGGGTGGCAAAGAGACACAGCTCCTAATGAGAGCTAAGTTTTGGACGACCTTTGTTCACCTCGCTCAGCTGCTTTCTTTCCTTTTCTTTCACTCTTCATCTTTCTGCTTCCACCATTGTGTCACTTTGGAGTGTATAACCCGGATTAAACAAGTGTGTGGCTTTCCATCATGGATGCCACAGCCCGTCAGGAGAGGAGTGAGCCGTCAAGTAGAGAATGCTGAGCCAGCCGCTTCTCACGCCCATTAGTGCCCGGCAAGATGAAGCACCCGTCGCACCGGGTTTTGTTGTGTTTCTTTTATACACCCCACTCTTCGCTCCTGCACACTCTCACTCTTTCTCTCTTTATGGTGACATTATTATTGATGGCCTCTCCACTCTGACAATGCCGGTCTTTTGCTTTGTCTTTGCTGCCTGTTTGTGTTTTTTTTTTTTTTTGCCTCTCTCACTCTCCTCATTCTCCTTGCTCCCCAACACCAGCACACGTCTCATCATCCATGCTTTACACCGTGTGTGCTCGGTCGGTGGTGACGGAAAAATAAATCTTTTCATTAACATCGGATCCTTAAATTGTGCAAACTTGGCAGCGTTGTTGTAAAAATTGGGCACTTTCACAGACATTCTCTCTATAAAATGAACTCCCCCCAGTCTTGCACCTCTTTTTCCTTCATCAGCCAGTTTTAGACTGAGCTGTAAATTATTGAAATCTGTCTGCAGGCTGATTATTGATCAACTTAAAAACACAGACAGGCAGAGAGGCTCCTGCTTTCATGGGTGGATTGCACTTTGATTTCTGTTTTCATATTGACTCATGGATGTAATTTATTCAAGCTCCATGTAGGATGCAGTTTTTTTTCCACTTTCAGCAGATTTATTTGGTTGATAATCGAGATGAATTTATTCCAGCATAAACCTTACTTTATCAGTCAATTAATCAGTTGTCCAGGCTGGGTGTAGATAACCTAACACATGGGATTCCCAACTCTAAGTCTATTTAAAATTGTTTCACAGGTGTGCTATTTACTAGCATTTCGATGAATATGTCTGATACCACTCTATTTGCTGACAAGTGGGCGAAGGGACAAGTAAGTGATAATAATATTAATCGAAAAACGTGACCCCGAGTCAAATCCCTGTAGACCGCTGCATTCTGAGGGTGGCTTGCCATTGAGTCCAGCCGGGATTGGATCCTCTGACCCTTGGAGAACCCTTTGCCCTCTCCTATCCACCCCAGATCTCTGTCAAACCATAATTCCTTAACCCAGCACTCCCCTTCGATGAATGTGTCGCTGTTGTGACTGACCTCCCCCACCCACCCACCTTTCTCTCTCTTTCTCACTCTCTCTCAACGACCCTCTGAGACTGCCAGTGATGGTAATCCATCATATGGAGCAAAGGAAGAGGTGACAGGGTTGAGGGCTGAAGTTCACCCGCTAAGTTGATATGGATTTGATTCAAATATTGTTCAGATTGATTCACCCTCTGCTCTGTTATTTCAATCCCTGGTTCTATTGCCAATTATTTTCTTGGTTAAATTATTACACAAACCCTTCCGAACACATTCTTTCACATGCATACACACCTTAGTGCAACACTGCAGGGTGCACAATGCTGCTGGGAATTGATCTTGTGAAAAGGGTCAGGACTCAGCCAGACCCACAACTAAGCACATTTATTTTGGGTTACAGCTGTCAAACTGCACATTGGTCCTCTGATGGATATGTGTTATTGGAAACTGTTGTGCAAACTTATAGTAAGTACCCATACAATGAGAAACACACCTAAATGTTTTAGTTGAATGGTTGCTCTTTCAGTTGTGCAAACATTAAGACCTGTACCTCCTTAAAGTGGACCTTTGGGAAGGAAAGGGTCATGACATTTCAGCATCATAACATTCTGTGCTTAACTATGTGGATAGCAGGCAAGTAGGGAACTGGGGAAAAGGAGGAGGGCAATGCATGTAACACAAAGTGGAATCTGGTTTTACTAAGTTGAGAGTTCTTATTATGCACTGTTGTGAGCGTTGTGGTTTTGTGAAAACTATAATCATTGCATTCCAAGTCACAGCACATTTTTATGCTTGATTGGTTTGGGTTTGCAAATGTGACAAATTATTACTTTCATGTAGTATTTCATTCGTTCCCATAAACCATTACCAGGCTTAACTTGGTCCAAGTCCACGGGCAGAGTTATGGTGGGTCCGGATGTGTTATGACTTGGTGATCCCTCGATGGCGTAGACAGATATTGTGTTTGGCTTGGATTACATTTGCTGTAAGGGACACCTAACAGCCACCAGAACTCTGAACAGCTGCAGACCAGAGTTGAAACCTGATCATCCACTCTTAGCTTCTTCCTCTCTCTCCCTCTCTCTCCCTCTCTCTCTCTTTCCTCTTTCCCCTTTTCCACGCCCTCCCTCTCTCATTTCCTTCCCTGCTGTTTG
Source organism: Fowleria isostigma (assembly GCA_029814645.1). Lineage (NCBI taxonomy): Eukaryota > Metazoa > Chordata > Actinopteri > Kurtiformes > Apogonidae > Fowleria > Fowleria isostigma. Next base: position 34,808,898 of record JAPTGZ010000006.1, on the reverse strand, counting down.
AAACTGATACTCAAAGCATTTTGATCACTTTCAAAAAGTAAAGGGAGACAAGATCAAATGTTTAGAAGTGTGATTTCTAAGACAGCTGTGGTTCTACTCTGTTTTACAAGCTGACCTTTCCATGACTGCACCACTGCATCCATTGGGCAAATCAGCAAAGGAAGTTGGGTGGCTGCTGTGTCTAGTTCAAGGTGACCTTGTGTGTTGCAGACTTAATGGCTCTCTATTTCAATGTGGAGTGTGTCCTAACTGCTGCCTCTTCCTGTTAGACTGCTCTGGGATCAGTCCCAGGCCTGGATGGGGTGAAGATGGGGACACAGACACAGCACTGCATCCAGTCTGTTGAGAATTAAACATCACAAGTGCCCGACATCAGCAATAGGCAAAAACATAGATTTCAAAGAGGGGAAACTGGCTACCTCAGTCCTGTGTAATGCAGTGTGACCAGGTGCAGGGAGATGACATCACATGGTGAATGGGGCTGAGAGCTGTGGTATGTGTGGCCACCTGCTTCTGCAGCTGGGTGGATGATTAGCAGCTAGCCAGGCTGATTATTAACCAGCTCGACACTCATCCAGCCAAACGGACAGACAGACTTACTGAGACACTGACAGACATTGCACATTGCCAGATATGAGCCTGCATGTTGGTTGGCACACTGAAGACCAGACAAGCTCGTCCAGACCACTTAAGCACTAGCATGGCCAAAGGCCAACTGAATGGAAATCAGGACACCCTATTCAAATGCTAAGCAGAATCTTATCTCAGTGCCTCTTGCTGCTAGCCCTCATGCTCTACACTGTCCAGGGCAAAGCTATTAACACACATGCAGGTGCCTGTTTGTGTGTTTCAGTGTGAGTGTGTTTTTATTAGTCAGTTGGGTTCATGTTACTTTGTGATGGATGTACATATAGAAATTCAGAGAATATTAAGTATTAGTGTATTTAGTATGTTTAGTAATAAGGTTTGGTGATATGTCATTATACCATGACGGGTAGAAATATACCTACCATTACATTTGGCAATGCCATTTTTACTGTGTGATTGCATGATGTTTATGCATGATTTGACAGTCTTGTGAATCCAACTAGTTTGCAAGGTAACACAGGTAGACAGCATGTTAATGCTTGTGGTAGTGTGAGTCTTTTACCTCAAGGGTTGTCTCATGTGGAGCACTTGTTTTTTTATATCTGTATGGAAGGATAAACTACAAGGAAAAAGTGATTAAATGTGACAAACTACTTAATGGCTACTTTAACACACTTTATAGTGTGATACGACAATTACTGCATGGTGCTATACTGGCACTATGGTATAAAATTTCATAGAACTGCTAAGTTGCCTCTTCTGGAAATCTTATCCCTATTGCTACTGTTGATGTGTGCTTCCAAATTCAATAATTGTTTATACAAGACTACCTTGCTACCTATTGAGACAGAAATGAAGGCAGTGAATCATCTTAAGCGTAGCAGTAATTGCAGGGATTTGTCTTGGATCCACTGAGATCTCCATATTCCACAGGAAATGAAATCTAACGACACTGAGTGATCACCAAGGGGTGCATGGCTAACTGATGAGCGCCCTCATTTGACTCCACCGATCTTTAAAAGCCATTAACGCTCTCCTGTTTCATGCACAAATTAGACCTACACACAAAAAGGCACACAGCCACAATGGCACATGGAGGTTTGGAATTCATACACAAGACATGGTTTAAAAATACACGTATGTACACACTAACACACACTGCTCCAGACTCCAAACTCCCCCCTTGTCATCCAACTGGCACAGGGAACGTTTTGCCCATTTGAGGCCTAAATGGCACTGTAAGGGAAAAATGAACCCCGAGATGCTGTGCTGTAATGGAGCTGAAAAGAACAGCTTAATTGGCCAACATAAGCCATGCCCAGGCATTAACTGTGAAATTTACATGTTAGCTTTTTTTTCTTTTTTTTTTTTTTTTTTACAGTTTTTCTTTTAAAGATCCCTGTGGTGTTCATGTGGAACAGACACATGAATTACAAATCTGACACATTATGAATATCGATTTGGCTGCTGTTGCTATGCAGGAGGTTATGGATAATTATATTATTCAAAACAAGTGGAGTGGGAAACATCTGCAATTAGTTGGTTGTCAGTAGTTTGGGCAACTAATGTGTTATTAGTCTAATTGCCTATTTTTTTGTAATTTACTCCTCCACTCACGCATAGCCCTCCACTACGAAGAAACATGAAATGTTGTAGGCTCCGTGTTAATTGTATTCATGATCCCTGGATAACTCATTTCAAATAAACATAATCTAACCTAAAATGTGAAATTTGAGAGTAGAGTAAATTGCACTTATCAGACTCTGAGCAGATCAGGATTGTCGACATGATTTAGCTCCATTCACAGCAATTTAAGGGTTGATATGCTGGTTGTACCTCTGGGTCCAGATAGGCCGACCTTTGGCCAGCTCTGGAAGTGACCTCTGACTGACCATCGATTGACCATCATCTGACCCCACAGCTTGAAAACACAGCTGCATGCGGGTCCATTTGGCCGGCTGGAAGGCATCTCTAGCATATACAGCTAATACAGTTATGCTAGTGTTATTGGGAGATGTATTAAAGGCAAAATAGGTAGAGAAGGAAAGGTTATTCCTGTGTCAGAGGAAGAAAAGCACTGATAATTCAATTACAGGCTAAAGGATATGACCATCTGTCAGCTTATCTGTTCTGTTGTTATCACAGTACCTTAAAACTAGACCGCAGCTGGATTCAACTCATTACCAGCTTCATGACAAATTGACCGCAGGTTGATAAAGTGATATGTGTAAACTGTTTACCGTTGTTTATGGACTAGATTCTTTATTATTTTATGCTTTAAGTTCTTTTCCTGCTTAATAAGACAGTGTGTAAACCTAAACCCTGCACAGTCCTCCCACATTTGCAAAGTACCAGACCAGATTCTGTTATCTCTCCTCAGCATCTTACCTCTCTTTAACCCCCCCCACCCTCATCCATTTCTCCCTTATCCCCCTAAATTGCTGTTCCCTAACTGGCTGAAGATGATAACATTCTCAGCCCAGCAGCCAAAATACCGGCCCCCACCCCCTTCTTGCTATGAAAAATCAAATAGCAACCTAGTGACTGACTGCTAATAAAATTAGCAGGATTTCTCATAAACCTTAATAAGTAACCTGACGCGATAAAGGATGGTGATGAGAGCAGGAGACAGCATGGTGAATGGTAGGGGAAAAGGTGGGGGTATCACTCATCCTAGAATCACTCAGTGGTGCCAACTGGGGTGTTGATTGTCATAAATATTCGGGGACCTTCAATTTTCACCCACATTCCCTACCCCCACCGCACCCCACAAGAGCATCTCACCTCCTCTGACTGCATCCATGTGCCAGTAACACCACGTTCAGTCCTCTCTCACTCTGTCTGTCTCTGTTCTCACACACAGCAGGGGGATGGTTGGCCCAGGAACGTGGCATCATTAACTTTCTTGAGTGGCAGACGTTAGACGTGCAGAGGGCTGTCTTGTCCCACCCCCTGCTGGGTGTCCCTTAACCCCCATCACTCCTCGTTGTCATCGTCCATCTCTGTATTCATCTGCTTCTTGTCTTTGCTTCCGCAAATAGATTTCATTTAGTTTAATGCTCAGTCATGGGTGAATGAGAAAATATCTAAAAAAAAATGTCCAGATTCAGTGCACAGGTTGTGGCAGGATTGTTAATGTTAATATATGTATGTGTGGGTTTGGAGATGTTTATACTTTATAAATATGTCCATTCTGTGTAATAGAGAGTCTACCACAACACAGTGAGGGGCGTTTTTGTTGTTGCCACCAGTGTGGCACGTGCTGCTGAGTTCCCTGTGGTGGGACGCCTTGTCTCATTAATCAAAAGACCTTAGCTAGAGCTCTGACAACCTACACCCCGGTGGCCTAGCACCTCCCCTCATGTATTCTGTGCAGGCACTGCATCATTATCTGCTCACAGGGAGGAGAAGAAGGCAGCGCCACAGTGACAGCTGCTAGTGGTCATTTGAACAATTTTAAAAGGAAACTCCTCACTTCACATATCTCTAAGTTTTTTGGCTTTCACTCTTCTTGGGTTCAAAAGTTTTGAACAGCGAGGGCAAAGGTCAGAGGAATTGCTAAGTCGTCACGGCAATTCTTGACAACATCAGATGTCAAGAGAGTTGGTCGACCATGACGGAGGCAGGCAGAGAGCGCCGCAGTACCTTCTGGAGAGCAGCGGACAGAACAGAAAGCAGTAGTTTTTGCTAAGCATACTCCCCTCCTCTTCCCTGTCTGGGGTGAGATGATGGCTCTGTGGTCAAGAAAGGGTACTTAAATGCACATGGCGGTGGTGTAGGACTTGTTGGGGTCCAGGTCTGACTTGTACTGTGGGGTGCTGGGGCTGAGAGCAGTGCTGTGGTCTAGTTGTGTCATGAGCATGTAGCTGAGCTGTCATTTTTCTCTAATTGGCTTAGATCAGCCTGTGAGAGGCTCAAAGCTCACTGACCCACCATCTCCATCTCATACTGTCTGCCTTTTTTCTCATTAGAGTTTTTTTTTTTTTCTACACCCAAGCCCAGACAGTGGTCTCGTGGTCCTCTCCATGGACTGTTTGAATTCTTGTTTCACTGTGTATGCCAATTTCTGTGCTTGTATGCATTGCCTGTGGAGCAGTCTACAAGAATTATGAGGAAGGGGACCAGCTTGATCTAATCCTGATTGGAGCCCTGATTGATTCAGGCCCTGGGGTCACCATGGGGTCAATACATTGGCAGATGATAACATGATTCATCTATAGGGAATAAACTGATCAACACATTTTGAAATGCCATTACACCTCATATCAATACAAACAACAATTCATATCAGCTGCCTTCAGCTATACAGTTAAGGATGCGTGCTGGAGCCTTATTTTGTAGTACTACAATCTGTCAGTCATTCCATATCTTGCCAGAGTGGGTGTTCCTTCTTGCCAGTCTTGGATTTACGATGTGCTGTGAGGGTTCAGGGAATGACCCCTTATTGTGCATCCCTGATGATGTTCTAATTGGATGAGGTGACCTTTCCTCACTGTAATTTTGAAGTGTCCTTGGTCGTTGGGGGAGGAAACAGATTAAAAAGCAGCAGGGGTGGGCTGATTGATGTGTGCTGTGGTTGTGGTTGGACAGTGACAGGTAGAGGGACAGTAACATATGAGTCCACAGTTGTTGAATAGGAAGTGATGCACAGACCAATGGATGGGAGGTGGCTGTAGCCAGGCTGACTGATTGCCACCTTCTGGTACATCATCCCCCATCTCAGGGTGACTGGTGGGAAAGGTTGAATGCAAATGTTTATGCTGATGTTGTCAAATAATATATACATTATAAAACAGCTACAGTTTATGTGGCAAAGTTGTATTAAATCACTATGTTATGTACACATTTCATTGTACTGTCATCAATGTCATGTTTATATTTAAACCAGTAATTTTTTTCTTTGTCTTTGTAATATGATTACAGTATGTGTGAGAGTGTACACTACTGTATGTTTATCCCTGATTTGACTTTTTTGCTTTGCACTCATGTGTAGAACTGCTACTGTACTCACAAAGCCTCCAGCATATATTTATATATTTGTGTCAATATGAAATTTTCTTTGCTTTTCTTTGTAGTCAGAATGACTTATGTGGTGAATGGGCTTGTTTAGGTGCACTCGCTGGTGGATCCTCTTTTGAAGGCACATAAAGCTGAAACTAATTCCTGCATATTTGTTTGGCTTGGTTGAGGCAAGCTAAGCACTATCCCCACTTAATATTCCAGGGCATGCTAACTGGAACAGCCTACTGGTGATAGCAGAGCTGCCTCATACAGCCTTTGGAAGATTGTAAGTGGAAAAATTGAGGAGCCTTAGAATGTCCAAATAATTTATTTCCTTGCAGATGAGCATGGTAGAATTTGTGTGTTTAAGGTGCTTGAATTTGCTTTCCCAGCTGGCTTTTGTTATTGGACCTAATCTCATTTTTAAAAGCTATGCTGAAAGGCTGGGAGAGGAAATAATCTACTCAATAACAGTTGCTACTTCACTATTCTCATAGCTATTAAATCGCTACGTTGGTAATGATTTCTCTCCTTCTATTATGGACAGTTGCTAAATTTAGCTTTATCTCTTAATGTGGATGAGGTGTGGTTGATTAGCTGTCATGTTTAAGTGTGCCAGAGAACACGCATCGTATGTGCACAGAGTGGACAGTGGTGTGTGTTTCTATGCTATAGTCATGATAGCAATTTCTGACAATCTATGTTTAGGAAAACTGTCATCATATTAAGAGTTTATGCATAGAAAAAAGTTGATCTTCAAGCTGTCAGAACATTGAGATTTGCAGCACAAGTGAAATAGCTAAAGAATATTAGACTGGAAGAATGGCATGAGATGTGTCAAACACAACACACAACGGCAAACTCAAGGACATGGAGGGAATTTGGGTGGAAAAACCTGACCCGATACTTCATCACACCCAAACTGAAGAGTAAACAAACTGGATCTCCACATACGTGTTGGAGGTTATGTGGAGAGAGAGAAGCACACCACACACACACACACATCTTCTGGGAGTGTGACAAACTGACCCCATTTTGGGAAAGTGTACACAATATAATGAAAGACATTCTGAGATATGTAATACCAAGGGAATGCAAAGTCATGTATCTTGGAAGTTTGAATAATTATGTTTCAGAAAAGGACAGATATTTAACAGGAATACTGTTGGTCACATGTAAAAAAGCAATAACGAGAAACTGGTACAAGGTAGAGCCACCAACTACGACTCAGTGGTTAGAGATCATAAGAGAGGTTTACACAATGGAGAGAATAACATCGAATTAGAATGAAAGCAAATGTTTTTTTGACAAAATGGGAGAAATGGACACAATATGACAGTGAATGATGTTTAAGGAGGAACAGATCTAAATGAATATAAACCATTTTTGAGGATCGATATCGAGTAACCATGACTGTGTTCTGTTTTGGTTTTTTTGTTTTTTCTCTTTCCCTTTTGGTTTTTGTTTATCTGAACATGACATGGAATGTATAATTCAAACATGTACCTTTTTTGTTAAAATGTATAAAAATCCAATAAAAATATGAGTATAAAAAAAAAAGAAATAGCTAAAGAATGATTAAACATTTGACTGGTGTCTTCTGTGAATCTTTACATCATAGATATTTATCAAGTACTCATTAATCAATAAATACAATACAAATAAATAATTTTAATCCAATACAATAGGTAATCAATGCCGTATCAGACAGCATAACACTGCTATACCCAAGTGTATTGATTTTCTTTCCCACCTAATGTTTAGTGTTCATGTACCTCTTATTGATGTACCAAACCCCCCACCTCAGTTAAACCCTTTCTTTACAGTATATATTATCCCTACATGTCATCTAGCATCAACAGAACAAAGACGAAAGAAAGAAAGAAAGAAAGAAAGAAAGAAAGAAAGAAAGAAAGAAAGAAAGAAAGAAAGAAAGAAAGAAAGAAAAAAAAAACACTTGTGGAGGAAGGAGCTTTTCATCCCTTTCTTGTGGCCGTCTCCAGCAGGTTCAAGCCACTTTTGTTGTGTTGTGTACTACATGAAAAGATTGACTTTAACGACCTGAGCAAATAGCCATGAAAAAGCTTGTGAAGGGAGGGTCTTGAGCGTTGTGTAGAACAGGTGTGTTTTATGGGACTGTATTTTTTCTTTGGTCTTTAATGCTCTACAGTCCCGCTTTGTGTGTGTGTGTGTGTGTGTGTGTGTGTGGGGATGTGTATGCATGTAGTTGTTGGTGGCTGAAGCTCCACTGTAACGGTGAACCGGCCCCAGCAGGAGGGCCGCAGTCAACCTCTTACCATGTGAGAGCTGCAGGGAGCGGCCTAACGAGGTGTCCAGACAGCTGACGGCTTTGTCCTGCCTCCTGTGTGCGGCGATGGCACAAAGAGTGTCCTGCAGAGAGTCCTGTCTGTTCTTTGTGTCTGCCTCTCTCCTCAACCTAGCACTTTGAGCTACAAAAAGAAGCCATGCAAGGCGGCATTATGGAGTCAGGTGGATGGGCCGCTGTGTCTGTTCCCTGTTTCCCCCCTCCTCCCCACCAGTCCCCTCTCTACACCAAAGAAGCATATACTTGAGTCTTGGAGTGCTTTGTAGCTCATGCAGTGTGTATGCTTTTGCTGTTCTGTGGAAAGTGTTTTTTTATTAACTTGCCTTTATTCTTTGCCATTGTTCCATTTGCCTTTTTCCGTCTCCTTTTCTGTCACATTATGCAGAAGTGAGTGATGATCTGAGAGGGAGGCAGAGCTCAGCCACATGTTTGCTGCTTGTATTTGCTTAGTCTCCCATCTTCTATTCGTTGCTCCTCTGTTTTAATTTATTGACTGCTACACTCCAGTGGGTTTAGCTCCTATTAAAATCAGCAGTGTGCCTATGTGTGTCGGCCGACAAAGCTGGCCTTTTTTGCTCCACAGGAAGCTCATCTGGAGCCTTCACTAGTTAATGCCACTGTTGGGGGTGAGCAGGAAACACAGGCACCTCTGTGGATCCACTGACCGCTGAACAGATAGGGTTGACGCTTCTTTTAAAAGGCCAAAGTCATTTGTCTTGTTGTTTTCTGTCTCTCAGGAATTGTTTGGAGAGTAAAAGACAGCCACAGAGATAAGTAGTGAAAGGAAGCAACAACAAGCAAGAAAACATTTCTTTCTCCCAGGAATGTCTTGGCAAATGCTCTGAATGTTTCTCATCTTAGGTGTTTTGGTAAAAACTGTTTTTTTCTGATCTATGTTGATGTGTTATTGATGACTTTTTGCAATGAATAGTAACATAATTTAATTGTCTTATGTTAAAAGACTGATATTTTACTTTTTAAATAGAATTTTGCATTTTAAAACATTTCCCTGTGGTCTACATAAACTGTAAATGCTATGCTTGGGTCTGAATTCTTCATTAAT